>NQII01000691.1:169635-216309 GCA_002778355.1 Clitarchus hookeri
ACTATTTCTTTTCAGCTATAACCAACATGTCCCTTCAAAATCCGTTGTTAATTCGTACGGACTTTTAACAAATTATTATAATTTATTGAAAAAATATACTTAAAACTTAAAACAACCAATTTATATAGTGCTTCAGTGCTAAAAGCAAGACAAAACCTTTTTACATATACAATTTTTTTATAACCAATTGAACATGTAACTCCTAGGGTGATTTTTCAAAGGTTCTTTTCAAAAGTATCGAAGATACCGTGAATGGATTATAGTAGCTGCCGAAAATAGCGGAAAGACGAAGGGACCCAAAGGACACGCCAGTCAGCAGAATTTAACGCCGTGTGCCCGGCAGAATCACCAGTTGTGGCGAAGCAACGTGTCCCAGCATCATCCAGCTCTAGGGCACTCTGCACCCAGTGCTAGGGCCCTGTGCCAACTCCTCCTCCCACGAGAATCTCTAGTGTTACTCCAGCAACCATAAGATGCCTTCAACATTTATTTCAGCACCAAAGAGCCCCCCCATCCCCCACCCACACCCTAGAAACTTTTCGTCTAACATCACCATATTCTGACACTTACACCAACAGTGGTACCCTAGTCCCTTCAGGAATAACCTACTTCAGTTAGGATTTAGTTGTTTTCACGGCTACCTATAGTTCTACGTACTCTTCAAGCCTTCGCTCTTTAAGAAGACAGGACCTTCACTCATCTGGCCCTATATACCAATTCTGTAGGTTACCCATAGTGAGGTAAGAAGTAGGAGATAGTACAGGTCATAGTGTTCTATTCTTGAGAGAATATAATGTAATTCAATCCAACCACAGCTGTCTTTGTCTAGAGTGAAGTGTGCATCTCACAAATCCTGGTAAACATCATTCGTAAGGGAGCGACAGAGGGCCCTTTGAGTTTACAACAAGTTTTCCGAATCTAGAGTAGAAATACAGACTGGCCTTAACAAAGACTGCAAGTACATCAGAGACACAACATATTCTCAGGCCACCCATAATGTTTACAAAGGCCAGCAACGTCCTGATTTCATTGACATTAGCTGGTGCAGCTGCCACAGGATGTGGCATGGAATGTTTCCATGTTGCATATGCGTATCTTTGCAGACAAGTAAAGAGTACAAAAGAAAACTGCATCAGCTGAGGCTGGCACCGTGCTGTGTAGTGGAACATCTAACAGGTCAATGACCTGGTGCGCACGTATGACTAAATTTTAATGAATTTCTGCTGAGTTCCCTTTATTATCACTGTGTGACGCATCACATGAGGGTAGAGTCCGTACAGCATGCATTGTTTTCCAATCTTGAATCCTGCAACCGTGTTTAAATAGATTTTCACAGAAATATTTTCTTAATTTATGAATAATTTTTTTTTTCNATCTTGAATCCTGCAACCGTGTTTAAATAGATTTTCACAGAAATATTTTCTTAATTTATGAATAATTTTTTTTTTTCACAGTTCCTGGAAATTTGTCCATACGAACGAAGTTCACACGTGGCAAGTACATAGGGTAGGAATTGCGCTGTATTCACACCATGAGAAATACCACCGGGGATGTCCCGAGGTAGAAGGACACGTGGGGGAAGAACCGAAGCCAGAGAAAAACAGGTAAAGTCCCAAAAATTAGCTGATATAAGCCCTCTACGAAGGAAACAGGTTAACCCCCGCCGAGAATAGTGCCGACCCAGTTGCCAGGAACCCTCGAGACGCTTGCCGCACCCCTCCCTTCACCCCCAGTTCGAGCACGCGCGCAGCTGACGATACAGAAAATCCTATACAAAAAACCAGCGAGTTACATGGGAGAATTCCCTTTTTCTCTTGACAAAATCTGCTGACAGCCAATTTGAATATATCGGGAGACTGGTTAAATTCGGGAGCAGCCAAGGTTCGTAATCAATCAGTTGTTGTCAGTTGCCATCGGCAGTTGTCATCAGTGAGTCGTGAGCGATGAGTTGTTCGGGAAGCCGCGATGCAAGACAGAGAAGGCAGTTAGGCGAGAGGCAGTTGTATCAACGGGCCGGAGTTCAGGCCCGTCCCAGGCAGTAATGTAGAATAAGTTGTTTGCAGTCAGTCGTTCAACCGAGACAGGAGTTGTTCGGCGGTACAGCTGCGAGACGAGATAGATGCAACCGAAACGGGAGAAGCCAAAACAGGAGTAAACAGTCGTGTGACGAGAACAGTGCCGAGTATATGCGTAAATTCCCAGAAACGAGTGGTACCCCACTCCGAGTGNTATATGCGTAAATTCCCAGAAACGAGTGGTACCCCACTCCGAGTGGCGCCCAAAACTTCATGTGTAAATTCCCAAGACAAACCCAGTAAAAAATACCGAGAACTCATGAGTTCATATCCGAAAACGTAGTGGCAGTTTCCGCGGGTAGGAATGCAGACAGAAAAGCGATAGACGGAAGGACGAGGAGGAAGCACTGTCCAACCAGGAACGCCAGCCGGGATCGCAGGGAAAGTACAAGTAACGGGAAACCCAAATCCCAGGCTTCAGAGAGAGANATCTTGAATCCTGCAACCGTGTTTAAATAGATTTTCACAGAAATATTTTCTTAATTTATGAATAATTTTTTTTTTCACAGTTCCTGGAAATTTGTCCATGCGAACGAAGTTCACACGTGGCAAGTACATAGGGTAGCAATTGCGCTGTATTCACACCGTGAGAAATACCACCGGGGATGTCCCGAGGTAGAAGGACACGTGGGGGAAGAACCGAAGCCAGAGAAAAACAGGTAAAGTCCCAAAAATTAGCTGATATAAGCCCTCTACGAAGGAAACAGGTTAACCCCCGCCGAGAATAGTGCCGACCCAGTTGCCAGGAACCCTCCAGACGCTTGCCGCACCCCTCCCTTCGCCAACAGTTCGAGCACGCGCGCAGCTGACGATACAGAAAATCCTATACAAAAAACCAGCGAGTTACATGGGAGAATTCCCTTTTTCTCTTGACAAAATCTGCTGACAGCCAATTTGAATATATCGGGAGACTGGTTAAATTCGGGAGCAGCCAAGGTTCGTAATCAATCAGTTGTTGTCAGTTGCCATCGGCAGTTGTCATCAGTGAGTCGTGAGCGATGAGTTGTTCGGGAAGCCGCGATGCAAGACAGAGAAGGCAGTTAGGCGAGAGGCAGTCGTATCAACGGGCCGGAGTTCAGGCCCGTCCCAGGCAGTAATGTAGAACAAGTTGTTTGCAGTCAGTCGTTCAACCGAGACGGGAGTTGTTCGGCGGTACAGCCGCGAGACGAGATAGATGCAACCGAAACGGGAGAAGCCAAAACGGGAGTAAACAGTCGTGTGACGAGAACAGTGCCGAGAATATGCATAAATTCCCAGAAACGAGTGGTAGCCCCACTCCGAGTGGCGCCCAAAACTTCATGTGTAAATTCCCAAGACAAACCCAGTACAAAATACCGAGAACTCATGAGTTCATATCCGAAAACGTAGTGGCAGTTTCCGCGGGTAGGAATGCAGACAGAAAAGCGATAGACGGAAGGACAAGGAGGAAGCACTGTACAACCAGGAACGCCAGCCGGGATCGCAGGGAAAGTACAAGTAACGGGAAACCCAAATCCCAGGCTTCAGAGAGAGANCAACCAGGAACGCCAGCCGGGATCGCAGGGAAAGTACAAGTAACGGGAAACCCAAATCCCAGGCTTCAGAGAGAGAGACCGTCAGAGGCGCAGGAAAAAGCTAGCTTAGTACAGCACGCCAACGAGAGCCAGTCCAAGGGCCACCCAACTCACCATGCCTCAACTACCAACGAATACAACTCGCCAAAAAGCCGCCCAACGTGGGGCGCCATTTTAACTTGTCGCTACTAGGCCACCTGAGTTATACAGGCTGGTGGCCAGTAGTTTATATAGTTAAATTATTTAGGTGCAGACTAAGGGCACCTGAGGTTGTTTCGTTAGGGGTAAACAAATACTCGTAGTTTCCGTTATTTAACACACCAGGATTTTATTGATCTGAAGGTCACATAGTTATCTGCACATAGTGGTGAGACTGAGACCCCTCTAGTCGTAAGCCTGAAGAGCTGGTGGGCTGAATACTATGCGTCTGGGAAGGTGTTGAAGGGAGACGTTTCTCTACTTATCTGTGACTGCGGCTTTAGGTGAGTTGTCTTCGTTGGTAGCTGAGGCATGGTGAGTTGGGTGGTCCTGGTTCCGGCCCTCGGACTGGCTCTCGTTGACGTGCTGTACTAAGTTGGCTTTTTCCTGCGGCTTTGACGGTCTCTCTCTGAAGTCCGGGATTGGTTTTCCCGTGACTTGTACTTTCCCTGCTATCCCGGCTGGTGTTCCTGGTTGGAGAGTGCTTCCTCCTCATCCTATTTCCGGCTATCGCGTTTCTGCNTCCCTGCTATCCCGGCTGGTGTTCCTGGTTGGAGAGTGCTTCCTCCTCATCCTATTTCCGGCTATCGCGTTTCTGTATTCCTGATCGTGGAAACTGCCACTGCATTTTCGGAACTCATAAGTTCTCGGTACTTTTAATGGGTTTGTCTCAGGAATTTACTTATATTCTCGGCACCGTTCTAGTCACACAACTGGCTTCTCCCATTTCGGTTGCATCTATTTNTCTCAGGAATTTACTTATATTCTCGGCACCGTTCTAGTCACACAACTGGCTTCTCCCATTTCGGTTGCATCTATTTCGTCTCGCGGCTGTACCGCCGTACAACTCCCGTCTGGGCTGGCGAAAATTGCTCCCGAACAACTGACTGTGAACAACTGATTACCACTGACTGCCTGGGCCGGGACCAAACTCCGGCCCGTTGATACGACTGCCTCTCGCTTAACTGCCTTCTCTGTCTCACATCGCGGCTGCCGAACAACTCCTTGCTCAAAAATGATCACGATTTACAGCCCACAACAGAATGACGACAACTGCCTGACGATCACTGACTGAAAGCCCCCGAACCTTGGCTGCTCCCGNTTTACAGCCCACAACAGAATGACGACAACTGCCTGACGATCACTGACTGAAAGCCCCCGAACCTTGGCTGCTCCCGTATTTAACTTGTCTCCCGATATATTCAAATTGGCTGTCAGCAGATTGTGTCGAGAGAAAAAGGGAATTCTCCATGTAACTCGCTCGTTTTTTGTATAGGATTTAGTGTATCGTCAGCTGCACGCGTGCTCCAACTGGGGGGTGGAGGAAGGGGTGCTACAAGCGTCTCAGGGGTTCCTGGAAGCTGTGTCGNTTACAGCCCACAACAGAATGACGACAACTGCCTGACGATCACTGACTGAAAGCCCCCGAACCTTGGCTGCTCCCGAATTTAACTCGTCTCCCGATATATTCAAATTGGCTGTCAGCAGATTGTGTCGAGAGAAAAAGGGAATTCCCCATGTAACTCGCTCGTTTTTTGTATAGGATTTAGTGTATCGTCAGCTGCACGCGTGCTCCAACTGGGGTTGGAGGAAGGGGAGCTGCAAGCGTCTCGGGGGTTCCTGGAAGCTGTGTCGGCACTTATCTCGGCGGGGGTTACCCTGTTTCCTTCGTCGAGGGCTTATATCAATTCATTTTCGGGACTTTCCCGGTTTTTCTCGCTTTGGTTCATCCCCCCGCGTGTCCTTATACGGCGGGACTTCCCGGGGGTTATTTCTCAGGGTGTGAATACAGCGCAATTCCTACCCTATGTACTCGCCACGCGTCAATGTGTCCCTGCAAATTTAGTGCAATATGAACAAGATTTTGATGAATCTATGTTCAACAATTCAGTGTTTAAACATAGTGGTAAACATGATCACTTNAATCTATGTTCAACAATTCAGTGTTTAAACATAGTGGTAAACATGATCACTTTTAACAGAATGAAACATGCTTTGATGGTTTATGTAACTACAATCACACTATCACACCTTGAACTAAATTCATTCTTTTGTTAGTTGGTTAAACACTTCAATTTCTCAATCTCTCAGTGTGCTCTCAGTTGATTCAGCTTTGAAATGTAAAAATTGAGTTTCANGTTAAACACTTCAATTTCTCAATCTCTCAGTGTGCTCTCAGTTGATTCAGCTTTGAAATGTAAAAATTGAGTTTCAATGAATTCCTAATTCTAATTCTTATGGCGATCAAAATTTATTCTAAACTGCCAGTGGCATGTGGCTACATGCATCTAAACCAAGTTTGAGGATTAAATAATACTTTCAAAATAAAGGGCAGGAAAAAAATAAAAAAAACCAACCTGTTTAGGTGGAGGTCCCCAAGGCTGCAACGAGTCTTCATCTACCCAGCCAGGGTTCACAGAAGTGTTTGGTTTTGGTCCACCCACCCATGCAGTTGGGGTCAAAGGGTTCTCGTTCCACGAACTAACACCTACATTCACACCACTCTTCGGATCGTCCGTCCAGCCTGTGCCTACAGCTTCATGAGGTGCATCACCCCAAGAACCATTTCTGAAAACATAAGAAACTGTCAAAGTGACTACAAAAATATTAACTATAAGAGTACAGTACCGGGGCGGCTTGATCGGTTTGCGGATTAACCATGATGGAACCACCAGTTCAAAGTCAAATATTGAACAGCTGCCGCCAGTTGTGCGCCGCCACAGTTATTTAACCATGCGCATGCGGTTAATTACCACGCTGTAGTCAAGTAATACGGTATTGATTAATTTTAATTTTAAAATGCAGGTACTATATTTACAAAACCTGTGCGAAGCATCGATAATGCAAGTCAAATCGAAACTGCCGTAGGTATTCAACTTGACCGACAGAAAACTTTCTATTTACCTTATTCAAAGCTTCGATTAAGTCACGAAGCTTTGAATACGTTGCAAAACATCGGACAAACTACGTAAAACAAGCTTAAAACAAACTAAACGTGCGACCAACCATTCGCTTTAAGGCGCACACACTTGAAAGTTGCAAACTTACAAAGTTATAACTACACACGATTGTTGCACAGTTGCTGCCCATTTCCACTTGCTGCTTTATTTTTGCACCACACACGTCATCGCCTGCAAAGATTGTTGAATTTCAAACTGTTTTGTAAAGACATGAATAGAAGGTGAAGAAAATGGAGTGTCACCATTGAACTGGTGGGCTATTGTGAAATGTTCTAAGGTTGGCAACAATAGGNAGAAGGTGAAGAAAATGGAGTGTCACCATTGAACTGGTGGGCTATTGTGAAATGTTCTAAGGTTGGCAACAATAGAGCGACCTGTTACACTTTGCAGCAAAAAGTAAGAGCTAAATGCAATACATGGCACTGTCAGTTCTCTACTTTGTTGCTCTTTGTTTAAAGTTTATTTATTAAGTTGGAACACTGAGGCAACAATTTTTGTTTGCATCATTCGCTACTTTTTTAATTATTTGCTTGCCACAAAACAAATATGACTAGTACTAACGGTGATTTAGATCACTCTACTGTGACAAGTAAGCGTAAAAAACCAGCCTTATATGGAATTCTGTTCTGAAACAGACAGTTGCACGGCAACATGCAACACTTGTCATAAAACCTCTAAGACGTCCCTAGGTAGGTAATCGAAGTAATAAAAATTTTGTTCAAATGCTATTCCAACTGTACTATAATACCTAATAAATCAATAATTCCACACTTCATGAGTCTTCAGCAAGATGTGAACATCGCAATGACTGTCATGTTCCAATTCATTATTTTTTTTAAAGAATACCATTTAACCTTAAAAATCAAACAAATAATTATGTGTTTAAAATGTTTACGAAACAATAATTATTGTGTATTGAAAAACCACCTGTTTCATAGTTTAAGTGACTTTCATAGTGAAATAATAAATTTTAATACAATATATGTTTGTTTTTACCATAAACCTAACCTCATCCATGTTGAGGGCGGCTAATCTGACATGTCGATGATTTGGTTATTTGTATTTGGTAGTTTAACTTCATAGTTGAAATGCTTAATGCAAAATAATACAAAAATATGTCATTGATTTTGCAGACCAAGTCAGGTGCCAACCTTTTTGTTACAAACATTGCCAATTGAAACACTGTCGTAGACTGAAGTCAACAAACATAGAACACTGCAACTATATATATTTTTTTTTACTAACACCAAAACAAGTACGTACATCTTTTTTAATTAAAATATGAGCTAGCAGGAGCTGTAACAAATGCGCACTGTTAGCCATATTTGGAACGCGTACTTCTCTATAAACAAATGAGGTACAGCTATCTTGGAAAAAAGCAAATTTAATTAGACTTTGCAAGATGACAAACAACTTTTTTACAAGCAATCCCATGAATAGACTGGTCTGTTTAGTCATACACATGCTCGTTTTTACTGTTAGTAGTCATGATTCATTCTCCGAAAAGGTAACAGTTTTAAACACTTGAAGACACGCAGCAACACTGCTAACAGCTGACTATTGATCAATTGTGCTGCACCTCTGCTTCAGGAGTTGACCTTGGTCAAAGACAATTCTTGCTTACAGTGGGGTGCGCTGAATGTCGGCTGAACTAGACAATGTGACATATAGGTAAATATTGGCAACTACTGTGCAAGATAATTTTTTTAAAATTCAATTACACTTCATGCCATTTCACTCATTAAATTTACTATGTAGTTTGTGCAAATTACAAAATCAAATTGAAAAACCATAACTTATGCAAACTGATGATTTTAAAGTGTGCTAAATTTTAAAATGCCTCGGATTTTTGGTACACAGTGTTACCAGTTTAACTGGGGATGGCTATACAGATAGGTAATTTCCAGCGATCAGCAACACGATTTTCGTATAGTTGTAAATTTTTTCTGAGCCATAATACAACTTCGAAACCGTCAAATTCCTACTACTAATGTGATAACTTGAGTTTATCTTGCAATTAATGCACGACTATTGACATATTTTGAAATATACATTCATAACCAAGTACTTGCAAAGAAAGTTACATACTAAACTATACATGATGTCCTACACCTAACATTTTAAACAGCCTTATGACTTTGTAGAAGGGAAAGGGTTTAGAGAATTAATGGGTAACAAGCTTGTAGCACCCTCCTAACCACATTTTCATAAAACTATATTCCACCTTTGTATAAACAAACAAAAGAAACACTGAAGACTATGTTATTGAATGATTTGCCAACAATATCAACTTTGTCTCAGACATCAGATGGTGGGACATCCCTGTCTACTGATAGTTTTGTTAGCTTGAAATGTCACTATTTGCAGCCAGATTTTACAAATGTTTCATTTACCTTGAACAAAATTGTTTGAAGAGGATCACACAACCATCAACCTTAGTTCCACCATTAAATATAATTTGACTGAGAAAAGAATTTGCACTGAAACCTCTATTAACAATATTTTGCATTACAGAAAATGCTGCAAATTTCAAGTTGGCTTGCTTAACCTTGTTTCAAGATCATTCGCAATCTTGCTTTGCACACACACTTCAAATTGCTATTGAACATAGTAAGAAAAACGGTCCCAGGGTAAAAAGCCTTACGAGTGAAGCCAGGGGAATCGACTGCCATTATAGGAGTAGTTCAGTCAGACAGTGATTAACACAAACTACAAAAAAAATTTAATATGCCTTAAGCTGATACACAATGTGGAAACTCGCTCAAACTTGAACTGATACAAAATGTGGAAACCATTTGCAACTTGAGCCGATACAAAATGTAGATATTCTCTGGAATTCAGAAATTTTAATGTGTTTGTATTGTTATTGACAAAATATAGACCTCCTAAACTAAACACCGAGTGACTACATTATTGTTTACCAATATTCAACATCCAAGGCGCCCATAGTCTGAATCAGAAAGGTAACTCGCCCCCTACGGACCACTCTGTATACCACAGGTAGAGAGTAGCATAAACGTTTTATCCAACAATTATTTATTTTTTACAAAGCAGAACCGTGAAAATTGTGTTTATATGAATTTTCTTATGTAGAATATATTTGTAAATTGAATTTTTATGTATTTTTATATTGTATTCTTCCCGCTAACTGCATTTTTATCATACATATTATCTGTAAATATGTGCAGTAAAAGAATACAAGTTTTAAATAAATGAAAGTTTTGTAAGCGGGCCTAACAAGAAAAACTGTTGTACAAAATAGTTCAAAAACATAAAGGTAGATTGCTCTAAAAAAAAAATTTCTGTTCGTACAAAGCACTTTTAGTGCCTATAATTGTGTATAAATTGTTTAGATTAGTCTCTTTATGAAACAATATGCCCTTGCCAATGCATTGTGAATGTTCAAGGTGTCGTACAGAATACAAAAAAGTAAGAAAATATGAAATTGTTTACAATATTGTCTGTTGATAAAGGTAAGTGGTTTTGTCTTGAAAATGTGGCTGTATATTTCTCTCGGAGTTAGGCATTTTTGCAAGGAAATAACTATTGTTAAAAAAAAACCGCTTTTCAATAGGAACAACGTGGCCAATTTCAGGTTTTATGAATAAAATTACATTTCTCAAATTAAGTATGTCTTTATAAAGAGCACATGACAAATTTGAACAATTCTCATGCAGTAACCTGCATTTCTGTAGCAAGAAAATAACGACTATTTTTGACAAAAATAACAGCTATTTTTTTAGGTCTCTAATCATAACACACAACAGTGATTTAACTGCCACACCAACATCCAAATGTTCTAAAATTCGAACTTTCTCTTTAATAGACAACACAATTATCTTACACTACGAGCTGGAACCGGAACACTCGTTTGTCCTTTCTGCCACCAATGCATAACACTACTAATTAAACATTCAAAATAGTATACAAGCACTTTACACTACTTGTAAGCGAGCTGCTCTATTGCAGAGCACCTGGCAGACTGTTTATCACATGGAAACTACGGTGGGGCATGAACCTTGCTTGGTGGAGGGGGAAAGATGCTTTGCATGCACACCAAGCAGCACGTGTCAAGCGGTGTGTTATGAAACAGGGCGCCAGATTTGTTCCGGATAACTGAAGTTCTGGATAACTGAAGGCCAGATTAATGACATAGAAGTGGATTATTTATTGCAAAAATTAATACATTGAAAAAATGTGAGTGTGAATATAGTATATGAGAATGTTACAGAATTAATGTATGTCCCGAGCATCAGCAGCCCCGGAACCAAATACTGCGGATACGGCGGGTTGTCAAACAACACATTTTCATTCATACTAACAAAGTATTTCACTATTAAAACTTGCCCATTCTCATCAAAAAGATGAGATGGTGTAGTTTACATTAGTTTTACATGAAGAAGCTATTTATATATTAGCAGTGGCACCAAGTGTGACTCAATAACCAAATATCTCATTAACATACATATTATTTGCAGCAAAAATGATTCCATCGCAAATCACCAGTAGTTTTAAAAAATAAACAAATAACATTTATTTTGGCTTTGTTGCTGAAGAGGGACAGAGCGAGGACACAAAAAGTACAAAATGGAGAGCCAGCCTCAGAAAGGCTTGGCGATTGCAGGCAGAATCCCAATTATTGGCAAGCAGAATCACTTCACACTGAAATATGTTACGTTAAAATATTTATATATCTTGCTAAAAAAATTTGAAGCACAGAATTCATTCAGATATTTGCAATTTACACATGAAAAACTAGTCATTTTATGGGGACGTGGTTTGAGAAGCGAGCCGTATGCAGTGGCCAATAGATGGCAGCAAGGTTGCCCATTTCGTATCAGAAACACGTAAATCTGTCACGTCTTTTTAAAAATAAATTTTTCATCTTGAGCGAGCTCAAAACAATTCTGGTTTGGAATGTATTACATCAAATTAATATTGTAGAAATATTTGAAAAATACACTACAATAGATGTGAGGCCTCTTCAATTAATATGAAGCATGCCTGTGGCGACGTTAGCAACAAGCACTAGCACAGCCTATGAAGAGGAGACAAACTAAGCAATTACGTGTTCCATTTTGTTTAAAAGTCTACAAACTAATCTAGAACAAAGTTTAATTTGTTACACTAATAATAGCTCTTTTATAACAATATAAAATTAAAATACATACACATTTGTCTGCAATCTCCTTCCTGTCCGCATATTGCTCTGATGTCCGTTGTGCAAATTTAGGATGTCAAAATAGCGTATGTGAAATTTTCTTGCTATTGTTCATGCAACAACTGATACAGCAGTTATGTATGTGATAATGTTAACATTATTTATGAGGTTGCCACACACTGGCTGGCAAAAATTGAATTCTAACATTACTATATTATTTGTTTACATAACATACGTGAACAGTATGTAGGCCACCAAACGCACCAAACCCATTAATGCTTTAACTGTGAATATCGGTTAACCGTAAACCCTTAGCCAGTCATTACCCTAGAAAATCGAGAGTTTACTGTATTTGGAATATGCATAACCAGTATGGCTAATACCTGGCAGGGTGACCCCACAATGGACCATCTGCCTTCATGTTCCCAGGAACATTTCCAGGCAACCTGTTCTGGAGCATCCCTGGAGGGCACTGCAGGCCTCCTCTGCCCATATTGGATGATGGCATCTCCTTCCAATGGGAAACCTTACCTGAAATAAAAATCCACATTTTTATAAAACTGAAACCAGACAGTAAAAAAAAAAAGGGAGGGTGCGTATACTTTACGTATTAAAAGTTATACTTCTTTGGCATGACTAAAAAAATTTTTTTACGCATAACCTCAAATACTTGAAAACAATTTCTAAATTTTACTATACAATTTTTCATGGCACAGACGATACGCGTAAAACCACAAATACTTGTGTACCTTGCGTTTGTATATAGCTAGACGATACGCGCATAGTTGTTGGGTCATACTCCTACCACGTTCACTATCGAATCTCGTTACACTGTGCATGCGCAACTATACACGCATGCGAGTTGGGTCATACCCGTACCACATTCACTGTCAAATTTAGTTACACTGCGCACACGCAAATTCTGTTGCCCACTAAACTTTTACCCTCAACGTGCCAAAAGAAGTATAACTTCAATTAGGAATGGGTCGTGAATGCATTTTTCCCCGATTCAGATTCCAAGTTTGATTCCCGAATCCCGAATCTGAGTATTTCAATATTACGATCAGCATTTCCAATGAAAAAAATTCTTTCACACAAAAACATTAATTTCTTGAAAATTTACAGTACAGTGATATTATAGGCATTGAATCATATGTAGTTCTGTGTCTAAACTTATCGGTGTGATCACTCTAAATTTTTTTTTTGGGCTAAAACAACTTGATGGCTTAAGAATAAAGTTGATTTTTTTTAAATTTACATATTGTGCTTTTCAGCACTATTGCAAATAAAAATACTAAGAAAAACCTCTTTGCAATGAGCTTGAATGAACCTATTTTTTGTGTGTTTATGCTAACTTAAATCTGAATAAAAATATTATCTACTGCTGCATTAGCAAAAAAAGTACATGTTAATATTTTTAATTTAAGTACACTATATCATATTGACCTTTGAAAAAAAAACCATCATCTGTTGCATTTTTTTCTCCTGCTTCTAGGTTATGATTGAAGCATGTGCCTTGGTTGGCTGAACATTTTCAATTTTTCTTCCAACTTATTCCTTCTTGCCGGCTCTACGCAATTGTTTTAATTAAATTGTGTAAGTTTTCAACGTGCACCAGATTTTAAACAAATGCTTATTATCTAGGTTGGGACGTGTTGAATGGTTTCTTTTTCAGTAGTAAAATTACTAAAATTTTATTTTTAACTTGCTACAGCTATATCAGATAGATACTTATTTCACATGCATGATGTGAACGACTGCATACGCACGCCAATGATGTAGATAACACTGTTGTGGCACCGAAACGTCTGCCGGCGCTAGTGTTGTGAAGAAATGGCCAACCATTTTGTTTAAATCACNTAACACTGTTGTGGCACCGAAACGTCTGCCGGCGCTAGTGTTGTGAAGAAATGGCCAACCATTTTGTTTAAATCACATCTTTGATGAACACAAAAAAAGTGAATTTCCATTTTAAGTTAATAGAACCACCGCAATTGTAACATGAAATAAATACAATTATACGCAATGTCTCACCTACAAGTTTATGTAATTTATACATTGAAACGCATTGCGGCTTGTTATGACTCATGACGCTTCGTATACACCATACTTTTCGATTTCGCATCTTCAAGTGCGGGTCACATACCACAAGGGAGACGAACCCCGACTGGCCGCTTCCGAGGCCCGTGCCAACCTAGTGAAAGGAAGTAACTTCATCGTCCCTGCCACTTGTAAGTCTGCTAAGAAACAGCAGTCAGCATGGAAGAGTTTGTCACTAAGCAAGCAACCAATACCGCCTGCACAGCTGCCAAATGACCCTGCTGCCACCCCCCAAGAGATATCAACAGTGTCGCAGTCCGACATGAACCTGAGGGGTGACAGACAAATATATCCGAAATGCCAAAGACACGAAGGAATCCCCCAGTCGACAGAATATAATGCAGTACGCCCGGCAAAAATACCAATTGTTTACATAGCCCGTCTTAGAATCAGTTGTGCTAAAGCTCTCTACTAACAGCCACAGTCCTCCAAAGGACTCTCCCGAAGGCTTCAAGAGTTCTACAAGTTCTTTTTCTCTACCAGTGCAGCAGTAGACTCGTCGCTACCACATGTGGTCAATAATGACCACACCCAACACGTACACAACACGTGGTGCCCGGGTCCCTTCAGAACTACAAGCAACAATTAGGGTTCAGTTGTTTTCATGACTACTTGATTATTTGCTCTCATCCACTTTTCAAGCCAGCCTCCTCGAACTGACAGATCCTTTCACCTGTCTTGCTCTAATAAAAGTCTGTTGAACAACCTAGTGTGTGTAGAAGTAAGAGGTAGTATGTATCACCCCGTGTTCTACTCTCAAGAGAATAAAACACATACTCTAGCTAACTTAAATCTCTCCGTGCTCTGAAGTAAACGTGTGCCTTTTCCCCAACCTTGTAGGCGTCAAACTAGAACTAGAGAGCAGCAGGGGACCGCAAATTGACAACAGTTTCCGACGTAGAGCAGGACTGCGGGCAGCCCCTAACTCAAGACTGCATGTATGTCAAACACACCACAAAGTAGACGGCCACCCATACTGTGGACCAGGTATATGATGGTACTTGGTATGCATGTACGGTAAAGCCCTAACCACTACAAAGAGACACTAGGAAGCATCTGTCCTAGGGGTTTGTTGCCTGTCGCCCTCTACGAGATGAACCATAGTAACCTACCTGCTCATGACGAGGATGCAGGAGAAACACACTGAGGACAGATGCTGTTATACATCTCGTCACCCCCTTAGTAATCAACCCATACTAGCCTTCAGCTGCTCAACCCCTCGGGATAAGACAAAGGCCACCCGACATATAGTGGAACCTCCCTTTACTACCCTCCCCGCCAACCACTTTGGCCACCCTATTAGGTTTGTGGCGCTGCCCACCCCGCCATAAAATTACTCTGCCTGGGGTTTACTCTTCGCCTGAGAGTGGTTCCTTTAAATCAGAGGGCCACGAATGGTACTCCAGCACCAGCCAACCACAATCCAGCAAGCCAGCCAGCCCCTCGACCACCGACAAGTGACACCCGAGCCAGCCTGCTTAGCCGCTCACTCCAGCTGGAGCTGAAGACAGCAGGTCTGAGCCAGCGATTGCAGAGGTGAAACAATGGCAGTGGTAAGCCAGTCCAACCATGTGTGCCCAACACCCGGAGACATGACCTCACCATCCCGGCCTTTGGCCCAGTAGGCGCCCTATTATATAAGGACCTGTGTGAGGCCAACAAGCCATAGTCCAAATGTCTCCTCAGTAGAGTTCACCCTCTACCTACACAGAAACAAAAGCACCCTACTTCGACACCATCACGCTTCAGCTATAATGAGAATTTCAGTTACCGATGTACTTCATTTTGGTAAATTGTGGTTAAAAATTATTTATTACGTGTTTGGCAGAGACCAATGTTTTGAGACATTTTGTTGTATAGAGTATTTCGTTAAACAGAATATTTGAGGAAGGTTTTGCAGTACAGTTTAATACACAGTATATTGTTTTATGCAGAGTCACTTGCTCACATAATCGACTTTATTGGTACTCGGTACTCAGAACTCATTTTAATGGAATAATTGGCAGTATCAAGGAATCAAAATAATCGAATCGACTCATGCCTAAAAATAATATTTGTTACTTCGAAAAAACAATTTAAAAAAGCTCACCTCCTAGCCTGGCCTGTTGTTGAGAAGGGTTGCCCCAGAGCGAAGTTCCGTCATCATAATTAGGAATGTTCCGCCTTTGAGCTGGAGGAGATGGTTCCTCCCAGCCTGACTGTTTGGGACCTGTCCCAGACATGCCCATGTCCTTAGGTGGAGGCCCACTCCACTGGTTGACTGCAGCACTAGGTCCAACCAATTTCCCAGGAGGCTGGCTTGGTTGATGATGTTGACCATGATGATGTGGTGGCTGGGGTGGCTGACCCCACATTGCCCCTTCTGCAACAGCAGCATTCAGGCGCCCGCTGATCCCACGAGGGTCACCTCGAATCATCGGGTCCGTCCCACGCATGTCGCCCATGCTACGAATGTCTCTCGGGTCTCCTCGCATGCTATCAACTACTCCTCGCATGTCCCGGGGGTCCAACATGCCACTTCCTGCCAACAACAGATATACACAAATTACCAGGTAGAACTACACACACCATTATACCATGATTTGACAAAGTTAATCAATTACCCCGTAACTCTCTAGGATCGTTGCCACCGCGTATATCACGCGGGTCCAAGGCACCAATGTTCCGTGGGTCCCCACGAGGATCAGCCCGTGGATCACCCCAATTAGAGGCTACACTTGCTGCTCCTCCAACCCAGTCACTTTCCTTCTTTGGCACTTCAAAATAANACAAAGTTAATCAATTACCCCGTAACTCTCTAGGATCGTTGCCACCGCGTATATCACGCGGGTCCAAGGCACCAATATTCCGTGGGTCCCCACGAGGATCAGCCCGTGGATCACCCCAATTAGAGGCTACACTTGCTGCTCCTCCAACCCAGTCACTTTCCTTCTTTGGCACTTCAAAATAAAAAAAACAAATTTTAAAATGATGCTGGAGTCGATAGAATCATAATGAATGACCGTAAACAATATACAGGATCAAAATCTACCTCCCCACATTCCGCCAGCTGCTGGTGCAGGGTTCCCACCCCACTGGCTTGCAGCTGCAGCAGGGCCCACGTTTGAAGGAACACCTGTCCACACATTAGAACTCTCAGCGACATCATCATCTTCACCCCATGTGCCACCGATATTGGTAGTTGGGGTGTGACCCCAAGGAGTTTTCTGGGTTTGAGTGGGTGGAGGCTGTCCTCCATTACGTAAATTTGCCTCCCAAAGGTCTGTTCCTGAAAAAAAAAATATCAAGAGATGGGTTTTAGAATTTTAGTAGATAATTAATTTTTCATATTTACAGGAATATCAGTTACCTGCTAGTGAGAGTAGAAAAAACTACACAGTTCAAGGATAATAAAAACAAAGATTTTAAGTCTGGTATAACATATTCTCATTTACATAATACCATGAGTTCCCACATTTCTGGGACATACCTCCATGAGAGTAGGCTCTCCATATTAGGCACAAACTGGTTTGAATAATCTAGCAATGTAGTAACCAATAAAGGAAAAAGAAGAGGAAATTGTGACAAATATACAGTTGGTTCCAATGAGAAAATAAAATAAATATAACACGTAAAAGTTAAATGCTACTGATACTATATATTTTGCGATGGTAAATTATGACTTTGGAGAAAAACATAATATCTGTTTCAATTGTTATGCATGAACAATGTCTCCATATGGAATTACCAAAACACTTTTCATTTTAATATGCTGTATTTATGTAAAAATAAACCATTTTAATGTGAAAAGTTGAGGGTCATCATTTCTTCACACACTGAGGGCATTATTATTTTCACACACTATAAATTTTGAAGATAATATTTTTGTTTGAGTAGTATAATGGTAGTTGCACTATAATACATAGCACTTAACCATACATTAAAAACATTTACACACTATGCTCAATACTATGAAAAAAATTATAGGTGAATGGGCAAAGATAGAGCAACTTTCTAAGATTTCAATGCATTACAGTTTCATGTATACTGACTATTGCAAAGAATTAAACTATGTTGAAATTACATTTAACTGGCAAGATTAAACAATCCAACAAAGTTACACCATAAAATAATTAAATCAGAAATTAATTTTTCAAGTAAAGTTTTAGTTGGAACATTACAACATTCAATTGTCAAGCAAGCCATACGTTTTTTGATGTTTTGAATCAAACCTTTGCAAAATCACCCTCAGTATAAACTTGTTTCGTAAGTCCCCAAGGAAATTAACTTTGTGGTCTTTGATAATTACAAACCGTTGGAGAAATGGTACATTGGCAATGGCAAGTAAGAAATAGTTCAGAGGTAAAACATTTATAAATTTGTTTATTGTTTGTACATTATATTTACTGTAAATGTTACCTGCTTAGATGTTTGCATTTTCAGGTATTAATAATGGATTAATAATCTAGCTGCTGTGCAAGAGAAAGATGCTACGTATTTTGCACACCTGCCGGACCACAAGTGCTTAGTGTTCNGCACACCTGCCGAAATGCCATTTTGTGACAATTTGTCATGGTTTTATCATCTCGGTCACACTAACATCTGTAAAGTAACAATGACACGGTGATGGCACTTTTTTGTAAACATTGCAATATTTTACCAAATGTTCAGATATCTAGAGAAGGAAAAAAATCTGAATAAATGACGCTAGTACAGAATGGAGTTAAAAGTATTTGTCAGGGTCAATATTTTGTTAATATGCCAGAAGCCCTAACGTAAAAAAATTAGTTAAACGAAAGATAAATCAATCATTTTGTCGAGACCAAGAGAGTTATTTGTTANTAGCTGCTGTGCAAGAGAAAGATGCTACGTATTTTGCACACCTGCCGGACCACAAGTGCTTAGTGTTCCGAAATGCCATTTTGTGACAATTTGTCATGGTTTTATCATCTCGGTCACACTAACATCTGTAAAGTAACAATGACACGGTGATGGCACTTTTTTGTAAACATTGCAATATTTTACCAAATGTTCAGATATCTAGAGAAGGAAAAAAATCTGAATAAATGACGCTAGTACAGAATAGAGTTAAAAGTATTTGTCAGGATAATATTTTGTTAATATGCCAGAAGCCCTAACGTAAAAAAATTAGTTAAACGAAAGATAAATCAATCATTTTGTCGAGACCAAGAGAGTTATTTGTCAAAACGAAATGTTCATTAACGTGAAGTTTGTTGAAGTGGTGTTTCACTGTAGTTGCAAAAGTATGATAAACTATATTTCTATTGCTAGTGTTGTACTTTATTGTACATTTTCTTTGTGTCCATAGAGATTTTCCAACATCACAGTTAATCTTGTTTCAATAAGTTGAACATTTTTTTTGTATTTTGCATATATGTACCCTTTTATTCATGTTTCCTACTGGTTTTTTTTTCATTTCTACTTTACACTCAATTTGTTTCAGTAGGTTTGAACGTTTGTGTGGGCGNGATAATATTTTGTTAATATGCCAGAAGCCCTAACGTAAAAAAATTAGTTAAACGAAAGATAAATCAATCATTTTGTCGAGACCAAGAGAGTTATTTGTCAAAACGAAATGTTCATTAACGTGAAGTTTGTTGAAGTGGTGTTTCACTGTAGTTGCAAAAGTATGATAAACTATATTTCTATTGCTAGTGTTGTATTTTATTGTACATTTTCTTTGTGCCCATAGAGATTTTCCAACATCACAGTTAATCTTGTTTCAATAAGATGAACATTTTTTTTTTTTGTACCCTTTTATTCATGTTTCCTACTGGTTTTTTTTTTCATTTCTACTTTACACTCAATTTGTTTCAGTAGGTTTGAACGTTTGTGTGGGCGTAGTAATGCATGCCTAATGTGTTCGATATTGAGTATTATTTCTTTGGTATCTTTGTGTTACTATTTCTTTGTGGAAATTACATATTTAAAGTAACAAATTATGCTATGATCAGTATTTGCTATCTTTCAATAATTATATACTGACATTTAACAGTATTACTAAACAGCATATTTAATTTTGTAAACTCTTATAGACAAATATTTTAATACTCTTTAGTTTATGTTCTTTTCACCACAAATATTCTTATAGGATTAGGTTCTTTCACATGGCTTTCTTTGCAGCTAGAATATACTCATAAAGGTTGACATGCTCATACCAGTTATCCCAGCTTATAATTATATATGGTGTGGTTTATCACATGGGAAAATCACATGGACGATGTTAAGAAATCAATTCAAGCAGACTGGGACAGAGAAGTTTGCATAGGCAGTGGTGTGATTCCTTCGTTGATCACCCACTTCTACACTGAAAGTGAAGACAGCAACAGTTTAGATGCCAGGAACAACGAAGTAGAAGAGGACAGGAAAGTACTGGCAGTTCTTCTGGAGGATTTGCCTAGATGCTCTCATTAAAGTGTCTATGGTACAGAGAATCATGATATTGTAAGTATTGCGAGGTTTTAAAAATACTTCTTAAAAGTAGGATTGCAGTAACAGCGTTATAATTAACCTCGTACGTAAATTCGCATCATTAGTGCATACATATTTAGCATTACATTTCTAAA
This sequence comes from Clitarchus hookeri, assembly GCA_002778355.1. Lineage (NCBI taxonomy): Eukaryota > Metazoa > Arthropoda > Insecta > Phasmatodea > Phasmatidae > Clitarchus > Clitarchus hookeri. The sequence continues at coordinate 190,249 of NQII01000691.1, forward strand.
ATTTCAAAACCTGTTGACATTCAAACACTCAAATTTTATCATGTTGTATTTACAGTATTTTCAAACAAACTGCAAAGTGTAAATTGTTTCTCTGGTTTGTGTTAAAAACAGTATTTATCATGTTGATTGAATAATTTTTTTCAGGCACAGATCCAGCTGTATGAACTCTATAAGCTTGTTTTTCTGATGTGATAGACATACTACCTAAGCATGTCTTCTTAGAAAAGCAATAATTAAGTTTACTAAATTCCTACCATTATTTTGTTCCAGGTGCATTTATTGCAGCAGTTTCAAGTTTTGCAATGCCAATATGCAGTACCAGTGCAAGACAAATTTTTCGAAGAGGTTCATTACGAGGGCTTGTTTTTTGAGACCCACAGACGTGCTGCTACTGGTAAGTACAAANATTGCGAGGTTTTAAAAATACTTCTTAAAAGTAGGATTGCAGTAACAGCGTTATAATTAACCTCGTACGTAAATTTGCATCATTAGTGCATACATATTTAGCATTACATTTCTAAAATTTCAAAACCTGTTGACATTCAAACACTCAAATTTTATCATGTTGTATTTTTTTTCCCCCTCCTCCAGTTTTTGTACAGTATTTTCAAACAAACTGCAAAGTGTAAATTGTTTCTCTGGTTTGTGTTAAAAACAGTATTTATCATGTTGATTGAATAATTTTTTTCAGGCACAGATCCAGCTGTATGAATTCTATAAGCTTGTTTTTCTGATGTGATAGACATACTACCTAAGCATGTCTTCTTAGAAAAGTAATAATTAAGTTTACTAAATTCCTACCATTATTTTGTTCCAGGTGCATTTATTGCAGCAGTTTCAAGTTTTGCAATGCCAATATGTAGTACCAGTGCAAGGCAAATTTTTCGAAGAGGTTCATTACGAGGGCTTGTTTTTTGAGACCCACAGACGTGCTGCTACTGGTAAGTACAAAGTGTGTGTACTCTTTCTCTCGTCGATGCTGGAGCTGAGGGGATCTCGGACGCGTGAACTGGTTGCTTCGTCTGGAAAGGAGCTTCAAGGGGGATAGCCATTGAAACAGATGTATTCTGAATTCACGAGGGAACACCATGCAGAGGGGACATTTGGAGAAGGTGCCCATTTCAGAATTGTCATCCTCGCCTACGTACTATAATCCACATCATTAGGTGAGCAAACCCGAAAGCACAACCACCAAACTTTGTGTTGTGTTCGACCCATCTTCAAAGAGCTCAACAGGTGTCTCTCAATGATGTTCTATTAACTGGACCTGGGTTGCAATGCAACATCATCGATGTTTTGTTGAAGGTCAGGCAGCATGTTATTGTTTTTACAGATGATATTAAACAAATATATGGACAGATCGCCGTATGTCCTAGCCATCAGGATCTTCAGCGTATTGTTTGTCTCTTTGATGGCAGCGGGTTACTGCAGGGCTATCGTTTAAAGGTATGACCTATGGTGTATCCTCTGCTCCGTTCTTGGAACTTCGCACCTTGCAGCAGCAGGCTGAGAATGAGAAGGCGCGATTTCCTGTTTCAGTAAATGTGCTAAAGCCACATGTATATATTGATGGCGTGGTCACCGGCTCTAATTCTGTTGATTCTGCTTTGGCCCTGCAAAGAAAATTGGTTACATTGCTCGCTATTGGTTGTTTTAATTTGTAAGAGTTTGTCAGCAACCATCCTGCCTTACTTTACTGGTTCCCGGTGGAAGATGATTAGGACCCAGAAGCTATGTCATTGGATCAAGACAGTCATGTTGTAAAGATGTTAGGGCTGCAATGGAATGCCAGCGTTGATTGCTTCTCATACAAGATACAGCCTAGATGCAAAGAGACCACCAAGAGAAACATATTGTCAGAAGTGGCAAAGGATTTTTTTAAAACATTGCAGTTTTTCAGGTTTTATTATTATCTTTTGGTTCCAGATTATTTGGTTATGGTGGCGAGTTATTAATATAATTTTCAGATTAAGATTTAGAGGTTATTGTTCATTAAATCTTAGAGGGTAATAAATATTACATGTAATTTTCAAATTAAAATTTGGTGGTTCTCGTTTATTTAGTCCTTACAGGCTAGTAAGCATTTAATTTGGAAATTACTTAAAACTAGAGAACTGTATACTGATTGTCTCTCGTCTCGCCATTGCTGATTGGATGAGGAGTGCGGCGTGGTCAGCCGACAGCCAATCAAGACACAGGTTACAGGAAGTGTGATGCAAAAAACTTTTTCCTTTAGCAGAAATAATGCCATCACTGTCTAGAACAGACGAGTATGTGCAAATAATTATAAAAAATATATGATATAATGTAATTGTGAAGAAATAAAGCTATCACTCCCGAGAATGGACGTGTATGTGCGAATAATCATAAAGATGAGATAATATAATGTAATTGGATTAAGATATTTTAAAAGATATAATATAAGGTCTCACTGCAAGATGTTTTAAAGTTTCATGATTGAGAATGAAAAATAGAGGGATATTTATTTGTTGTGAGAATACAAATGCATTAATAAAAATTGAGAACAGAATTAGAGAATCCTAATTCAAGAGAAATGTTACTTACATCTGGCGACCCAAACGTGTGGCTGAAGAACGAACTTAAAGAACTACAGTCTTCGGAAGCAGTGAATTTCGGCATAGGGAACAAACCACATCCAGGAACGAGATCTTGCTACACTTCAAGACTACAGGAGAGCGCAGATGCGGTTCCCTGAGAGATGCAGACTACCATCTACATAACATCTGAAATGCGTCTGCATGTGCTGTACACAATTTTCCACACCGACGAACATAGTGGGAACAACTGGCCATGAACCGCAAGTGTTGGAGAAAGAAATTTTTTTTTGTGTTAACAGATGTAACAAAATTTTTTTTTTGTATCTCACTATTCTTAGTCAATTGTGTTCTAGACCTATGTAGTGCGAACGTTAATAAAATTGTAACATGAGTGACAGTGAAGGTGAACAAACAAATATTGTAGGGTTTCGGGACAATGTAATTCCGGAGACTTCAGTAGAGGCAAACGCATATGGAGCAGGCATTTCAGTTGTTAGAAAAATCGAAACCACACAGAAAGAAATGCAAATGTTTAGAATAGAATAAAATAATAGGTTCAGTCATTTGAAAAAAATATTGGAAAGTTTTAAACAAAATCGTAGAGAATGGAAAAAAAAATGTTAACACACACATGTTGAACAACATAAGTTAAAGGAAGCAAGCAGTAGCTGTACACATTGAAAATATGTCCAAAAATAACAAGAGAGAGAGGTGAAATGAAAGCAATATAGAGAGGTAAAATTTAATCAAATGTGCAAAGAAGGATATGTGTCACTAGATAATAAAGAGTGTCTTGTCTTCAAATGAGATTATGACTTTTGAAAGGGCAGTGCCTGCATTTTTTGGAGATAATAGGAGACCAACGCCCATATAATTCATACACAAGTGTAAAATAATGTTCAACTCATTTACGGGGAAGAGGAGAATCAGATGAACTTGTCCAACAATCAAAAATAGGGTACCATGGAAGGAAACGAAATGGGAAAATTGTCAGAAAAACAGTGAGGAAACAGAAAAGAAAAAAGAGGGATGGCGGTAAGTCAGTAGGGAAAAGGAAAAGAATGAAATACTGTATGAGGGAACTTGTGAGAAAAAGGGAAGAAAAAGGAGAAACAAAATGAAATGGTAGGGGAAAAAAAAAAGAAAAGAAAGAAAAATCATTAATAAATCCAAACAGTCTGCAACTTACGATAATAAAACAAGATATTTTTTTTTTGTTTAATAAATTTCTTGTCAAATAATATGTAAGGGAGGTAATGTTATTATTTTAAGGAAAACTTTGTTATATGAAGATATATATGGTAGAAGGGAGAGTAGGTCACAATGTGTAAAGCGTAAAGGATGCAAATAGGCATGCAACCCTACTCCCTACTCCGACCCAGAAAATCAGAATAACAAAAAATGAAAATAATTGTCTAAAAGGAATATTTGTGTTAATCAATCTAGTGTTATGTAAAGTAAGATACATACGTAACTCTAATGCTACAAGGGAAAAATGTTACAAAAATTTTTAAGATTATTTTGTTTGGGTAATGAATGAAACGAAAGCAAGTTGGGATAAGCACCCAGGAATTAAAAATAGTAATGAGTACAACAAGTACTGTTTTCATAAAACAAATAAAAGGTAAAACAAGAAATATTAATATTCATAAATGTTATGATAGTGCAATTTTGTAATGTAATATGAGTTCTTGGGTATGAAGATAAGGTTAGTGAGAAAAAATTTGTTCCTTGTTTCAAAAAAGTATAGTAGTAAGTTGTTAGAGGATGACTACGCTTAGTTCGACTAGAGTCTTCGAGACTCAACCCATCATTAGAAATTGGCAACATTTGATAAACTGTGAATTTGGAGATGGTAGAAGACTCAAACACACATTTGCTTGCATTACAGTTGTATTTTAATTTTTTGTTAGTTTATTAAAAAAAAAAAACAGGAAAAAAAAAATTTATAAACACAAAAGTACGCACAATTGTTTATACTCATGAATTACTTATTTTAGAACTTGTTTCAGTTTCTTAACTTCACTTTCCAATGCCTCAGCCTCCTAGTTTGCTTGTTGTAGAACACATCTTTTTCTTCAGTATTAACACCCTGATTTCTTAAGGTGCCTTTTTCTTCTTAAACACATCACACATCTTTTTCTTCAAGGCTTCATCTCGTTTGGCTGATGCATTTAAGAAATTAATTGTTTTATGTTATAGTAACATCTTTAACGGAGTCAACAGAAATAACTGCATCATAAAATGAATGCTGAGCCACTAAACTCTCTTCTAGCAAGTTTTCCATTAAGCNCACACATTTGCTTGCATTACAGTTGTATTTTAATTTTTTGTTAGTTTATTAAAAAAAAAAAACAGGAAAAAAAAATTTATAAACACAAAAGTACGCACAATTGTTTATACTCATGAATTACTTATTTTAGAACTTGTTTCAGTTTCTTAACTTCACTTTCCAATGCCTCAGCCTCCTCGTTTGCTTGTTGTAGAACACACCTTTTTCTTCAGTATTAACACCCTGATTTCTTAAGGTGCCTTTTTCTTCTTAAACACATCACACATCTTTTTCTTCAAGGCTTCATCTCGTTTGGCTGATGCATTTAAGAAATTAATTGTTTTATGTTATAGTAACATCTTTAACAGAGTCAACAGAAATAACTGCATCATAAAATGAATGCTGAGCCACTAAACTCTCTTCTAGCAAGTTTTCCATTAAGCATTGTTTATTGATGGAAAAACTATGCTCTATTGCAACATTTGCATGAAAAACAGGACAAGGATTTTCTGTACAAAATTGAGAAGTTGGTCATTCTTAGGATTCCAACACTTTAATTTTTCATTTATGCTTGGTCTATCTAAGAGATCCAAATACTACCAGTAGCTGAATCTGCAGTTTCACAACTAAGTTATTTGTGTACAACCAGAACTTCTAATGTTGCAGTCAATCGTTAGTTTCTTAAAGATGAATTCATTATTACAATGCTGAGCATAACTCAACAAAGAATGCTCTACTGTCTTTCTTAAATTGCAATACTAGTATTTTTTTTTTTTTTTACTCCTTTGAAAGCTGATGATACTGCAAACACAATGTCAAGAGATTGACAAGTCTTTAGGTTACATTTTTTTTATCAAATCAATGCCAATTAATTTCTTTCTGTGCACTTGATGCAGTGGACACGATATCATGATTTACAATCTCATTCATCAAAATCACGATTAGGCAGTTGAGATCTGTCTAAATGAAAGGAAGCAGTAGCCGGTTGCTTTGGTAATCCGTGAGGAAAAATTATAACAACTGAAATTTAACTCATAAACCCCAGCTTAGCTGACAACAGTTCATCTTTTACAGTCACTTTTCACTTTTGGAAATTTTCTGACTGGGGACGTTTTTTCCCCAAAAGATTATGTACTTTAGATAAGGCAGCATTGCACCAGCACTTTTTAAAATCATAGCACTATCAACCCATCTAATAGAGCAAAACTTTAGTGGAAAGAGTGAAGACTGAGTCAAATACTGATACTCAGTACCACTGGTTGTAAACTTTATGAACAAATAGTAGAGGAAACTAAAAGAAATTATTGGTTTTCCAATTACATTTGTCATGAGAAGTCTTGAATGCACTGTGGACTATGTGCAATGAACAGGTCACGATAGCCAATAACCCTGAATCGTCAAGTATGTCTTCTTGAAAGAAACTTTTAAGGTCTTTTAAGAACTTCAGTTTGATATTGGCTCCATCCAATGAAGCTTGTGTCATGGCATTCAAATTGAAGCAGTGTTATTTTTATGCAGATATGAAGTTGATAAGACCATGTACCATTCTACGACCCAACAAACAGGAAGGTCAGAATATTGTCTTCACTTCATTCCAAACTCCAAAATCACAGTAAATATATATTGGACTCTTTTCTGCACCTCCGATTGAACATTCACCAAATGATACAGCATAAATCACGAAGTATTATTATGGTTTAAAGTTCTTTTTGGAAAATTGAACCCAAGCCATGCATTACCACATAGCCTAGTCTGTCTGCGTGCAATTTGTGAACGTGTATTTGGAAAAATCACTTGAAACTGAAGCACTTCAAGCAAAAGTCCTGGTAATTAAAAGCACGTGTGATCAATATGGGCATGTCCTATATTATAACATACATGCAATTGTTAACACACGAGTTCAGGGCAATGTTATTGTTGCAGGCAGAAAGTCAAACCATTTCTTACTCGTACTAATAACCTTTACTTTTTCTGTGTATGTGTGTGTACCAGAGATGGGTCAAACCAAATTTTGCAGATATTACAAATATTGATAATTTATAGCTGATCAGCAGATAGTGCAGATACTAATAACTTAATAACTTTTACCACCACGGAAAAAATGTGCTCTACACAGTTTGCAAATGGCTTTGTGGGGAGCATTTTGTTTAAAATTTAAATGCTTCCCAACCTTCAATTTTCCCGTTTCCTTCCCCGTCAAATTAAAAATCAGCCCACAAATAAGTAAGCAGACATTGCTAATTTTTTCGTACTTATCCACCAGATCTAACTCAGGTTCATACATCCACTATTTGCACTAGGTCTCACAAATTCAGGGTTCTACTTTACAATACTTATTATGGCATATAAACAGGACCTGAATAAAATGGTGCAAATTTCAAGAACGTAAATAACAAGAACGTAATTAAGAGGTTTCACTGTATTTAACCGTACACTGAAACTTTGCTGGTAAAATGTGAAAAATTTAAAATATTTAGTAAAAAAAAAAAAATTTAAAGACAAAAAACATTTCCACGAAAATATATGAAAACACATTTGAAAGCTGCAACATTAAAATATTATATGAATTCTATGGACTCTACCCTCGCACAATGCAAAAAAAAAGAATTTTTTTTTTTTAAATTTATTACTACTGGCATGCAGCGCATGAGCAAGGTTATTGACCTCACAGCTGTTCTACAGCACCGCATCCACTAATGCAGTTCTCTTTTGTTCACTGTATTTTGCTGAGAGAACAAGTGTTACGCGGCAAATTCGATGCCCCGCACCATGACAGCAGCAGCTAATGTCGACACTAATACCCGCAGCAGGCAGAAAATGAAAACAGAACTCCTCCTTTCATGCTTTTTTTTACCTTAGCTCACCTGCACAAGACATCTCGGTCCCGTTAATATTATTCCTGAGAAGTTCACTTCTAATACCGTATTTTATTGCATATAAGTCGCCAGCACATATAGGTCGCACCATTATTTTCAAAGAATGTTAAAAAAAAAATAATATTTATCGTTTATAGGTTGTGCTCATTGTTGTTGTAAATCCTGAACAACACGGCCTGCGCCACGGGTGACTGATGCACGCGACCTTGGCAAAGGTTGTGTGGCAGCTGTATCCTTGCAAGCAAGCAGTGTTGCCAAGCGTACAGCGCAGACCCAGTGCGCAGCAAGTTTGTTGGACTTAGTTCTTCTGGAATGTTCTGACATAGCGCTTGAGATGCAACATTGACTGCCGAAGTTTATATATTCATTGGAAACAAGAAATAACTTATAAACATGTAATTTAATTTGAAGTGATATTTTTACGACAAAAATTTTATCAAACTTTTTTTTTATATATTTCAAGTATTTCTAACGATTTATGTTAAAGGCAAAAACCTAACCATTATTTCTGCAGTTTATCTTTGTAAGTTTTAAATAAACGAGCAAAATATAGAAAGGCATTTGAATATTTCCGTTATGTAATCCCCTTCGCAATCCTTAAAAGAAAAAAATATTTTAAAATCAAAAGGAATTGATTCTTGCTCAATAACTGATTATCAATTATTTTCGAAAGCTTTCTGTGGAGTGTAAGAGATAGCAGGACATTAACGTTGGTTCTTGAGTACCAAATGTTACCTGTGACTTACACGTCGTTCTTTTGTATCATCTTTGCGCCGTACATTGTGTTGTTTTGATGTTGTGGCAGTGAAGAAGTGCGACAGTTTATTGATGGAAAAGCGATGTACCTACACAGCAGGTTTCAAAATTAAAGTGATTTTGTTCGCTGAAGAGTTTGGAAATCGATCCGCGGGCCGTGAATTCGGAGTAAATGAAAAGTTAGTGCGGGGCTGGAGGAATTTTTCTCACTTATAAGTCGCACCCCGAATTTTGAATAAATTTTTTTAAATAAAATATGCGACTTATATGCGAGAAAATACGGTAACTCAGATTTTTGGCTTTTCTTAGCAGACTAAAATTTGGATTTTTATTTATTTTGAAATAGTTGTTGACCTACACTACTTTTTTGACACTTTTTTTGGATTGTGATTCTAACGTGAGGGGAAGCAAGAGGCAGGCCATTACACTAGTGTCAAAATATGAAATGACAAGTCAACTCACAATTTTAAGACACCTACAATAAAAACACTCTCGAAATAACAACAATTTTTCATTATCAACCCTCTCGACGTAACAAACCCTCTCGACGTTTTTATAAACATCCTTTCTCTCATTTCCATATGTCATTAAAAGGAAAATACATTATTTAATAGTCACAGCCATGTTATAAAACTTAGCAGAGAAACTGTTATCAGTTCACGCGTGTTTCTAAGCAGCATATTCCCTCATTTTTAGGTGTCAATATAGGTGGAATATACATAATTCTGCTGCTGTGTGTTAACAAAAGCTAAAGAAAAAAGTGCACTCTCTCCTAATGAGTTGTATTTTCCCATGGCTATACAACTTACTTCTACATGAACTAAATTTATTAATGCCAACTCTAAGGACAAAGAAAAAAACTTGCATATATATAGAATGGTAAGAGTTAATGTCTTCTGTTCATTGTTTACATATTGCAATGCTTGTGCTGCTATTGTGAAGTATTGTTCTAAACCAGTTGGGAGTGTATCAAATTTATTCACAACAGATTAAACAACTAAAATAACTTGACTTTTTAATACATTAAGCTCTTATTTTTATGTGATCATATCAATAATTTGCTGCAAACACAACATTTTATTCAAGAGTGTAACAGCATTGGTTTTTTTTATTAAATATTTATTGCATCTGCACAGTATTGAAGAAAAAATGTATATGAATTAAAATATTATTTTATTAATGTAAAATATTACATTTCCTCAACGGAAATGTAAACACTGGCATTATCTCCAATGNATTAAAATATTATTTTATTAATGTAAAATATTACATTTCCTCAACGGAAATGTAAACACTGGCATTATCTCCAATGTTTTAAGCATATGGGCAGCAAAACTGTCTGCAATTTGGTTAATTTTAGCTAGCTCAATTGTCTTTTCAACATAACTGAGGTATCGTTCTGCACAGAAAACATCACCCCATTCAATTAATTAACATTTAATCAATAACAACACATAATANAACTGAGGTATCGTTCTGCACAGAAAACATCACCCCATTCAATTAATTAACATTTAATCAATAACAACACATAATATATAATTTTCTAGTGGAAAATGTAAAACACAGGCTCTATCGCCACTGTATATGCCCGACGTTGCAGTCTGCTTTTTCATTAATTTTAGCTTGTTCAATAACCTTTTCTGCATAACTGAGGCACTATTTTGCTCAAAATACATCAACCTACTAAAGTAATTATTATTTTTAAAAAAAACAATATAAAATTTCTTATTTCCTCAGGGGAAATGTTAACACGGGTGGTATCGCAATTTTTTTGTTGAGTATTGTAAGATGTTGGGGGGATTTTTTGTTCATTTTAAATTGTTCGGGAAGTCTTTACTGAATAAGACAGGTATCATTTTACTCAGAATACAATACCCAAATACATAAATTTCCATTTCATCNTTTGGCTTTTCTTAGCAGACTAAAATTTGGATTTTTATTTATTTTGAAATAGTTGTTGACCTACACTACTTTTTTTGGATTGTGATTCTAACGTTAGGGGAAGCAAGAGGCAGGCCATTACACTAGTGTCAAAATATGAAATGACAAGTCAACTCACAATTTTAAGACACCTACAATAAAAACACTCTCGAAATAACAATTTTTCATTATCAACCCTCTCGACGTTTTTATAAACATCCTTTCTCTCATTTCCATATGTCATTAAAAGGAAAATACATTATTTAATAGTCACAGCCATGTTATAAAACTTAGCAGAGAAACTGTTATCAGTTCACGCGTGTTTCTAAGCAGCATATTCCCTCATTTTTAGGTGTCAATATAGGTGGAATATACATAATTCTGCTGCTGTGTGTTAACAAAAGCTAAAGAAAAAAGTGCACTCTCTCCTAATGAGTTGTATTTTCCCATGGCTATACAACTTACTTCTACATGAACTAAATTTATTAATGCCAACTCTAAGGACAAAGAAAAAAAACTTACATATATATTGAATGGTAAGAGTTAATGTCTTGTGTTCATTGTTTACATATTGCAATGCTTGTGCTGCTATTGTGAAGTATTGTTCTAAACCAGTTGGAGTGTATCAAATTTATTCACAACAGATTAAACAACTAAAATAACTTGACTTTTTAATACATTAAGCTCTTATTTTTATGTGATCATATCAATAATTTGCTGCAAACACAACATTTTATTCAAGAGTGTAACAGCATTGGTTTTTTTATTAAATATTTATTGCATCTGCACAGTATTGAAGAAAAAATGTATATGCATTAAAATATTATTTTATTAATGTAAAATATTACATTTCCTCAACGGAAATGTAAACACTGGCATTATCTCCAATGTTTTAAGCATATGGGCAGCAAAACTGTCTGCAATTTGGTTAATTTTAGCTAGCTCAATTGTCTTTTCAACATAACTGAGGTATCGTTCTGCACAGAAAACATCACCCCATTCAATTAATTAACATTTAATCAATAACAACACATAATGTATAATTTTCTAGTGGAAAATGTAAAACACAGGCTCTATCGCCACTGTATGCCCGACGTTGCAGTCTGCTTTTTCATTAATTTTAGCTTGTTCAATAACCTTTTCTGCATAACTGAGGCACTATTTTGCTCAAAATACATCAACCTACTAAGTAATAATTATTTTAAAAAAAAACAATATAAAATTTCTTATTTCCTCAGGGGAAATGTTAACACGGGTGGTATCGCAATTTTTTTGTTGAGTATTGTAAGATGTTGGGGGGATTTTTCGTTCATTTTAAATTGTTCAGGAAGTCTTTACTGAATAAGACAGGTATCATTTTACTCAGAATACAATACCCAAATACATAAATTTCCATTTCATCNGGAAGTCTTTACTGAATAAGACAGGTATCATTTTACTCAGAATACAATACCCAAATACATAAATTTCCATTTCATCAATAAAAACTTATAATTTTTCTGTTAGACACGTGAACATAACTATGTACCAAGTTGGCAAAATATGCTGTTTGGGCACAATTTTCATGTTTATTAAGGGGGGAGGGGAAGGCATGGGTCGAAATTTGGCAATTTCCATATACACAGACAACTTGGTCATACAGACATATTTTGGGGAACTGTGATTGTCTGCACTATCAAGGTTTGACTGTATTTGTGTTGCACTCATTTGAACTATGAACATACTACATTGTTGCAAGCTCTAGGTATTGTGTGTGCTGTACTTTTATCTGTTACCAATTGGACCAGTCCTTTATAAATATTATTTTTACAATTAAACTTTCTATGTGTTCAAATCAGACAAATCTGACGAACGATACCACAGTAGGTAAGATATGGATTTATTCTAACTCTGACAAAGAAAAACCTGCAAATAACAAAAAATTTAAAATAAAACGTACAACATTCCTACAGATGACCACTAATTTTTACGTATACCAGGCACAGAACTTCTTGGTCGCTCAAGGACAGTCAATCAGCAGTGTTACCCCCATTAGATGACACCAGTCGCCATTCACGTCTGCGCACTGTTGCCAGTTCACAGTGTTGCAGTGTCCACAGCAAGTCGAGCAAAGTGTTTCTCAGTTGCGCTCACGTGAATGGTTTCATTATNGTTCACAGTGTTGCAGTGTCCACAGCAAGTCGAGCAAAGTGTTTCTCAGTTGCGCTCACGTGAATGGTTTCATTACAATTCAGTTTTTTATGCATAAAGTTTATTTAGCGGAACATCTTTATCCTTTCGTGTTTTACACTGTTACGGAATGTGCAAGAATTCGCCACTATTTTTGGAATAAAGAATATTGTTCACATATTTAAATATTTCCGTCTCGCTTTGTAAGCAGACGATAACGAAGCCTTGACTCATGCTTAGTCGACACACATAATGTGTAACACAACAGCTGCCTCTGGTGTTTACTCTTGCCCGTAGCCCAGTAGCCAAGTACCGCTACGGNAGACGATAACGAAGCCTTGACTCATGCTTAGTCGACACACATAATGTGTAACACAACAGCTGCCTCTGGTGTTTACTCTTGCCCGTAGCCCAGTAGCCAAGTACCGCTACGGGATTGGAACGATCCTCACGGTTTTTCATTTGCTTTCATCGAAATTATGGTTCTAAGTAAACCTTGTGCTAGCATACGTAGTTGTAAGAGAAGTGGTTACCAAACACCTTTTTTAACCATCAAAAAAATAATTTTGCAGAAGTATAAATTTAAAAAAAAATTANAAATCAATAGTTGGCAGCAAGAGCATGTGACGCTGGTGAACGCACACTGCAACTAACATGCAAATATGACAAAGGCAATATTTGTGTCTCTTGTGAAAAAAAGGATTTTTCAGGGAACTAGTTACAGATTTTAATGATTTTAACAAGGACCGCCTTCTGAGGCTTCAGAATTTTACAATAAGGGGGAACGTTCAGACAAAAATTTACGGCAGCTATGTGTGAGAAAATAGGTTATACGTTTTCGGTAAGTTCAAAGACAAGATTATATCAAAGTGTCGGTTTTTGTTATAAAAAATTGAACAGGCAGAAGTTTGTAATGGAAAAGAAAAGCATTAGAATCGTTTGGGCAGAGGAGAGGAGTTTGAGCTGCTGTTACAAGCTACAATACAAAGATGAATTATTTTTTCAATGCTGCACACAACACGAAAATGAAAATAATTAAATATACATTTGATAGATGTCATTAATATGCAAATTTAAGTGCCAGGATGTTTTTATTACAAACATAAAACTTAGTTTGTCTGCCCAGGAAGTTTCTTAATAGATATAAACTTCAAAAATATCTCATGTTATATAGATTATTGTTCCTACTACTATATTCAAATGTTTCTCTTTATGTAAAAAAATTGTATTTTATATTATTACAATTGAGATTTCATGGCACACATATTATGATGGAATGGGTGCTTGATAGATGTGGCTACAGGGATTGGTACTGCTTATAAAGTGCATTCTGCTGTAACCACAAATTCTTACCAAAATCATACTTGAATAGTGCAGCATTGTACGAGCATCTACCATTCTAAAGGCTTACAAGTACAACTGGTTAGCTTTTCAGATGCACGCAGGTGCATTGGGATAAGGCAATTTGGTAGTTTTCATTTAATAAAGGCAACCACCAGAAAATTCCAGTATTTAAATATTAATTCTTGAATATTCCAGTATTTCCAGAATGTAAAAATATTTGCAGTATAATTCCAGTATTGCCAGTATCAGTAAACACCCTGGATACAGCTCTTTGAAAAAGCAGTTTTTAGCCATTTTGGAGTACCATGAAATTACGTTTCTAATTTACGTTACGTCTTAAAAGCACTCTGCAGCCATCGTATGAAGTGTGTTCTTTTCGTAGGTCAGCACATTGGATATATGTTTAATAGTTCCATTGAAAAGCGATATTTCATACACACTGCAACACAGTTCAAGCGCCAGATAAGCAGGGGCCTAACTAGTGGCCTCACATGTATACCAAGAAGTTTTAAAAACATTAACTAATTAAATATCAGAAAAGCTATCAAGTATAGAAAAGCTAACTATCAGAATTGGACAAGTTATCAGTATCGAGAAAATTAAGGGTATCTGTCCATCACTAATTTTGAAGAATTCCAGTTTCAAGAAATTGATAACAAGGATAAATGACGCATATAAGAAAGCAGACACTGGGAGTTCTTCTGTGGACAGTTGTCACACTCACTTGAACAACTGTTTCTTGTTCAGTGCAGTCCGCTGACTAGCAATTAGCCAGCTGCCCATAAACAAACGGCAGCAACCAGTCACTGCCTGATACACGTGCATAAAGAATCTTCTTATGGTGGTTATTTTGTTACAATGCAAGAAAATAATTACTGCCACATTTATAAATTACCTGAATTTTAGGCACACTTTCGGTAAATTTTACTTTAAATGACATTTTATATGGAATTTCAAATTAACCAATTTCCAAAGCATGCAAAAAATTCTATTCTTATATTCTGAAAAAAAAACAGCAACTTCGATTTATATAAAAAAAAATTTCAATTGGCAGAGTTTGAACTAACTAAGTTTTCCTGTACTGAATCTAGAGCAAATTTCTATCCTGAATTCAAATCCATATTCAGATTTGTGCCATCAGGCACTTTTATGTAATACAGTAAAACTTCACTATACACAACTTGAAAGGACCAGAAATGTTGCTTGTTTTAGTGAAGTTCTCTGTAGTAAAAGCATCTGCACAGAAATTGGGAGAGAGATGTACGACAGTCATGGCTACATGACTCGTCATTACTTTTTAAAAATAACTCACAAAATTACATACTGAAAACTTTTTTTTAGTTTGATAGAATTACAAAATTTAAAAATTCCTTTATTTGAAATCATACTATGAACCAATCACTCATGAAAATTCAGTGCACTGATAATTTCATTACTTCTTGGATGTATAATCACAACACCCATTTCAGCTTGTACCGTATTTTATTGCATATAAGTCGCACATTTTATTTAAAAAATTTTATTGGAAACTTGGGGTGCGACTTATAAGCGAGAAAAATTCGTACAGCCCCGAACTAAATTTTTANACTTTTCATTTACTCCGAATTCACGGCCCGCGGATCGATTTCCAAACTCTTCAGGGAACAAAATCACTTTAATTTTGAAACCTGCTGTGTAGGTACATTGCTTTTCCATCAAGAAACTGTTGCACTTCTTCGCCGCCACAACATCAAAACAACACTACGTGCGGCGCAAAGACGATATAAGAGAAAGACGTGAAGTCACGGCTAACATTTGGTACTCGTGAACCAACGCTAATATGCTGCTATCTCTTACACTCCACAGAAAGCTTTCGAAAATAATTGATTATCAGTTATTGAGCAAGAATTGATTGCTTTTGATTCTTTTAAAATATTTTTTCTGTTAAGAATTGCGAAGGTAACTACGTAACGGAAATATTCAAATGCCTTTCTATATTTTGCTCGTTTATTTAAAACTTACAAAGAAAAACTGCAGAAATAATGGTTAGGTTTTTGCTTTTAACATAAATCGTTAGAAATACTTGAAATATATAAAAAGAAAGCTTGATCAAATTTTTGTCGAAAAAATATCACTTCAAATTAAATTACATGTTTATAAGTTATTTCTTTTCCCCAATAAATATATAAACTTCGGCAGTCAAGGCTGCATCTCGAGCGCTATATCAGAACATTCCAGACGAACTACGTCCAACAAACTTGCGGCGCGCTGTGTCTGCGCTGTACGCTTGGCAACACCGCTTGCTTTCAAGGATACAGCTGCCACACGATCTTCGTCAAGGTTGCGTGCATCAGCCACCCGTGGCGCAGCCCGTGTTGTACAGGATTTACAAGGATGAGCGCAACCTATAAACAATAAATATATTTTTTTTTAACAACCTTTGAAAATAATGGTGCGACCTATAAGCGCAGGCGACTTATATGCGATAAAATACGGTATATGGTTTACAGTTTCAGGAACATGACTATATTCTAATACAAAACAGTAGGCCTAACTAAAAACATATTTCAGGTTATGTAACACGTTTGAGAGAAAGTTCTTCACATACTTTTGAAAATCATCAAGATTTTATGACTATGAATTTTGAAGGTTATGTACCTTCAACAGATAATAATTTATATGAATTAAAAAGCAACAAAACCTGTATGGCATCACATAATCTAATTTCACTCTGCTTTGATCAAATTTCACAGCACATGGAGGTGGTTTAAAGTAAACGCCAAAGGTGTAGTAATTTATTCGCGTTACAAAAAAAAACACCACACCGCTTGTAAACTAACATCCTCACATACACCATAGATGCAATAAATGAGAAAATTATCTCGCTGCAGTACAAGAGAGACACACTATGAATTTTGAACACCCACCATGCCACAAGCGTTTTGTGTGACTATTTGCCGTGGATTCACCATCTCAAGTCACGTTAACATGGCACTTCTTTAGTAAACATTGCAAATTTTAGAAAATGTTCGGTTATCTGATAGAGGAAAAAAATATGAATGTATGATCTTAGTAAGGAATTGGGCTGTAAAGTGTAAGTTAATGTGAATATTTTTATAATAAGCCACAAGTCGTAATGTAAAAATTTGTTAAAAGGGAAACGAAAATCCATTGCATTGCATTGCATTGGTCACAGGCTTTTGTTGAGACCAAAAAAGATGTTCGCTATAATGAAATATTCATTAACATAAAGTTCTTTAAAGAGTGGTGCTTTACTGTACAGCAACAAAAACTAGGATAATTTGGACATTTCTGTTAGGCAACTACAGGTCCTAAAGACTGGTTGGATCAGCCTTTTTATTTGAGCGTGAGTTATCATCTTAAACACTTGCATAATGTAACTTGAACATTTATTTTTAATTTATTAGTTTACGATTGATAAATATTTGAAGATTTTCGTACCCCAACCACATAGTTTGGAATTAAGGCCAGATATAAATCTGGCCTTAATCTGCTGAAGGATCAACTGACATGTCTACTCTCTTCGAACCAGCTGATATACATGAGAGGTGTAAAAAAGGTAAGGAATGGCGGCAGACCAAAATCTGATTATCTTGTCTCTAGAGGTGCACATCCAACAGTAAGTCTCACTTCAAGATCTGGTAGATGCAGTGACATAAGTACGCCAATTTTTCAGAGGGGGCTCTTTAAACTGCAGGGGATATTTGGGAGTGGGAGTTCATTTCTTTCAAAATTAAAGGTAACAAATAATCCAAAATTTCAGATTCTCAGGGGATGCTATCAATAAATATGTTAACAAGCAAAGTTGATTTGTGTTATATTCACAACATGCCCATGTGATCAAGTTATGATTGCACCATTTGATTTGGCTATCTATACTGTGAGAGTATGGTCATATTTCACTTTGAAAATTGTTTAATTTCAAAATGTTTAAATTTAGCAGTATTAATATTTATTTCATGACAAAATAGTGTTTCTGGCACCAATTTAATATTTTTTACCAAAACGTTTAAGTTGGTTTATAAATATACAGTGAAACCTCTATTATTCGTTTTTCATGTGACCTACTGAAAAAACTCAGCATGCGGGAAAACTCAACATGTGGACCACTCTTCCCAAAAAGCAAAACCTAACCTCAAANTTCATCCTTGGGTATACTGAGTTGATTGCCTGTAATGAACAGTGGACATATCTTAAATACTGGATGAAAAAAAAATCTCAATCATGCAATATAACTATTGTATTATAAAATATTGAAATGCACTTAATTTCGAAAATCCGCCAAATGTTTACAAAAAAAATTCACTAAATTTCTGCCAAATGTAAAAAAAGTGGAAAAATCAAACAAACTTTATTAAACAACAATGATTTAAAATAGAAACTTGCAAAAAATGGTTGAATTTTACATGTAAAAATCTGATTATTTCTACTTTACTTCGCTAAAAATTCCGTTGCCCGAAAATGTTTTTAAATTTCGCCAAATTAAACAACACTCGCCATCTTGTGTGACAGTTGATATCACTGCATTACTCTTAAAAAAAGTTACTGGTGTAATTTTATTTTAACATAATTAATAGGTGAAAACATACTGTTCGCCTTTAATGCTTGAAATTCGCATGGTTATTTACTGTACTGACCTAAAAAATAACGTTTCCATTGTGGAACGAGAGTAAAGTTCAAATCCGTTCCATCCATTATGAATATCTGGTTCTGGTTCTCACCATAACCATTATGCATACGTGTTTTATTTGCGCGAATAATCGTTTGCTGACTTGAAACAAAGAAATGTCTGCAATTATGTTTTACCTGTTATTCGACGTGAGTACTTTAAAAACAAATAGTGATTGCATTATCAAAAATAAATTATGTGGTTGTTAACAATTGCAACGTTTCCCGACAACTAGTTGTGTATACTAGCATTTGAGGTTAGGGAGTGTCTGTTTACCTGCTCTTGGCGCTACTGAATTTTGGTAGTACCGGTTTTAAGATAGTTTTTTCACAGATAAACAATAGTTCCGAATATATTTTGGTTGACTATCTGATCGATGGATGCAGGTAAATTAATGATTTAAGGGCATAGTATGTGGGTGTTATTTAACATTGTTTATGTAGGATATTTGTTGGGACCATCCGAAAAAATGACTGATACGGGAAAACGATACACACGGGAACGCAACAACGAGGTTTCACTGTATTTGACAAACTTTAAACATTCATTTAGATAGTGCAACATTTAAGTAAACAAAATTAAAATTACATCTAACAGATTTTCTTCATGCAAGGCCAACAAGGCGCAGACGTTACTACCAAATCTGACATTTTACACAACAAAACGTAGTAAAGAGTATGATGTTTTAAGTTCCTTGTTAATTTTCCTCACATTTCCGAATTTTAAAATGTCATAGTGACAACAAAACACAAGTTGGGAGAATGAACGCACGCACATTATGGACAGTAAATATGGCATTTTCTGATGTTAGAAAATGTTTGTGGAAAAACCATATTTTAAAATGACCAGAATTAGATAACACTTAAATGGCAGAACATTCAGACTCAAATAATAAGAATATTAGTAGCTGCATCCCTGCTATGTGTATTTTATGCAATCATATGGTTTTAAGGTAACATACAACATATATAAAAACAGGTCCACTAGAAATCAATACTGAACATGCACAATGCCGCACATTCAGATACAGGTCCCATGTCATACATTTTTTTAAAGCAAAACTTGCAATACACATTTTCCTGATTAATTACGATTTTTTTCTCGCTACGTGGTCTGATTTCATACTCCTGTTGCCACGTATAAAACAAAACATTTTTGACTACGTAACAATTTGTAATACCGTGGAACACAAAAACTGACAAAAATTGAATCTTATAATTTATTTTTATTCGCTAAAGTGTAATATTCAACACTTTCAACACACCGGAAAGTTTTTTATCTGTACGTATGTTACCAACAACTCAAAGTTGACACAATTCTCTATTGTATTGTAGTTCAAATTATTAATGCTTGGCTGTTTACTGTTAATTAGAAATTCCAATGGTTGCATCCATATTGCATACAGATCAATGACTCCATATTCTTCTGTAAACAAAAAATCTGTGCAATGGCAAGCAAGAAAATTCGTCATATTGTCTTTCATTAAGTTATTACAATTAATATAAAAATTACTATAAATGCATAAAATCTGTAAAAACGGCAGCCCTGCATTGAAGATATATTTCATAGTAAACAATATGCATAGAGCTAAAATATTTTGTAAGTATGAAATAGTTTAAAATTTTTTACAACTTTTTCCAGCCATACAACCCAAATATAGGATTGGAAAAACATACAAACATGTCAATTTTTTCGTACTATGAAACTGGGTACCGATGGACAAGTCATTGCAAATATTTCATTTGGAGATGTTAGTACGCATGTTTGACTAAAGATAAAAATTCTAAATCAGGGCTGCCGTTTTTACTAATTTTACACGTTTAAGGGCTTTTTATATCCAAATGATTTTTCAACATTATTCTAAGGAATCCTGGTGGTCACAAAATCAAGGATCTACTGTACAATATGTTAATGAGCAAATTTAAAACAGTGACACACACTGCTAGTTTCAAGTGTACAAATCTCACCATTGTTAACATTTGGTTTCCATGCTGGGACACCATCTTTCGCTCCTGGTTCAGGAGATGGAGGGATATCCCATCCAGTGTCTTGATTAACGTGTTGCTGTAACACACACACAAAACATAAATAGGTAAAAATTATATTTTTTAGTCAATTACATCTGATAGCTACCAATCTGTCAAGGCAAATATAATTAAAACTACATGGGCTCCAAGATATTTTTTCCCTGTGTGTTTGAAGCACAGTGATACAAGTGACAATAACACTTATGCCCAGTGCTCTATCACTTATACCAGGATGTCCAGCAAGAATGTAAATAGGACCACCCATACATTTCCTGCTTTTTTCTCGTAAATCCTGTACTCCATAAAAAATAAAACGAGAAACTATTGAATAGAATAAAACTTATGTAGCTTATGTATAAACATTTCTGTTATAGCTAAAATTGATTTCAAGATATTTCAAGATACAGCGCAACATGCTTGGCGCAGACAGACGACAAAATTCAAGGTGGTAACGACACTTGGTCAGCAACTATTATCATCTTAGACCATTCTAGAGAGGATACTTTACTACCAGCAAAGAGAGTGCTTTTTAAACCATGCCAAGAACAAAAACAGCATTTAAAATTTAAAAAAAAAAAAAAAAAAAAAACCACAGATACATTATAAATATAAACTTTTTAATAAAAAAACTGTTCAACTAATTAAAATTTCCTTTTGCTGTAAAGGCTGAGTAGTTTTTTTATTATGTTACATACTGCCTATAATTCAGACATGACTGTATACAGCCCTATTAAAATATTATAAATATAATGGAATCGCTTTAATTACAACGTATATAGTGGCAATATGATATAAATATTTTGGAAACTATGATTAAAATTTGTTTCAAGTCATTGACTTACCCATCCTCCCCATTGAAATTTTAATTTGGAACTTCAAACTTTGTTTACGTTCCACTCTTAAAAGTTTAATTCATATATTTTGTTATGCTGATAAAGCAATAAATAAAAGGTATCTACGTACTGTGAGAGTATTGAAAATCTCTGCAGTTATTAAAAATAATTTTTGTGCTTATTTTATAGTTAGACAATAAAGTCACAACTTTTGGATGCAATTTGGTGCAGTTCAGAAGCTATGTTTAACTTTCCAACGATTATACTGAGCCTTGCACCACGCACACCTGTCTCTTCATGTAAACTTGTTTCGAATTATATTTCATAACTAAACTGTTGCGAAATATTTGTTTATTTTGAACTAATTTTTTGATGTGTGTGTCAGTCAGCCGTGATGCCTACTTTATGCAGAGTGCCATTCGTCTCTAGCCAAGAATGTGGCGCAGCGAGGGGAGAGGTGAGAGTGAGCAAGTGATAAAAAAAAAGGGTAGTAAGGGAAACAAGGAAAAAACAGCCAACAACTTTATGAATTAAAAATTTTAATTTAATATGTGATAGTAAATGCCACAATGAAACAGGATGATACCCATGTAAAATAGAATCTACTTACAGGAAAAACACACACAATAAGACATTTATTTACATAAAGCAATGACGATCCCCAAATGCCATAAATTAGACTGTGTCGAANAAAACACACACAATAAGACATTTATTTACATAAAGCAATGACGATCCCCAAATGCCATAAATTAGACTGTGTCGAAAACTACATTTCTTATTCCCCGACAAGACACAGCCTGTCCTTATACAAATCAAAATGGGTAAACTTGAATTTAACGAAACAGAGAAGTTATTTTCAGTAACCGTGACATTATGTTACATCAAGGTTCTACTATATTTGTAAACACTTACTATAATTATTGAAATCCACATGGCCTGAAANTGACATTATGTTACATCAAGGTTCTACTATATTTGTAAACACTTACTATAATTATTGAAATCCACATGGCCTGAAAAAGCAGCACATTCAACACTTTTGTAATGTATAAATAATACAATGAAATCCCATACCTTCAAATCTTCATAAAAGTGTGAAAAACTGACTTAATATTGAGAACTCTTAATATCAGATCCATTACAAGAAATAAATTAAGTTATAATTTTACGGTAAACGTATGGTGACTCAGCCGATGCAAAAATTGGCGTGAATTACAAATATTACTAGGTTATGTGCGCTAGCACCTGTATAATAAATAACGGTGTCTGAATTCATGATCCATAACTAAAATATGATTTTAATGTTATACGTATTACATTTATATTCAGATGTGATAGCAGGAGACATCCTTACAGCAGCAAAAATTATTCACAAAAGGTTACTACTGTATGTGTGTAAACATGAAATACGTTATTACAATTGCAGCAAATTATTATTAAAAGGCCAGCACTGCCAGTACAGTATAAGTAACATCCACAGTTTACTGAATNTTACAATTGCAGCAAATTATTATTAAAAGGCCAGCACTGCCAGTACAGTATAAGTAACATCCACAGTTTACTGAACGTCACATAATAGCCAAACAAAAATTAACTTACCATAAAGTAAAAACTTTAGACAGAGCATGAGTTTATTGCAAATTTTCCGGACTTGTTCCCTCCCCCCCGTATCTGTTCAGTTGCTCAGCGCTAGCATTAGAATCTATTTAAGCAGAATTTACACTTATGTGCACAAACTTTATTTGATAACTGTAACTATTTTTTGCCAAACATAAAAAATAAATACTAGATATCAAACGATTTTTCCAACTTCGAGGTTGTAGCTGTGCTATTTTTATGGCTTCATAAAAAAAAACTTTTAACGCAAGCACACAAAATGTACCATAACAGTATAAAATACAAATTGAGAAATAAGTCTTACCTTTTATGAAAATTGCATGGAAATGCAGACATGTTGATGTACTGAATATAGCAGCTTTTATTTTGCACTGAATACTCACTTCAATTTAGGTACTGTACTAACAAAAAAAAAACACTGAAAAATAAAACTNTGTCACATAATAGCCAAACAAAAATTAACTTACCATAAAGTAAAAACTTTAGACAGAGCATGCGTTTATTGCAAATTTTCCGGACTTGTTCCCTCCCCCCGTATCTGTTCAGTTGCTCAGCGCTAGCATTAGAATCTATTTAAGCAGAATTTACACTTATGTGCACAAACTTTATTTGATAACTGTAACTATTTTTTGCCACACACAAAAAATAAATACTAGATATCAAACGATTTTTCCAACTTCGAGGTTGTAGCTGTGCTATTTTTATGGCTTCATTAAAAAAACTTTTAACACAAGCACACAAAATGTACCATAACAGTATAAAATACAAATTGAGAAATAAGTCTTACCTTTTATGAAAATTGCATGGAAATGCAGACATGTTGATGTACTGAATATAGCAGCTTTTATTTTGCACTGAATACTCACTTCAATTTAGGTACTGTACTAACAAAAAAAAAACACTGAAAAATAAAACTTTTACTTCTGAAACATGGTGTCGAAGGTCACTTGCAACATTTTGCTCGGGACATTTTGCACCACAAATGCTTCCATGTGCTGAAATGCTACCAAATCAGCAACAGAAGCATTTGAAACTCTATAACAATTGTTCAGGATGTCGAGAGCCTCCAATGAAGCATGTGTTGTTGCCAGTTGGGTTTCCTCCTGTTCGTCCTCGGAACTGAAAATTTCCTCTTCTTGTTTCCTTGCAAGCTCAATCAACTTGGCATCAGTCGTTTCCCCACATTCCTAGACAATCCACCGTAATGTTGTTGACAGCCGGTTCCAGCCATCAGGTTTAGGTAGTTCATCCTCTCCATTCCTCTCATCCTTAATTGTTGCATAACGATTGTGGTGGCGAAATCAAACATGACGAAAACACCCAGAAATTTTCACTGGCATTATCTTTTCCCATGAGACAGCAACGCTGAGGATTGCATCCAAAACATTAATTTTGTCAATGGTTTCTTCATTGCAACTCTCTGCAACTAAGAATTCACAAGCATGGAGAGGAAGTGATACTTCAAAATTCTAAAGACACCCTAGTACAATGTCTGTATAACACTGGTGCAATTAGGAGGCAAAAATTAAGTTTGTCTATAAGGTTTGCACTTTCGGATGCGCTGGGCAGTGGTCAACAAACAAACCAACTTTTCCATTTCAAGCCCCAGCCTGGCATTAAAAGCTTGGAGAGACTGTGTACAGAGTTTGCCCATCAATCATGCCTTCTTTTTCGCATTGTATGTGCAAGGGATGTTAAACACTCTGATAAACATGAGGCCTTGCAGATTTGCCAATAATGAAGGTTTTCAGCTTATCACAGACATCAATATTGGTACACAATAGTACTGCAATGTGTTCTTTCCTCCGCTTGCCACCTTTGCATTCATTACCTTTAATAGCTAGAGTTTTATTAGGAAGCAAGTTATAAAAAACCCAATTGATCGGTGATGCAGACATCTTTGGCCTCGTAGGGATTTAAAATTTCACTCAGGATGGAGTACCTTTCTTGCACTTGTAAACTGTTTACACTTACAGATTCTCCAAATGTCTGCAATTGGACGATTCCGCTTCTTGCCTTAAATCGATTAAGCCAACCACACTGCACTTAAAATCATTAAGCTCCATCTTGAGTACCATTTCGTTAGCTTTTGCCTGAATAACTGGTCTACTTATCGGCACACCTGCTGAACATTCCAATTCAAAATGATCAGCCTTGCATAATGTTTTGTTCTTACGCACACGTTCGACTTCAGCACTGCATCTTAAATTTTGTCATTATTTTTTAATATCAAAACAAGTGTCGAACTTAAATCATACCGCCTGCCTATTTCACCTTTACTGCAGCTACTCTTTTCACATTCCTGAATAATCTCAAATTTTGTGCCAATATCTATTGCATTACTTCAGCATCAACATGAACTTGCTATTTAAAACTACAATAGGTGTACAATTTCACAAGTAATCAACATGCTAAAAGTATGCACAATCAACGTGCTAAAAGTATGCACAGAGCGCAACCGGTAAAAACAGTATGGTGTGGATAAAGGATGCTAGAGCAAGGTCGTTTGCTACCTTTAAGTTGAACAAAGCGTGCGGCGTTGCAACATCTACTGTACTGCAGCATTGCCACTTCTCAGGGAGTGTGGCCTATACACGCTTTACGAGATTACATATACTAAATGCACACTTTTCTAAACAATTTACGCTATTTTAATTATCCACAATTGTTAGATAAGGGAAATACAATTAATCAAAATGCATTTGAATCGCTCGTAAAAACTGAAATACCAANTAATTGTTAGATAAGGGAAATACAATTAATCAAAATGCATTTGAATCGCTCCTAAAAACTGAAATACCAAATACACCATCACTCGCGGTAATCAGATAATTTACCCTTGGGAGTATAGTACTATATGATGTATTTAAAAAATGCTGTTAGTACGGAATTCTCTTAATAGGCTGTATACTCATAGGTACAGGATTTAATGTATTTGTTTATTTGCCATTATTGTAAATTCAAGGAATGTAAGGTTAGTTTTTATATGAGAATGAAGAGAAGTAGGGGTGTAG
>NQII01000691.1:226725-371199 GCA_002778355.1 Clitarchus hookeri
CCAAGGGGGGCAGCAATTTGGAAACAGCGACGTTTTTGAACTGTTCACAAGCCTTTGTGGTAAAGGTGTATCATTGGTGAACAAATGGCATCAATGGGAATAACCATTGTGGAAACTGCGGAGCTCCACGAACCATTGATGTCCGAGGTGAACGACGACGGTGTGCGAAGGCCAACTGACAGGCTACAGTGGAACAAGCTCATCGTCCAAATGAACCAGTGGGCATTCAGACCCGTAACTACTGCAGCAGTTCAGCGAACCCTTCTGCAAATGGGGCTCCGTAGTAGACTGAGGGTGACTGCACCCATAGGTGCATAGACAAAAATGACTGGAATTTGCTCAACAGTACGGCAACTGGACGGCTGCTGATTGGTGACGGGTGGCCTTCTCTGATGAGTCAAGTTTTCAGCTGCATCGAACGGATGGACATCAGCGTGTCCGGCAAGAAACATTAGAGAACAGACATTCTGCATCCACTGCTGGACAAACACAAGGCGATGGGGGCAGCGTTATGGTCTGGGAACGGTTCTTGTGGTATTCTCTAGGTCCCATCATCCATGTGAAAGGCACTCTTAATCAATTTGGTTATGAATCCATCCTCTGAGATCACATCCACCAGTACATGACAATTGTCATTCCTTGGGAGGATGGGATCTTCCAGCACAATAATGCACCTTGCTATACTGCTGGGAGTGTCCACACATGGATGGAAGAGCACGATCAAGACTACACGGTTCTTCCCGGGCCGCCAAACCGCCCTGATCTCAATCCAATTGTCCATCTGTGGGACCACCTCGATCGTCATGTTCACCGCCTGTCTCCTCCGCCAAGCACCCTTCAACGGTTGTGGGATGCACTGCAGACAACATGGCTTTCAGATATCTGTGGAGACCTATCAGCACCAGGCTGAGTCGCTGCTAGCTCACCTAGCTGCTGTCCGTGCAGCGAAAGGCAGTTACTCTGGATACCAGCAGGTGGTCATAATAATGTGATTAGACTGTGTAGATAATTGTATACCAACATAAGAGAGAAAATACTGTGCCTTGTTTGCAGAGAAGTTATAACCATCTCAAAGGAATACAACCAATGGTGCCATGTAGAAAGCTTGCATTTTCAGAAAGATCATGAATGGGAAGTAAGACCATTAAAAAAGTTGACGGAATAGTCCATGTGAAATGCGCACAAAATTCCTCAAAAAAAAAAACACCCTCGACCAAAAAGCGATGAAGACTTATTTACACAGACCATATTGTGTTAAATGCAGAAATATGACAACCATCCCGGATGCTGATTATGGGTCATATTTTCACGTGAAGACCCAGATCAAAGAGAGAAAATGTGAGAAATTTGTTTCAAAACTGACCATAAATGAATCTGATAGAGACAAAATTATGCACGAGACAACTAGGAAATCAGATAACGTCCGGTGGCATGAAATGAGGTGTATCGTCCCACAGCAAGTAACTTAGGCAATGCATGCAAGAGGAAAGAATCTGCATCCTGTAAAAATCTTGTCATGCAGCTTGTGTACAAGCCTTCAGTGTTCAGTGATGATGGCATCAATGGAATTTGAAAGTCAAAATGAGTTCATGGCAATAAAACAGTTTTAAAAAGAAAAAGGCATGTGCGTGAAACAATGTGGACTGTTTATATATTTAAAAAACTGTTTTTATGTGCAAGTCCAGTTACACTAGTAGGAGACGATGCAATGGTCAAAGTGAAGCATGTACCTTTGGCAAGAGGAATCTGACCTGAATAAATGGCAAGAAATAAGAGCAACTTCACAACTTTACTATCAAACTCCGGGTGGACTCAACATTGCTGAACCATCACTTTGTTCCTTAATTATGTCAGATCAGAATGAAGTACTACACATAAGAGAAATTTATAGTGGATGTGTTCTGGGAAAAAGAAATAAACCAAAACTTTCTTAAATTTATATACATCTTTTTTATTGCCAAAGTAATCTGTCCCAAATGTGGCAAATGGCAAGTGCATGTGTCCAAAGCATATACAGACTGCTCTGAAAAAACTCTTGGTAAAAAACCAAGAATCCATAATGTTCTAATACCTGTGAATATACACTCAACAACCAAAAAAACTAGTACACCTGCCTAATATCGTGTAGGGCCCCCGCGAGCACACAAAAGTGTCGCAAGATGACGTGGCATGGACTCGACTAATGTCTGAAGGTATGCAAGAGGCAATTCACACCATCAATCCTGCAGGGCAGTCCAGAAATCCACAGGAAAGCGAGGCGGTGAATATCTCTTCTGAACAGCATGTTGCAAGGCATCCCAGATATGCTCAATAATGTTCATGTCTGGTGAATTTAGGTGGCCAACGAAAGTGTCTAAAGTCAGAAGAGTGTTTGTGGAGCCACTCGGTAGCAACTCTCGACGTGTGGGGTGTCGCATTGTCCTGCTGGAATTGTCCACGTCCGTCGGAAAGCACAATGGACATGAATGGGTGCAGGTGATCAGACAGGATGATTACGTATCTGTCACCTGTCAGAGTCTTATCTAGACGTATCAGGGGTCCCAATCCACGCCAACTGCACACGCCCCAAACCATGACAGAGCCTCCACCAGCTTGAACAGTCCCCTGTTGACATGTGGTGGGGTCCGTGGATTCATGAGGAAGTCTCCATACCCGTACATGTCCATCCGCCCGATACAATTGGAAACAAGACACGTCAGATCTGGCAACGTGTTTCCAGTCATCAACAGTCCAATGGTGGTGTTGGGGAGCCCAGGCGAGCCGTAAAGCGTTGTGTCGTGCAGTCAACAACGGTACACAAATGGGCCTTTGGCTCCGAAATCCCATATCAATGATGGTCCATTGAATAGTTCGCATGCTGGCATTTGTTGATGCCAAAGCATTGAAATCTACGCCAACTTGAGAAAGGGTTGCACGTCTGTCACGTTTAATGATTCTCGTATGTCGTCGTTTGTCCCATTCTTTCACAATCATTTTCCGGCCGCAGCGATGTCAAAGATTTGATGTTTTACCGGATTGCCAATATTCACGGTACACTCGTGAAATGGTTGTATGCGAAAATTCAAATTTTATCGCTACCTCGGAGATGCTATGTCCCGTCTCTCGTGCGCAGACTACAACACCACGTTCAAACTCACTTAAACCTTGATAACCTGCCATTGTAGCAGCAGTAACCGATCTAGCAACTTCCCCAGACACTTGTCTTATTTAGGCGCTGCCGACCACATCGCGTTACTCTGGTTCTATACCTCTGTTTGCATTATGCACGCCTATACCAGTTTTTTTGGCTCCCAAGTGTAGAAGCATTTATATTCCTTACATCATATTTTGCATAATGGTTACACTTTTCATAGGAAGCAGAAGTGAGACTAAAAATTGTGTAGTAGATATATTCAATATTTTATCGTATCAAGTTCTTGCCAATTACTGTTCTAGTTTATTCTAATTTATATATATATATATATATATATATATTTTTTAATTCGACAGTATAAACAAGAATAAAATTTTCTTTGTACTTAAATTTTTATATTTTTTGCAATAATATTGTTATGAGCTTGCTTTCCCTGACCTGCCTGTATGAGCAAGCACAAGATGACAGAATGGTGATATGATAACAGGTGGCGAATCACTAAGAAATTATTGAAAGACATGCGAGCTATAATCCTGTCAGAGTTTTAAATTATAAAGGTGCTGCCGCACATTCTTCCGCCTGGCGCAGTGATAAAAATTTTGCGGCTCACACGTTCCCGACCTTCAGCAGAATGAATTTCACCATTTATCTGAAGAATGTTCTGCTTTTGATCGTCTTTGCCCTCTCAGCATTACTCAGAGTGAGGGGAACATTCCAGATCGTAGCTGCGATAGTATGGAAGTGCAATGGGCCTCCAAGACAGGAGTTTTTACAAGTGTCTTGAGTTTGGGTAATTATGCATACACACACTTGTTTGTGGTGAAAATTTTTAATAGATTTAGTCAATTTTTTTTAGTTGATTTCAGTGCATTTTTTGTCAATTCTAAATTCATTTCGTCAAAAACTTTGCTAAAATTTGGCTGAGAAAAAAATGGTTTGGTAATATCACAAAAATAAAATTATATATATTTGGTTTAAAATGCTAGCGCTCGCACATATTTCATATTGCAACAAACTTTGGCTACTTTGGTGATGGCACAAAAATAAAATTGCAAACATTTAATCAGAAAGCGCAAGCACCGTCATTAATTCCATATTGCTTGGCATTATATTCCCATACATTGAGAAACTCCTTTCAGTGTCTACATTGCTGACTGGAATCCATACTGATTTCACTGCAGCATTAACAAAGTAAAAAAAATCACACTTCAGCGAAANAATCACACTTTAGCGAAAGCAACAATTTAACAATATCGACATCTTGATCATTTTGAAACACGTTTACAGAATCCCTGAACAACACAGATGGTTGCAAACACTCAGATGAAAGCTCTCACAAGATAGGTACTTTTTTCATTGCATCACATATTTCATAGTTTTTTTAAATTTCTTTTTAGAATATTTCTTGATCAAAGAGTTAACCAAGACATTCAATGAATTCCCTAGCACTGTCAGACTCAATTAAATCATTTAAATTTTTTGAGACTCCTCTCACGACCAATTTTAACTGTGAAGTCAAATGTGACTGACTGTTTGGAAAGCTTTGAAAATGCATCTGATGTTTTCTGAAGGAAAAAAACCCATCTTTTAGCAATTGAAACATTTTTTTCAGGTCACTACATTGTGAAGAGAGAGTTGCTGCCACTGGTGTACTAGAATTTTCCAAATGCTCAAGTAATTTACAGCTTTTATAACAGTGCTCTACCAGAGCTACCAACAAGATCACATTAATTATGCAATGAAAAGGGACGAAATGCAAACCAAATTAGTTTGGCACCAAGATCAGTTTATTTACGAAACATAACGATATCGCTTCAACGGCGATGTTTTCCAAACATTGATTGTGTCGACTTTCCGATCCCGACTACATATTGAATCGATTTATCGAGTTAGCATCTTTAACATGTGGATTCACAACGGAATGTACATTTTTTGACATGTATAAGCTGCGTGCATGTATAGGCCCACCAGAAATTTTTGATAGAAAATTAAGGATAATTAGTTTTTCACGTGTAGGCCACATATATTCCTGTAAATATTGTTAAGTCACAATTCCATAAAAACATGGCATCTATCAATGCNTTCACGTGTAGGCCACATATATTCCTGTAAATATTGTTAAGTCACAATTCCATAAAAACATGGCATCTATCAATGCGCACTTGTGACGCGGCGGCCGGCACGCAAACTATGTATATTTGTCTCGTACAGCAGCGAAATTTTCTCATGTGGGGCATGTATGGCCAAGCTCCAACATGTTTACATTTTACGCGTCCGGGATGGTTATTTTGTTTATGAATGTGTGAGAACAAATTGTTGCGTAAGTAAAAAGCTATTAATTTTTTCTTCTTACTTCCTTAGAAACTAGGTTAAAATATGAAAATGTACTGTATGTTGACAAATTTATTTTTTTTTGCGGAAATGTGAGATTTACACACACCAAAATACTGTCTTTTTTCGCACATTTTTTTTTGTTTTTTGCAAGGTATGTTATTTTTTGCTAGAAACTGTGTATTTCGTGTTTATTTTGCGCGCTGCGAAAAAAAGGTGTGTGTAATTATTCTGCCTTGCGCAACCAGCGAGAAGAGCATGTAAGAGTAGCTCCAGATGTGACCAGCGGGAGAAAAATCTGCAAATGCGAACATCGGTGCAGTGAAGGGTGCAACTGGCAGGTTGGACTATTGGACTGGATGCGTGAGTGCAAGATATTACAAATGATGGCAACAGACAGACTTAACATGTGTTAAAGATGAGCATAAGTTACTTCACTATAACCAGAGACATAGAGAAGGACTCTAATTAGATAGGAGATAAACTTTAAATACTGCGCTAATTGGGAAACCAAAAGAGTATAATGTGAAGATGGATAGATTAACGCTGTAATAATAGCTATGTGAATAAATCAAAATTAAATTGAGTTATATTTTTATTAATACCTCCATCCCTCAAGAACTTTAATACGCCCCTCTGGCATTTTGTAGAACAATTTCCAGCAATGTTCTGTTAACGTGTGAGAAGTATCTTATAAAACTATATTTGTACAATATTTATTAATTTTTTTTAGATAAAATGTGGAAAGACATTATAATTAAAATTGTTTTACTTTATTAAGCATTCTAGATGTTGAGTATGTGTATTTCACAATGAAAAGATACAAACTATCATTCATACAATACCACAGAAAATGCTAATTATTTTTCCACATGACTATTTAATTAATTCAAATATTATAAATTTAATAATTTAATGTTTTCAGTTAAATGACTTATTTATATAGATTTGTGTTGTTCCTTAACGGTTCAAGAATTAGTTTTTTTTTTACAAACATTTGACTACAAATAATTTATCAGGCTATGAAAACTTTATATAATTTACGCTGAGAAGGTTAGACTCATTATTTTGTCTATCGTAGGACCTATTGAACATAAAAGGTAAAAATTGTCCGTCGGTAGACGGTACTCCAGCTTGTTAATAATTTCAGGAGACTAAAAATACCAAATAAAAATAACTCTGTAGCAAAAAAATATTTGCACTGTAAATATTTTTGTTTTGAAGTGAATTTGAATGACTTTGAAAGTCAGCACAGGTTGTTAAATACTAGTAATTAGTATATTTAAATTGGCAATGTCTACGCTGTGGGTGCTGACCTCTTCCTGTGCCGTGATCACCGTCTACAAGAGTCTACGACCTCTGTGGGGAAGAACTTCATAGTTATATTATAAAACCTTTACAAAACGAAAAGTAAATACATCCATCGTTGTGGTCAGATACGAGATAAACATTTTCTTTGGTCAGTTGGGCAGACATTGATGCAAGGATTAATATAGTTGAGAATTACATTGGTTGCAATGTCTAAAATGTTAGACATTATTTCAGGATAATTTTAATATTTGTGGCCCGTGCCCATGGGTGAACAGGGTAGGTTGCTTATTTAGAACCATCATTTCACCAAGTCAAAGACAGAGATCACATTAATTTTTATAATTATGGCCATGCTCCAAACAATTCAGCATTCCATTTCAAATTTTTTTTCTCAGCTGTTCTGACATTTACTTTAATCATGTGTGTGTGTAAAGACATTATAATTTCCTGACATTGCATTTCCCTGTTTTCACTGAATATAGATAATTACCATCACGTTTGAACAAGTTTTGAAAATATTTATGCCCTTCAGCTAGCTTGGTTAAATACTTCTCCTTGAGCATAACTAATATTCCAACTTATATTACATACGTCTATTTTTCTTTTAATGAAAACCCTCCTCCTGAGAAACCTAAATAATTGCTAACTTTACAATGCTGTTTTATAAGGTATGATGTAAATGAATTTTGCAGTTTTATTAAATGTAATGCAATCCAATCACAGTTTATATACTCTTACACCTATTATCTGAAAGGTTCCAGTAATAATAATTTGTTTAAATGAGGGCTGTTAAATCATATTTTTTATGTTACTCGTAAATTGTGATCATTTCTGTTCGACAAATTTTGGCAATACACTATGAAAAATGTCTTATATTTTGTGAAGTATTGTGCAGTGTTTAAAAGTGCTCACTTTACTGTGTACAGCTAGTAGCGCCTCTGACAGCAGTTTATAGATTTTTGTCGCCGCACATTGTATATTGGAAGCCACAGTGCCATAGTGGTTAGACAACTTGCCTCCGACAGAGTCGATCCGTGTTTGAATTCCGGCGGGGTCACCATATATTTTTTTATGTGGCAAACCTGGCTGAAGCTACTGTTGGTAGGCGGAGTTTCTCTGGGTACTCCCATTTCCTCCACTACTGCTTTCCGTTGCTGCTTCACATCCACCTCACAACAATCTCNCTTTCCGTTGCTGCTTCACATCCACCTCACAACAATCTCATCTGCGTTAAAGACTTTTTTAGCTGATAAGAACTGCCAAAATGCCTCATGCTTATATCACCGCTTAACATTTTGCTGCATTTTCAAGAGTCTTTTGCATCTTGTGAAATTACTCTACATCCACTATACAAACAGAAAATGTTACTCGTGTTACAAGTTTATAGCCTCACTAAATTATTTATTAATAGCAAGAGCAGTCTACAATTACAGAAATCTTGTACTTTTTCTAGAATTAGTTTGAATGTTTTTACTCCCATGCATGCAACATTACAAACTGTAGCACAGATAACTATGGACATAACATGTTTTCAAAAAGAATACAGTGTAAAGTATATTTCAAAATCCTTTCTGTGGAATTTCAGTTTTCCCTTGGTCATTGGTTGCTTACCTTGATGAGAAAATGTTTTGACCAGGCCAATCAGTATCAGGTTACTCTAGAACTGTTCACTAGTGATTTGTGGGCAGACACCTAACACGAGAATCAATCAGAATCATCTAATAATTTGTGTGTTAAGTGATCTGAATTACAAGAGGTCAGGAAATTGGGTGTCCCTACAGATAAACAAAATAAATATTATGTTTAAATTCTAGAATATATAATTTAATTACGTTTGCAATTTTGCCACTATTATCTCTCCTATGAGTTATTCTTCCCTTACAAATCAGGCTTAAATTTCAGCGAGGTGGCACAGTGTTTGAATTCTTGTCTGTCATTCAGAAGAGCCTCAGTTCAAAACCCGCTTCAGTCATTCTGATTAAGGTTTACTATGATTTATCATGTACTCAAATCCAGGCAAATGCTGGGATAGCTGTGGCAGTTCGCTTTTCAAATACCACTGAATTATCTTATATGTCTGTCTTAGTCACTGCCGGAGGAACTTAAAATCACACAAAAAATTTATGTTTCTCTAGAAATGAAGGAAAAACCATTACGTGAAATACTGCGTGTCAATTCAAGGTAACTCAATTTGTTTCTTTGAATAATTGTATACAAATGAGTAGAACATTATTTAAGATTTGTAATTGAGTATTTACATTCAGATGGACATAGGTGAAGCTGTGAAAGCAATTTATAATTTCTGAAGTCAAGTTCACAAATTGTAAGGTACGAGGACGCGTTAAGGCGCAGGCAGGCAAATGCCAAGCCGCAGTGACACCACTCGGCTAGGCGGAGAGAGAATCAAATCTGACATGTCCATGTTGAACGGCAGAGGGAATGACAATCTGGCAACACTGTTTAGAGAGAGCAACAGAACAGGGGTACAGAGGGGTACAGGGAGACGGGAAGACAGCCACTCGCGAGCTTTGAAATCGTGGTCACAAAAACAAGCAGTACAACCTCCCCATTCGAACAGTCTCTAAAGACGGATTCAAATACATTCAAGCTAAGTGGTCGGGGACATAACTTTGGGGCCCTCTACAATCCTGTAACAGTAGAATTAGTATTTAGAAGAGTGATGATTTTTATTGACAAACACAATTTACAGAGACATTGACCTACATATGATGTATCCACGCAAATTGCATAAAGTTTCAAGTACAACACAATGAAGGGGAAAAGCAGTACATGAGTTGCGGTATGCAGGAAAGCCTTCCTTGGTATATATGGCGTTTCTAGAAAAGCAGTGTTTCCTTTGGCAAATCCTGTTAAGAAGAAGGAACTGCCTAATGACTTACAAAGCTAGCACGTAAATGTAAATATACTCCACAAGCACATTTCATTGTTCCCCAAAAGGGTGTCTCATTACTCATTTTCACCTGTAACATACTTGGATGATGATTAAACATGCAAGAAAATGAATTGACTTTTCCTGCAGAAACACACAAATTTAAAAGACATCAAAGTATAAATACTACGCAAAATTTTTTAATGAAAATTTTGATAATAGATTTGGTTTCCCCCAAGTGGATGTTTGCTCACAATGTAGGGAACTTAAACTAGAAAAGTAAGTTGCCTACACTCAATGCCGCTGCCAAAAAAACAAACTGCTGAGATTATTGTTCACAAAGAAAGAGCAAATGTATTTTACATGAAAATGAAAGAAATCACAGTGCAAAGAGTGTGGTGATGTAGCAGGTATTGTTTTCGACTTTATTGAGAACTTATCACTTTCTTCAATACCAGTTCAGGAAATGTTTTATTTTGGCACATGGAGTTCTGTATTCACAATCTTGCTGATGGTAAAGCTGTATTTTACACATACCGTGAAGGCATGTGTGAGAAAGGGTCTGATGAAGTCTGTATCTTTCTAGCTGATTATATGGGTAGTTAATAAAACAACTCCGGGGATTCAGATAGTTCTAGTAATTAGTAAGTTAGGAAGACGAATTCAGTCACTTCGGGCATACGCAGGACATTGTCAAGTTTTGTTTAGCGTGTACTGTGGAATGTCTGCATCAATGGTTGGCATGCCTGAATGACCTTGCGGAAGGTTGCGCTTCAGTCGGCGGACGGCAGTACGATGGCGACACTGCAGCAAAAGACACAGTACATTTGGTTAATCAAAACGAAATCCGTTGTTACTGTTCAATGCAATTTTTGGCGTATGGTTGTAACATGCCTACGGACAAGACTTCACCAGTAGTTAAGGCAATTTAAGAAAACAGGTAGTTTGTTAAAAGGGAAGTCGCCCAGGAGGCCACTAAGGTCAGAAGATAACGTGGAAATAATTCAAGCATCCCATACACGTAGCCCAAAAGTGTTGTTAGCACGCCGCAGTTTATGTTTAGGAATTCCAAAATCGACTGTTTGCAAAGTAGTTCGTAAAAGGCTTCGCTTGTACACCTATAAGTTACAGTTTTTGCATGAACTAAAACCTACAGACAAACCAGCCAGTCAAGTTCGCTGTTGCATGCTGAATAAGATTGAAGGTGAATAGAATTTCATAAAACATGTTATGTTTACTGATGGTATGTCACCTAGTATCAGACGCGGCAGCACGGGGGATGAGGGTAACCCAAGTCAGCTGTACTCACACTTGTGATAGCTGTGAGTAAGTTACAAGGTAGCTGGAAGAGCAACGGCTTCTGTACGCTGACGGGCAGCGTGGCGGCGTCGTGCAGAGTAGAACTCTAGACTGGACTGCAGAAGGCAGTAGCGACTTGAAAAAGTCTATGGTGGCTCGGGCTGCGTGACATTCCATAGAGGACAGGCGCGTGACCACGACGGCCTCGAACTGAGGACAGAGGACTGCGGGTCATATTAATACTCTGTGCACAAGGTCTGCGCGGGTGTTGCAGGATGTAGTGTGTGACACGAAGGAGAGAGGAGAGTAATTGAGAGCAGCAGAAACTTCCTCTCACGCACCAGGCGCTTGAGGGGTAGAGCGGCATAGTGATGCGAGCAGTTTGCAGTGCAGCAGGTGAACACAGCCGAGCAAACCACCCTGGCTTGGAAGATGCCCGGTGGCGTGTACGGCGTAACAGCTCTTCTACAAAGGGGCAGCAGCTGTGGCTAGACTAGATGAGAGAATGTCGCTCGTGGCGCGTCAAAGGTGATCCCTCAAGTGGTTGCCTGTATAGACAACTTTGCCTGCAGCATCTAAATGTAGCCTGAGAATTAATTTGTTGCAGCTGCTACATTGAATTTTAGTAATAAATGCAAAAAATAGTGGAAGCCTGTTATAACATTTTCCTACTTAATAAACTGCCTTCTCTTGGTCCACAAACATGTTTTTCAATACAAAATCTTATAAAGTTATCCCTTATATAAGGCCCTCATTTCTTGGAACCCTTGAGAAATGTTATAAAACGATTCTACTGTAATTGTAAAAACTCTAATAAAAATCAGTTTCAAGTAAACTTTCCTTCCTCCATTGCAATTTGAATTTCATGTTTCAAACACTGCGGTTTATATTCCACTGTTGGCCACATAACATATATATTGATAGGCCTACAAATCAATAAATAATAACTATTATGAGAGTAGTGCAAATCTACGAGCTTTATACAGTGGAACCGCGTT
Organism: Clitarchus hookeri; assembly: GCA_002778355.1. Lineage (NCBI taxonomy): Eukaryota > Metazoa > Arthropoda > Insecta > Phasmatodea > Phasmatidae > Clitarchus > Clitarchus hookeri. Next base: position 238,688 of record NQII01000691.1, read on the forward strand.
ATAGTGATAGTCGACAATAGCAAAATAAATTATTGCTATAACGAGACTGTCCTTTCTTCTTCCCCTCCCCCAAATTTTTCGGTTGCGGGATGGAGTTAGTTGCCTACCAATCATTGCGCTACTTCACTCCTTGTCTCTCTCTTTCACCTACCTCTTCTCCTGTCTCTCCCCCCTCAAGTTTCCCCTCCACTCCCTTTCACATTCATGTTGCCGATCGATAAATTCCTCCAAACCTTCTTTGTTTCCGTGTAAGGCAGAGGATAGTCTGCCTTTCAGGTTGAGAAGAAAGAAAGAGGCGACACGAATTTTTTTTTTACGGGTGACATTCCAAAAAAAACCAGCAAGTCGCGTAAAAGAAAAATAAAGCTGGCCGCTCACAGCAGTTGTTAACGGTCTTTTAACGACCGTAGGGTACCTTTCATCTTATAGCACATCACAATTTTTTTTTCAAGCTTTCTTTTTCAAATTTAATTATAGNTGTTAACGGTCTTTTAACGACCGTAGGGTACCTTTCATCTTATAGCACATCACAATTTTTTTTTCAAGCTTTCTTTCTCAAATTTAATTATTGTTTTAAATCATTAATTACACGCCCTCAACGTCTTTTCGTGACTTAAAACATTTTAAAACCAAGTTTCTCAACAAACTTTTACTCGCTCGGCAGAGTGACACACCCACAAGGAAATAAGCGTAATTTACACAAATCAACCCAACATACAAAATAACATACTAGTAAACTTTCAATAGTATTTCTAATTAAAACAGCAACTTAAAATCACTTGTGAAATAATCCTTTAAATACCAGTTACTTAAAATCACAGTTTATGGAAAACTAATTTTTAAATTTCAAAACTTTTCTCGGGTCACGCCTTCATGATTTACGACATTTTTATAACAAATTCTGGAATTAAAAATCCATTTTTAATACTTTTAAAACCTGCAATACTCAAATTCCTGTTTTTGCACAAGAAAAATTACAGATTACGAAATAACTTTTTTCAATTACAAAACTTTTCCCAGGTCCCACCCTTGCAATCTAAGACAACTTTATAACAAACTTTGGCATTTGAAATTAGTTTTTAATAATATAAAAAACCTGCAATATTCACAATTCCCATTTTATTTCACAACTAAAGTAGTCAACCACCTAGACAGTACAGCATAAAAGGAACAGCAGGCTGCTAACATCTTGCCACCACCATTTCCCTCCCCACTTCGGCACTTTTTCCAGCGTACCCATCTTTTCTTGGCCTCGACTAGCTCTACTCCCATTCGTACCTCTCCCCTCGACTATAATGCCATCTTCCTTATCCCTCACAACACCCGCCTGCTCCTCTTTCCCTGGCTCCGGCTGATGCGAGTGTCGCCCCACAGACCAACAAAGGATGGCTCGCGCATGGCAAGCGAATGTCACTTGCGATACAACTTGTTTAGACATTTAAAAACACGAGTTTACAAATGTTCCTATCGCTATAGCGAAAGGCTTCATTGACAGATTTCAGTTATAAACAAAGTTAAGTACCTTTCAAATTATAGGGAAAATGACAGTGCATTTAAAAACTATCGCAATAGCGGATGTGTCGCTATAGGCCATACTCGTTATAGCACGGTTCCATTGTATTTATTTTAAAAATTATTATTTTATACTATAAAATAATGCTGCAAATCTGAATGCAGTTTGGAATATGTGATTGTACACGTGCAATGCTTACACTGAGCCTTACACCACAAACATCTGGCTCTCCAAGTAATCTCATTTTTAATTATATTTCATAATTAAACTATTTGTAAATGATTTGTTTATTTTGAACCAATTTTGCAAAAAAGTATGTATGCCAGTCACTACATCACAGCCAGCCGTAAGTGATTTGTGATTCGAACTTAATGCCAGAGGACAAATTGTCAGTGGCCAAGGGCATAGCACAGCTAGGGAAAGTTGTGGAGGGGAAAGGCAAGAGAGATGAAACAAATGGTAGGAGAAGGGAGGAAGCTACCAGCAACTTGATGGCTTTAAATGTTTTATTTAAAATGTGATAGTAAATGCCTAAATGAAACTAGACAATACCCATATAAAATTAAATCTACTTATGAGGAAGACACGCATGTCCAGATATTTATTATATCCAAAGCTAAATTTTTTGTTTCTTAACAAGATACATCCTGTCCTTACACGACTCATTCAACTAACACAATGCTGTTAACAGACAACAAATAATGCTCCCCGGTTCACTTTAACGCTGGCTTCTAAAGCAAGGAACATGAATGTTTTAACATATTGTGTACAGTTGCATGACCCTGTGAAATAATTGTGGTTCATGTCGACATGTTAGATATTATTAATATGAAATAGTGTAGCCGATAATAGTGTGAAAGGTAGAGGAAGAGATATTTATCAACCGAAGTTGGGCAAACATTTTAAATCAAATTTCACGCNTAACGCTGGCTTCTAAAGCAAGGAACATGAATGTTTTAACATATTGTGTACAGTTGCATGACCCTGTGAAATAATAGTGGTTCATGTCGACATGTTAGATATTATTAATATGAAATAGTGTAGCTGATAATAGTGTGAAAGGTAGAGGAAGAGATATTTATCAACCGAAGTTGGGCAAACATTTTAAATCAAATTTCACGCNGATAATAGTGTGAAAGGTAGAGGAAGAGATATTTATCAACCGAAGTTGGGCAAACATTTTAAATCAAATTTCACGCACGTACCTACACATCACACAAATGAATAAAATTTATTGCATGGTATAATGAAAACAGAACCCTCTGCTTCAATTCTTTAGAATGTCAGTCGTCTGCTAGCTGAAGACATAAAATCAAAGCAGCCGCCAAATTACACTGTTATACAACAGTACCAAAACAAACACCCGCGTGTGCACAAGCACCAAGCACACACCCCTGCACATGTACACACGCACATCTCTGGGCGACATCACATAAGGAACCAGTAACTTAAGGTTGACAGGTATGGTTTCAGCATGAAAAATACGTACAACCATACGAAGTGTGGTATTAAACATGAAAAGCCTTTATCTCGTGGCACATTGCACCTTCAGCAGAAATATGCATAACAGTAAATGTGTCATTACTTTCCTCATCTAATTAGTGTTTTAAAACATGTGTTTAAAAAAGACTGACTATAAGAGGGGGAGCAAGTTATAAAGGGCAGGCCTTATACCCATGTACATAGGAACAAATTTACATTTATGGTGCAAACTCAATTTTAACTCAAAAACTTTGTAATGAACTGAAACAACTTGACTCGACTCAAATTTCCATCAACTTGAAACTGATCTTGACTCGATAAGAGTATCATACAACTTGACTGACTTGAAGCTGTAAAAATCAAACTAGCCCATCACTAGTAAAAACTTGTTTTTTTACAGGTTTTAGTTTGAAAAAAAAAAAAAAGATGCAACTGTTATGTGATGGCGACCATTATGCAGTGAATTACGATACTGCTTCCTTGGACATGGCTAGTGATACCACATGGAGTTGAGCTATAATGGAAGCTGTGACAAGAGTACAACAATTTTACAATTCTCGACTATTATGAGAGTGTGGGTTGAGGGTACCCGGACAGAGCAGGCAAGCATGATGATTGCTTGCCATGCTCTGTGTTTGCCATTTCCTTACCATGTGTCTTACCAGTAAAACTTTATTTATAGTACTGAAAAGCAAACACGCACTCACATTTTAACACTGGGTGGCGAAATACAGTATTTCGACATGTATAGGCTGCACATTTTTACAAAAAAAAAAAACTACTACAGAAAGTTGAGCGAGACTTATTTACCAGATATTAACATTAAAAACGAATTTACCCCCAAAAAATACAGTACATTTTAATGTTTTAACTTAGTTTCCAGGGGGTAAAAAAATTTTGAACAAATTAATCGCTTTTCACTCGTGCAATAATTTGTTCACTCACCTTCATTAAAAAAATCCATCGCGCGCACGCGCAATATGTAAACATGTTGGAGCTCTGCCAAAGATGCAGCACATGAGAAAATAATTACGCTGCTGTACAAGGGAAAGATATATGTAGTTTGCACGCCCGCCACCACACCACAAGTGCTAATTGATAGACACCATTTTGTGTAACATGTTGCGTGTTTTTGCTTTCTCAAGTCACGATACCATCTGTGGAATAGTATACGCTGGACGTATCTGTGGAATAGTATACGCTGGACGTATCTTTGTTAACAGTAATAATAAAATTTTCAATTATTCTATTGTGCAAGGCTGAAATCATCATTATTTCGTATTTTAAAAAAGAATAGTTCCTGGTGCTTCTTAATTCTTTGCTTAGTATCGATTATACACCCAAGTTGGCAACACTCGTTTGCACTGTATTTATTTGGTATTTACTTTACTATTTGTTTTTACGTGGGTTCTCTAAGTGTGTTAACGTATTTTAATACTGAGGCATTGTTTAATATGCCAAAAAAATTTTCCTTGCATGAACGGGAATTTAAAAGTGATGGTTTCTTCATATTTGATGAACAAAACAAAACTATGATGTGTAAATACTGAGACAGCAGTGTTGAATGGCAATGCAAAGACAATGCAAAAACCATGTACAAGGTGATTTGCACAAACAAAAAAAAAAGNACAGCAGTGTTGAATGGCAATGCAAAGACAATGCAAAAACCATGTACAAGGTGATTTGCACAAACAAAAAAAAAAGAATTCTGCCTAAAAAACAATAGCACCCCAAAACAACTGAGCATTGTTAACGTAATTGATAGAAATCAGACAACGAAACAGAATAAACAAGAGTTTATAATAGACTTCACGAAAATGTTGCTCGCAGCCAACATCCGTATTGAAAAGGCAGAGGAGTCCTTGAAAAATTGGCTTCGAAAATATGTACCAGGTAAGCATGTAAATGCAGGGTTTTCTTCTGTATCTTTTGTTTATATTTTTGCACAGTGATGCACAGACGATGTCTTCCCATTTTATGAGAAAATATCTATCTTCGTAGGTTACCATAAAATCAACATATCGTAAATGTCAAACAGAAAATTTTTATTTAGTGCTTTGAAATCACGTTTCCAATGTAGGCCAACATGTCAAATTTTTAGGTTCCTTTTTCTATTGCTATAAAACATTACAAATTTAAGCCAGAAAATAATGCAATTTGTTTGAATTTTCCTTACAAGCTTGTGTTAATTAGATGTAATTAATAGGTTTTAAAAATAAACAAAGAAGTAGGTCTACCCAATTTCTCACTTTTATTTCAGGTTCATGCGATAACGGGCCAGGTCCTGAGGGAAAATTATGTTCCAAAAATCGGAGAGGATCATTTCACCCTATTAAAGGAGGCTTTAAAAAACAAGACAATTTTCATCATGTGTGATGAAACCACAAACAGAATGGGATGCAGAGTATTTGTTGTTTTGATACGTGTTCTTTCAGACATTGGTGAACGTGTTTGTAGGTGGCATAAAAGAACTGGAGACTACTAATGGCACTTTGTCTGTGGTAGCACAACATGAAATCAAAGTGGTTAGTGACTCTGCATGCTACATGAATAAATGCATGGACTTTTTGAGGGTGGTATTTTCCCAAAGCATGGTTCATGTTCAGTGCTGGGCACATAAAACTAACATTGTAGCTCGTTTGCGGAGTGCTGCACTGCCACAATTGAATTCATGTGTTCAAAATGAAAAACAAGCATTTCTCAATGCTCGTAAGAGAAAACGCATGTGTATCTATCCTGAAGGAAAAGTATCCTGGTGGGGAAAAGAAAGCCACCCTCTTCCCAGTACCAGTGATGACTAGATGGAACTCCTGGTTTCATTCTGTTGAGTACATTGAAGAATATTTTTTAGATCTGATCGAATTCTTTTAGCAAGCGGAAGCTGAGGGTAGTGCTACAAACCATTTCAGCAACTTAAGCATCACCGAGCATGACACCGTGAAGTGCTATGCACTGTTTTTAGTAGAACACTGCACTGCACTGCACTGCACTTATTGAGAACATGTGGAACTTGAGGGCTCACAGTACATGCTATGTCACAAATTATCCCCGTTATCAGAGCTAGAGACCACCTTTTTGTTAGTTAGCACAGGCATATTTAGATAAAAAAATCTCTGCTGCTATTGCTCAACCGCCAACACAGGTTAAGCAGTGTGCAATGAAGGAAGACCTAAGAAATGAGGGTTTGAAGTATTAATCCAAACTACACAGTTTTGAGGATAAAGACGCTGCAAAACAATATTTGACAACTACTGACCAATTTTTTGGTGTCAGAACTATAACAAACAACATCGTTGATGAAAAATTGTGTGTGTCTGAAGGAAGTCTCCCTTTAACACATTCCCTCAGACAGAATTCCTGCAAGGATATCTTGCTTTTCAGCAGCAAGTTTCAGGAATTTTGAAAGAAGGGCAAACTACTGTCTTCCTCAATGTTTTGCATGATCTACGTGAGCAACATTCAACTTGTGTCACAAGCTGTGTACATGCTGTGGATTCCCACATCTAATGCCGACAGCGAGGGGGCTTTCTCGGCACGTGGAAACATTTTAATTGATTTGCGGACAGGTCTAAAACCGAACATTGAGCTAATGCTTTCCAAATACTTTGGTGCTAGCATGTAAATTGGCACTGTTTTGAACAAGATATATTTATTATCATTTACAAAACTTAGTGGTGAATTATTATGTGTGTTCTTAAATTAGAAGTTTTAATTTTTTGTCTCTACATAGATTAGCTTGTATCAATTTGACACTTGTTTCGGTAGTGAACTCTGTTTGTGCAAAAATTTATATATATTTTTCTGTACTGTATCTTTTACATTTTGTAGTGCTGTGTCAAAATGTAATCATCAGATAATATTTTTAATGTGAATTAATATATAATTTTTAAGTAGCCAGTAACGTAAAATGTGAAAAGGCAGTTTTTTTTATGAATTATTTCCAGTTTAATTACCTACAAGACACAATTTCATTGTTTTTTAGTTTTTTTGCAATGGATTTTCAAACATTCATCACAAACAGTAAAGTTTTTGTTTATCACTTTTAATGTTTTTGTTTATCACTTTTAATGTTTTTGTTTACCACCTTTATGTTTTTAAGTTAATTTTTATACAGCTTTTAAACAGTTTTTTATGACAAAATTTGGAAATCTTATTTACCATTTTCAGGGGAATAGAGCCACGATTTTTTCCCACAAGCAAATTTAAAAGATAGAGTAATAACACCACCAAAATGCAAAAAATGGTATACCTACCTGATAACAGGAAATTACACAACAAAACCAATAAATAGCAGGCGAACACGCAAGTTCTCGTTTAGCTCGTATCATGTCCAAATTGGTTATATGTACTTCAAACTTACTTAAAGACTGACATAAATCAATAAAAGTTGGAAAAATTACTTTGTTTAGAAAATACACAACGTTGATCATCTTTATTCCTTGTTTACGTTTCACGTAGCTTGAAAGAAAAAGTTAGCCAAATTGATACGACCAAAGCATGAAAAAAGAAACAACTAGCCAACATGACGCGAACAAACTTCTGTTGAGAGTAAATATTTCCCCATGAATTGTTTAAAACGCATTTTGAATTGTGGAAAAATGATTTTTCATTGTTTTACTGAGAAATGAAATTTAATATAGCACAGAAAGCCTTGAAACCTATACAACATACATTATGTATTGTATCTTAAATATTGTGTAAATATTTGGACTTTTATGTTACTAATATGCTTTAAACTATTGTACAAAAGAAAATACAAACCGCGTCCGTGACCGCTTTGCATGTTTATTATGTTGTAACAGAAATAAGAAAAAATTGCCATCACGATTTAAACCTTTAATGTTCATTGCGTTTTCGCCGGTAAGTGTGTTTTCCTGCATCGTCAGTTTGAGAAACAGGTTATCAAAATGAAAGTCGTGCTGTAACCAAATATTGTATTTGCTGTAACACAAACCTTAGAATGTCAAAAAATAAACCAACACTGGCTGCACATGCAGCAGAATTTTCAAATGAAGGTTTTTATGTAAAAGGTGGCAAAATATTGATTTGTAAATTCTGTGACTGCCATTTGGAATTTGAAAGGAAATACACAATTGAATAAACACACTCAGTCAGNCAGATAGGAATACACGTTAGTGGTGTAGACGATATACCTAAAGCAAACTGGGTAACATTCCTCTATTAAGAAAAAAAAAAATACAGAAATCAAACAAAAACTGGCAGACCAGAAAAATGTTATTCTGGCAGACAAAACAACAGATAAAGTAAATAACAGTGCTTTCAACATCCTTTTTCAGATATTGAAACCAGGGGCATTACATAGTATTTTATTAGGAACTTCATGTGTACTTCAANAGATAGGAATACACGTTAGTGGTGTAGACGATATACCTAAAGCAAACTGGGTAACATTCCTCTATTAAGAAAAAATAATAATACAGAAATCAAACAAAAACTGGCAGACCAGAAAAATGTTATTCTGGCAGACAAAACAACAGATAAAGTAAATAACTGTGTTNATAACAGTGCTTTCAACATCCTTTTTCAGATATTGAAACCAGGGGCATTACATAGTATTTTATTAGGAACTTCATGTGTACTTCAAGCTGCTATTGCTACTGCCTGTTTTTAAGTTGTTATTGAGATCTGCACAAGGCGTAAAGTTAATTGCATATGTAACAGATGGTGTGAGATATATGACCAGATCTGCAAGTACTTTGAAAGGTGTATTTGGTACTCATGTGTACCATGTTCAGTGCTGGGCACACAAAATCAATTTGGTAGGGTACATCTGGCAAATCAAATTGGAGGATTTAAACATTTTCGTCAACAAGGTAGAAAATGCATTCTTAAACAAAAGAAAAAAAAACTGCATACCTACCTCGATTTTTTGAGGGACAAGAATGAAGAAGATGAAGTGAAGATGTTTCCAATGCCCCTTGTGACAAGATGGAACACCTGGTTTCACTCTTGTTTTCTACTGGACTGTCCATCTGCGCAACGTTTGCTTTTTTGAACACTTAAGTAAGGAAAATAATGCCGGTGTGAAGTTCATAAAAGTAATGCACGAAACCGAGGTACAGGCCACTGAAGCTCAGCATGTGTTTGTCACTGAAGATTGTGCTTGCATTGTGGATGCAATACGCTTTTTAGAGGGATCCTCGTATCCAAGTGCCCATCTTCTATATTCAAAGCTTCAGAAGCTGCTAATTTCACTGGAAGTCATAACAAAGGGAATTTTTCCAGAAGCTGTTGAAAAGTCACTCAGTAAAATTAAAAGTGTTCAGTATGCTTCTCTGAAAGAACAGTTCAAACATGTCACCACTTGACATACTGAAACTGAATTAACTCTCAAGTGATCCTTCTCACATACGTTTTCATGACATTGATGCTATTTGGAATCCCAAAAATATTGGAAACATGGGCATTGAATACAAGAAATTATCCAGAATGATTAATACTCTACCTTTCCTAAAAAAATGTGCCAAAAAGTGAAGTAGCAGTGGTTATATAGCAGTTCAGAAACTTGTGGACAGTGAACTTCAGAAACCACATGTAGCCGATGTAGACATTGTGAACTTGTTATGCACACTAAAATGTGACTTCCCGCAGTTTGCTGCAGCTGCACTTAAAATGATTTGGATTCCAACATCAAAGGTCTTTTCCAAAGTATTCTGTCAGTGTCTGTGATAGGAGAAGATCTCTACTGCCTGAAAATGCTGAACTTCTAACTATGGTGGCTTTCTCTTGAATACAACTCCTCCTTTGTTTATTTTAATGTTTGCCAAAATTTGTGAGTACAGTATTAAATGTATATAAACTTCATCTTCAACCACACAAGGTAAGATATATGGTCCGGCAAGCCCTTATGTTAATTATGCTAGGTTGTTCAAATATTTATGCTTTCCTCTTGTGTACATTCTAGATTATTAGCATGTATTTTCTTCGAAAATTTTAAACATTTACGTGGTTTAAAAAGTGTAAATATTAAAATGAGGTATTAAGTATAATTTATTTGTACCAAGTCTTCAAAATAACTCATGGCGATACCATATAAATTTTGAAATGTCTGTGATGATAAAGACAAAATCTTAAAATCTTTATAAAGAAATAACCCAAAAAATAAAACAAAAAATTTTGCCTCTTCTTAAGACTGATGTGTATTAACACTACAATAATTTATCTTAGCAGTACTTTTTTTTTTTTTTTGCAACTCTCGCCAGTATTATAGTTGTGTTTCACTCAATAAGCCATTTTCAATGCCGTCGTGTTTTTGTGCACAAGTAAGGCGAGATGGCACTACTGGTAGTTGTAAGTATTATGATAGGTCTATCATTAGTTTTTTAATTTTTTTTTAAAGTGTAGGCACGCAATAGTGTAGGCGCACAATTGAGCGTGAGTATACGATTGAGCAAGAGTGTATACGATTGAGCAAGAGTGTATACGATTGAGCAAGAGTGTATACTAGTGTATAAGAGTGTGTGCGAGCATAGGCGCGCGAGCGTAGACGAGTGAGCGAGGGTGTAGCTGCGAGGGTGTGGGCGCAAGAGTGAGCGAGGGTCTAGCCGCGAGAGTGAGCGAGGGTGTAGACGCGAGGGTCTAGCCGCGAGAGTGAGCGAGGGTGTAGTGAGTGAGCAAGGGTGTAGACGAGTGAGTGAGCGAGGGTGTAGACGAGTGAGTGAGCGAGGGTGTAGACGAGTGAGTGAGCAAGGGTGTAGACGAGTGAGTGAGCGAGGGTGTAGACGAGTGAGTGAGCGAGGGTGTAGACGAGTGAGCGAGTGAGTCAATGATTCAGTCAATGAGTGATTCAGTCAATAAGCTAGTCAGTGATTCAGTCATACAATGAGTGAGAAGCATTCATACAATGAGTGAGAAACAGTCAGCTAATGAGTGAGAAATAGCAAGTCAATGAATGATTGAGTCAGTGAGTGATTGAGTAACTCAGTGAGTGATTGAGTAACTCAATGAGTGAGTGAGTGAGTGAGTGAGTGAGTGAGTCAGTGGGCAGGCAATTCAGTGAGCAGGCGATACAATGAGCAGATGAGTCCGTGCTATGGATATGAAAGGAAGGAAGGAGCAACGTTTCATCTACATCAAAGATAATATCTGTGTCTCACAAACAAAACTTGTTAGCAAGAGAGTTAAATTTTAATGACNCGTTTCATCTACATCAAAGATAATATCTGTGTCTCACAAACAAAACTTGTTAGCAAGAGAGTTAAATTTTAATGACTTTAAATCAAAAAATATTTTCGGATAACTATTAGAAATTTATGATAACGGTAAGAAAGTAGGTTTTACAGTTTCATTAAGTTCCATGGCAAAATTGTAGAAACGAGTCAATTTTTTTTGTTTTGTTTCAAGAATCTGAATGACGAGACAAGTTTGTAATGGAAAGGAATGACTTTACAACTGCACGGACAAGGGAGATGAGCTTATTCTGCCATCAAAAGCTACAGCAACTATGTTGAATTATTTTTTCTGTGCTATACGCAACTGTAAGAAGATGGCAATTATTACATTTACGTTTCATAGATGTTGCTAACCCGTAAATTTCAGTGTCAAACTATTTTACTACAAATGCAAAATTTTAAAAGTTTTTGTTGCTGAAAGTTTTCTTATATATATATATGTATGAAATTTTAATTTATATTATGTACTACAATTCAGATTTTATGAGAGACATATTGTGATGCGAAGGACGCTTGCTGATAGATATTGCACAACAGGGCTTGATAACTATTACCAAAAGTCTGACGCAGAGCGTCCACTCGTATCTACGCAAAGATACTGTCCTTACACACCATTCTTACAGATTAGTTCACAAATTACTTACACGACAGCGTTTTCATCCGTAATAAAACAATACTGAATATACAGCCCATGTTCAATAGTTACCTAAATGTCACATAGGCTTTATTATTTCTTCAGCAGCGCATGCGCACACACATGCATGCATGCACACACGTGCACATACAAATACACAGAGGTGTAAAGGATAAATATATTTTTATAATTAGTGCATATCTATCTCCCATTCAACTGTAAAATATAAACTTTTTTCCTTGGAGCACAATTTGCATTTGAGTTGCACCCTAATTTGAAAATAGGGTGGGGGGGATGCATAAAATGTGAGTGTGTTATGCTGTGAATGTTCTCTTTTGAGACACTGTCATGTCTTTGTGTATCAGCACATAGCAAATCTGTCAACCTTTCTAATGCTCTTCAAAATAACTGTGAAGAGCTGGATGGTAAAGCTATTGTNCAGCACATAGCAAATCTGTCAACCTTTCTAATGCTCTTCAAAATAACTGTGAAGAGCTGGATGGTAAAGCTATTGTTACTTTTTGATTTTCAATTGAAAAAAATCTTGATATGCTTAAATTCAATCAGTAAACATTTATTTTTGTTTACCATAAAAATTAATCAACCAGCACTAAATTGATATATTTTGGAACAATGTTATTTTAGATTTCCTGCTTTATCTATAGATTCTATGTGTGTCCCAATAAGTAAAAATGCTACAGTACGTATAATTTATTTTTTAAACTGCTACAAAAATNTATAGATTCTATGTGTGTCCCAATAAGTAAAAATGCTACAGTACGTATAATTTATTTTTTAAACTGCTACAAAAATGTATTTCAAAATGTTATCCTTCCAATTTCTAATGAATATTAACAATTTGTCATTAATTTCATTTAGTGTACAGTAATTTCATAAAAATAGCACAATATTGAAATGTAGAATATAAAATAAACAAAATCAAGCTAGAGATGACATTAACTTAAAAATTAGTTTGTCTTGTGCATATTAAAAAATTAAAATATAGAGAGATACAATAATTTTCTATTGTCTCAATCACCATAATTCTCACCTGCACCACCCTGCTGACTCGTTGAGCCCTGGCTGGCACTCCCACTCCTATTGCCAGCACTGCCCCACTGCCCTTGGTTTCCAGCACTGCCCTGTCCCTGAGTACTGCTGCCCCAGCCTGTGCCAGTCGGGTTGCCAGTGCTCGTGCCACCACCAGGTGGAGCACCCCAATTGGTTGTTCCAGTGTTCAGAGAACTCTCCCCTCCTCCTCGTAGCCCCAGGCCTTTGGGAATACCCCACCCGATATTCGTAGCAGGTCCCTCACCCAACACTGCATGCCTATCGCTAATGTTAGTAATATCATTAAAGCTAATGGGCACAATACCCTGGACTGTTAAAGTGGGCGTAACCCTGGGAATGTTACAAACTGACGCAATCCTCAATTCACTAGAATCGTTGGCATCTTGAGTAATTGTACGAGAGTTGGCGTTGTCGGCACCACCAGTCACATTTATGTCCTCTACACTATCCAGACTTTGTGCACAAAAACTATCACTATTGCTGCTGGAAGAAACGTTGGGCTGGCGTGCATGATGGTGGGACGGAGACTGCGCGGTGCCGCAACTTGAGCTGGATATCACAGACACAGAGAATACAGCCTCGAGAGAGAGCTGGGAGTGTGAGTCGGGGTCAGCTCGTGCCCCGACCCTGTGCTCTCGCCAGCCCTCTTGGCACAAGGCCTCAGACTTGGAACTGGGGAGTGATTGGTGAGTGTGCTCGCATGTTCCTGCAACAAAAATAGTGAGTCATATAATTTTGCACCTAACTAAATTCATGTCAATCAGTTGGAAATTAACATGGCTAAAAAAANAAAAATTGTGAGTCATATAATTTTGCACCTAACTAAATTCATGTCAATCAGTTGGAAATTAACATGGCTAAAAAAGGCAAGTGAACATACAACACGTTTAAGAAAAAAATTATCCTCTCAACAAAATAACTACTATTAAAAAATTGTGTCCAGTACATAGTCTCTGGTACAGAAAAAGAACACAAGCACGAAACTACTTTTGATGAGAAATTTATTTAACATAACATTAATGTGTCAAATTAAAATTGATAATGAATATCGCACTTTGACTTTCTGAAATAAAACAAGTTTTGTTGTTTTGATTATATATTGTTCTGCCTTAACTGATATGACACAGGAAGGTTTTTGATTTCTCTTATATCAACTGTTGATATATACCACACAAATGTCGGTAGTCTCATTAGGCGTTTATAAGGTTTTATACGTACAAAAAGATTTTCTGCAAAATAAGAAACTGCCACATGAACAACGTAAGTTAGAATCTTTTTTGGATACAAAGGCAAGATTCTAACAGTTTGGCAAAAGTAGCACATGCAAAAGTTTACTTTTTACTTACTATCCTTCTGCCATTAGCTGATGAGATAAGTAGCAGTGGTGGTGTTTATTTACATTCTGTTTATCAGATGATCCACTTGTCATTATACTAATAGTGTTAGGATTTTTATGTATGAACTTCTGGTCTCGTAAATTGCAATATTATGGAAATGAAAGAAAGTGTGCATAAAATATCTGTCCAGAAATTAAAACATGTAAGTATAACAATATATAAGGAAATAAGATTAAATTTTGTCACAATTCAAAAATGTTTGTGCATTCAAGCTAAGAAACACGATTTTAAGCAGCAAGACTCAAATTCTTCCCAGTATTTTTTTTCAAAAGAGGTCAACTTTTTTTAAATATACTTTCCACTGTGATACTCTTTCATGTCTGTAGCTTGTAAGTCATAATTGTGACACTCCAAGTAGGCACGCACGTTTTCAACACAAAATTGTGCAACATTACTGTTTAATACTGTTTAATTTATAACAGATGGCAAATTTGGTTTGCTTAAAGTGTCGTGAAATGTTCTCTCCCCTACTCATTAAATAACTCTTCAGCTATTGTTTGTGACTTGACTCCTTGGTGTCAAGAGGATAATGGTTTGATTTCCAAAACTTTCCCTTGGAATTTTTCCAGTAGGTGTTCTGTCTGGCTCACCTCCAAGGCAACAGAAAACCACTGCAGAAACATCCTACTTAGTCGTTCTGAATGCAATATGGTTTTAATCAACTGCAGAATCACCCTGCCTATTTAACCTGAGCCAACATGATTTTCAACACCATACTGATGCCTGCAGTTCCTACCAGCCTCAGGTTGTCAAGTCATTTTCTCCACAGCCAATCATAGCCACCATCATCACCACCATAATCTATAATTACCACAAGCATATAGGTTCATTTTAGCATGATTAACCTAATACAGTATTTACACTAGCACGCCATTCCGACAATTTCTTTTTTTTTGTTTGTTTCGTTGGTTTGTTTGCTGTTGCTGTAGTAATATGACTGTGTTAGGTTAGGGAACGAACATGGTGAAATTATTTACGTGTGCCAGTAAAAAATTTGTGGAATTTTTTTTATCCTAAGCAACACGCAAGAAAGCAAGGCTGTTTGCAATATTTGAAAATATTTGGTTTCGAGAGGTGGTACATCATCGAAGTTATATAGTACCACAAACTTAAAACAGCACCTTGAGTGGACGCACCCTTTGAAGTAGAAGAGCTTCAAATTACAACAGTGTCCTCCTAGGCCTGTTGTAAAACTCTCAAAACAACTTTCTGGCAGAGAAAATTCGCCTAGCAATGGCATAATTGTGAGTACTTAAATTTCAGATAATGATTGTGTGACTACATGTTCATCTAGCCCTGATGTAAACAGGTCTGAACCGGAATTTCATAACGTGTATGAATTAACGGAATAAAGTAAACCTTATCCTTCATCACACGCCCGCACTGTGAAAATAAATATTCTCATTGGAAAAATCATTTGCACAGACCTTTTATCATTTAATATTGTGGAAAAAAAGGTAGGTTGAATACTATAAATACATTATGTGCATAATTCATATGTGCATCACATCTTACACATTTTTTTACATTAATTTAGATTACTTTTGTGTTAAAAATATGCTTAATTTCTAATTAGTAAGTGGTTTTTAGATTTTTATTTATCTTGATAGTTTGGCCTATCACTGAAACAAAACAAAGATAATTAAAATTTTCTTTAACTAAATGTTTTAAAAACAAAGTTTCTAATTTTTTGAAAAATGAAAAAATGTTATTTTTCCTTAAGGCAGTATCAGTATTGGTATCGGCAATATCGGAAAAGTCTCAAAAATCATATTGGCTCACTTCTAATCTTAAAGACCAAGTTCATATAATAAATGTAATTATTCAGGTTTGTATGCAGCCCTAAATCACCATGATTGGTCCAAATTTTTTTATATAAAAAAAATGAATTTCAACTAATACTGCATATATGTCAAATTCTATACCTTCCAAATCCATCCATACATTTAACTATACTGTATAGTACTGAAAGAACTTAAATGTACAGTATTAAAATTTCTCTTCTTATTTCAGATGCCAAGCTAAATATTTTTTTAAAACTTCAAC
The DNA here is from genome assembly GCA_002778355.1 of Clitarchus hookeri. NCBI lineage: Eukaryota > Metazoa > Arthropoda > Insecta > Phasmatodea > Phasmatidae > Clitarchus > Clitarchus hookeri. Next base: position 255,023 of record NQII01000691.1, read on the forward strand.
ACAAATAGCAATAAAAATTAACAATATAATTAAAGACAACCCCAAACAATTCTGGTAATACATGGATTCTTCAAAACTAATTAAAAATCATTCCCTAGCCATTAAAGATGAAAATGATTGCTTTTCCAGCCATCAAGCCATCGCAGACAAATTTTCAGACACGTTTTACTACACAAGGTCTTGTATTATGGAACATAAATGAAATATATTATTTTTTAGCCGGTCCTAATACAACTCCCAACTTTATCATCAAAGGTATTCTACACTTTTACACCCTCTTTAAACTCTTATTTTTTCACAATACATGGAGGATGGCACTTTACTCGAGCTTTGTAAAAATGATGTCATTGTTCATACATATTCACAAAAAAGGTAACAAGTCAATAATTGATAATTAGACCCATTTTTCTTCTATGTCCCTTCTCAAAAGATTAAAAAAATTTTATACAGACACAATTTTTCTCTCTAAAAGTATGTTATACTAGCAAACTGGCCCAGCTTCAACGGGATACAATTGGGAAAAGACAATTTATTTATGTGAAAACCAAATTATAAAGTTATACTAAGTTGGCCTAGGTTTTTAACTGATTACAGCAACCCAAAAGGAAGGAAATATATTTTACCAGATAGCCAGGAAGTAAGGTAATGATTTTGGGGTGTATCTGTGCCACTATCGCGTAGTTACCACATTTCCTCTTTCCAGCGTCGATGTATGAAAATCAAAACGTGAGTTTCATCAAGTTGTAGCTTTAGAAAAAAGTGTACGTGGGTATTACTTTTTGCACTTTGCTGAGGGATCTTAATCGATCACCAAAGTTAAGCAACGTTCCCAGCTGCACACATTTGATGGGTGAACAATTAGTGGCACAACATCTGAGCGCTTCTGGGCTTCAGAGGGCACCTTAAATATTTGGTCCCGGTTGTTATCGATTGATAGCAGTCGTCAAGTCATTTCAGAGGTCCTTGGACGGCCTGATAAACTCTGACACCAGAGGAAAATAATATTTCAGTCATGTTCCCAGCCATTGCAGAATTACATTTTGTTGTAATTCCACAGGAACCGTACAATTTTCCAGGATAAAAAGTATTTTATGTCCTATTCCAGAACCTAAAGTACCTACATATAAAATTCGTCAAAATCTGTTCAGCCGTTATGAAGCTGTTGAAAAGTCACTCGGTAAAATTAAAAGTGTTCAGTATGCTTCTCTGAAAGAACAGTTCAAACATGTCACTTGACATACTGAAACTGAATTAACTCTCAAGTGATCCTTCTCACATACGTTTTCATGACATTGATGCTATTTGNTTGACATACTGAAACTGAATTAACTCTCAAGTGATCCTTCTCACATACGTTTTCATGACATTGATGCTATTTGGAATCCCAAAAATATTGGAAACATGGGCATTGAATACAAGAAATTATCCAGAATGATTAATACTCTACCTTTCCTAAAAAAATGTGCCAAAAAGTGAAGTAGCAGTGGTTATATAGCAGTTCAGAAACTTGTGGACAGTGAACTTCAGAAACCACATGTAGCCGATGTAGACATTGTGAACTTGTTATGCACACTAAAATGTGACTTCCCGCAGTTTGCTGCAGCTGCACTTAAAATGATTTGGATTCCAACATCAAAGGTCTTTTCCAAAGTATTCTGTCAGTGTCTGTGATAGGAGAAGATCTCTACTGCCTGAAAATGCTGAACTTCTAACTATGGTGGCTTTCTCTTGAATACAACTCCTCCTTTGTTTATTTTAATGTTTGCCAAAATTTGTGAGTACAGTATTAAATGTATATAAACTTCATCTTCAACCACACAAGGTAAGATATATGGTCCGGCAAGCCCTTATGTTAATTATGCTATCCTCTTGTGTACATTCTAGATTATTAGCATGTATTTTCTTCGAAAATTTTAAACATTTACGTGGTTTAAAAAGTGTAAATATTAAAATGAGGTATTAAGTATAATTTATTTGTGCCAAGTCTTCAAAATAACTCATGATGGCGATACCATATAAATTTTGANAATAGCTCATTATGGCGATACCATATAAATTTTGAAATCTCTGTGATGATAAAGACCAAATCTTAAAATCTTTATAAAGAAATAACCCAAAAAATAAAACCATAAAATCTTGCCTCTACTTACGACTCATGTGTATTAACACTACAATAATTTATCTTAGCAATTTTGATCATGTGTTAATGCTTTGAGCAAGTAATCACAATCTTGTGAGAAGTTCTTGATTTGTTAATTTACCTGTCATCATTGCCTGGAATCTCAGAAATGTCTTTAAGTAGCATTGTGTTTAAAACATTTACTGTAAGTAAATGTGCTCTAAGCATACGCATGACCCAAGGACATGTGCACAACATATGCCTTTGCATATACAAACAGAAAATAATGTACCCACAAGAGGTAACTATTAAGAAACTGGTTGACACAAAACCTTTTGACATAGTTAATGAAGAAGAAAAAGGATAACAATCTTAAATGAAATACAGTAGACTATATCTACCATTTTACGGGAGACTATCAAAAATTCCCATACATCCAGAATTTCAGTAGATAAACTGACGTGGACATCAATAAAATAAATCTAACCATACTGAACTTCATGTTGAGTATAATGAGAGTTGTAAATCTGTCACTAACAAACACAATAAAAATGGGAATTTTTTAAAAAAAGTATTACAGTATTAATAAAATTGTCAATCGTACATAAAAAAATATTTCACCCCAAGCTCGCTTAAATAAATAATATAACATCACAAAGTAACCTATACATTTGATTGTAAGCCAACACCTAATAAAAAATAAAATAATACAGCACTGAACGGAATGTGCACTCAATCAGCTGAGAGAATGTGGAGAGGTTATCAATTGGACAATGTGTTCATGGCGGGCAAGACAGAGAGAAGTCTCAGTGGCAAGATGAGAAAAAAATCTACCCTTCCCCTCCCAAAATGGAAAGACACAATGACTGCCATGCAAATAGCTCCCACCCTGCAAGCCATGCAAGGGGAGGAAACTAGTTCTGCCAAGCATCACAGAGGACAGCAGACTCTTACTCAATCTACATTGCATATCTATACACGTTGGTAATGCCATGCATGTGGCAAACATCTACCTTTTGAAATAATTAATAATATTTCAATTTTAGAGGGGAAATAAATTGTGATTTTAAGACTGAGATAAATAAGTAGGAACAAAATTTTTGATAATTAATCACATCATCATCCTCTGATTTTCCCGTACAGTTACGCCTGTAGCGAGTTACACTGCGCTCGGGTTCAGTGCTCGTGCATGATTTGGCCACAAGAGCTATCGAAAAGGCCCTTCTAGAATATCAGTTTATTCAGAAGATGTGTCTATTGATGTAAGTTAATATAAATCCTCTGACAATCTCGCCATAAGAAGCCACTGAAAATGAACTTCATGCTTGGTCGCTTAATGTTCAAGTGAGAAGAGGTGGTCAAGTATACACTTTTGGGATCCTGTGTTGGTTCACTGTTTCTACAACCACAACCCTCCTGCCCAAGTTCTTTAAGCACGTGTGCAGCTTCAGAGATTTACCTTATGCTGCAGCGCAGCCCACAAGATGTGCAGTACTTTCTTTGCCAAAGAAAATTACTTTTCCTGTCTGAATCCAACTTTTGCAGTCTGTAAAGACCATATACATAGGTATTATTTGCAGGCGAGAAAGTAGTAAAATTGATTAGCCTGGTATATGACGTTAATATTAATTTTACTTTATATGTAAGATAATAATACCATGTGTATTCATCAATAAATTATTTAATTTGAAAAGCAAACTTTGCACTTGCAATAACTTAGTTCATTTATAAAAATGTTTTGATACACAACATACCTTCATATTGTGATGATAAACTTTCACTATCGTTCACTAGAATTTGCATTTTAAACACTAAGGCCATAGCACCAAAGTTTTGGCTGAAAACTCTGAATACAGTTACTTTTCTTAAGGCTTAATAAATTTAGTTAAAAACGTGTGCTATTCTGAAGTGTTAATTGTACGAGTTTGNAAGTTAAAAACGTGTGCTATTCTGAAGTGTTAATTGTACGAGTTTGTATTTAATTAATATGGGAAATTATGCTGACCCATAAGATAATTGATAAAAAAAAATTCTTATGCATGAATTCTTGCAAATATTTTAATCACCATTACATTTTAACATTAATTTTCTTGGCCAATCAATGTAAAACCTGATACTACAAANTTGCAAATATTTTAATCACCATTACATTTTAACATTAATTTTCTTGGCCAATCAATGTAAAACCTGATACTACAAAACTAAGCACCAGGAAATTATGTGTATTTTTCTTTATTGTGTATTTAGTCCAATCAAAGAAGGGTTTGACCCAGATTCAAAACAACTAGCTGAAACCTTCAATAGCGTGTTAACAAAGTGTCCAAGTTCATGACACTAAAAGTCCTAAGAAATCCCAACCCTATTGAAACAAATAATATTCCAATAAAAAAACTCTGATTTACCCACAAAAAGCCACTAAAAATGGACTTTGCACTCTGTAAAAATTACAACCCACGCAATATTTAAACATTTTAGAAAACAAGGGATGTTCAATAACACATTTCTGGGATATAATATTATTATTCTGAAGACAACTGACTAATAAATTAAATTTATGTATCATTAAAAAAAACATGGCTTTTGCCAGAGATGATTAAATACAAACTTCATGCAAAAAAATCTTTCAGATAATTTTATTTTATTTTTTTAGAGATAGAAATAAGTTTGTTTTTATTTTGCAAATTTTTCTTAAAAACCATGGACAGATGCAAAATCAGGGGTCTAGTTTACTCTGCATTCAAGTTGTAGCGTCGCAGTCGTCATAATTGGTGACTGGAAATTACAGCTCGGGTTTGCTCAATCTGTAGAAACATGAAACTTTAAAGGCGCCATATAAATATAAAATAAAGTCACGTCTAGGTTTAGTTACTGTGATTTTAAAATTCCAAGGAAACAGCTCACACACACTAGATTCAGATATGCAGAATCCCGAACCATCAGTTTCACCAGACAAAACAATTACAGAGCAGTGCGCAGTAGTTTATTTATTATTCACGTAAATTAAAGCTTGCATCGCAAGAGGAACTTACACAGGAAGGAGGGACGTCAGTTCCCTCCTGGCACCCTAGCGACATCCCACACTGGCGGAAATAATTTAGTAGGATGAAGTTGTTAGTCGAAAATAATGGAAGTTAAAAAGATATAGGGGTCCCGGGTGCTTGCCAGTCTGGGCAATATTTGCCACGCTCAATGCGTCTTCTTCAAGAGCTGGTCCTGCACCGTTAGTGGACGGTAGGCACACAGGGTTTTAGTTGCCCCATGCCTACCCCCACTCTTTGCCCCAGGGTGCCAAAAACGTAACCAAACGGACATGGCGTGGGCTAGAATCCCTTCAAAAGTCAATGCGACCCCCGTCGTACCAACTCCCCACGCCATGTCGAGTGTCGTCGTCTTAGTAAAAGATAATCAATGTTCCAGAAGGAAAAAATGTTTACCGAGGTTGGAAAGCAACAAATGCTGATGCAAACAAAAACTAAGATTTCTGAAAAGACAAATGTATGGCCGATAAATATACTAACAATACTTTGAATACTGATTAAATATTACAAAGCCTAGCAAAACGAAAGAAAATGAACCAAGTATCCCGATAATTATTAAAACTGAGTCATTACAAAGTATGGGGGAAATAAGTTTTAAGTAGAATGTTAAGTACGTGCACCAGGAACTTATGTCTCAGTTACAAACAAATGCAATGTTAATTTATGATTTCATGTATATACAAGCATGCTTGGCGATACTTTTGACGAGTTTTATAAATTATATTATTATTTTAAGTGTACAATGTTCCATAAGAACNAAGCATGCTTGGCGATACTTTTGACGAGTTTTATAAATTATATTATTATTTTAAGTGTACAATGTTCCATAAGAAATTCGTTTCTACAATACTTTTAAGTTGGTAACTAAAGATTTACTTATTGTTTGTTGCATGGCTGATCTCAACCATGCTCAGGAATAAACCAGTTATTAATTTGGGTATTGTTTTAACTGTTACCCACACAGTGCTCCTTACCTGCTCTATTATTTGACAAATNCTTTAACTGTTACCCACACAGTGCTCCTTACCTGCTCTATTATTTGACAAATGAGGCATGCCAATAGGTATGCCATAGGTATGTTATCATTTTTAAACATGTGAGAAGATAATTTTTTGGAGGATGTCANAAGCATGCTTGGCGATACTTTTGACGAGTTTTATAAATTATATTATTATTTTAAGTGTACAATGTTCCATAAGAACTTCGTTTCTACAATACTTTTAAGTTGGTAACTAAAGATTTACTAATTGTTTGTTGCATGGCTGATCTCAACCATGCTCAGGAATAAACCAGTTATTAATTTGGGTATTGCTTTAACTGTTACCCACACAGTGCTCCTTACCTGCTCTATTATTTGACAAACCAGGCATGCCAATAGGTATGCCATAGGTATGTTATCATTTTTAAACATGTGAGAAGATAATTTTTTGGAGGATGTCAAGACTCTCCAAATGCTATACTGCATCCTTCAACTTAAGTCACAGACTGCTCCAGAAACTTATGCAGCTGAACGAACACTAGCATTTCACACTGCCAAACACAATTCATCGAACAGATCTATAGACTGTACACCTAAACTGAATTAAAAAAAACTACTTTGATTATGGAATTATAAAGAAAGTTGCCACAACTAGAAAACAATTCAATGTATAATAAATAAAGCTATTGCTTCTCACACTATTGCAGACTTAACTTTTCAGACGACCTATCAGTAAAAATCCTGAAATTAAATTTTATGTGCATAATTCAATGCTGTTTTTTGCAACATTACAATTTACTTACCACAAGGAATAAAATAGTTCTAAGTTAAAAAAATACGTTAATATAAATCCCAAACAGATAAAACTATATTGAAACTTACCAAAATTTCTCTTCTTTATCAAAATTCTAATAGGTTTGAAAAATGTGGTGGCATGTTTATCTTCCTAAAATGTCACCCCACACACACACACACACACACAAACAAAATATCACAAATACTAATACGGGTATATACACCTCACTACGTCTAGGGGTGTCTAGCTCTTTTTTTAAAGATGCTACAGAGACTTTCTTCGTTCTGCACAAGAATGTATAACAAAATATATTTTTCAAAACATACGCCAGGTCTGTTACATTTTAAAATGCACATTNTTATCAAAATTCTAATAGGTTTGAAAAATGTGGTGGCATGTTTATCTTCCTAAAATGTCACCCCACACACACACAAACAAAATATCACAAATACTAATACGGGTATATACACCTCACTACGTCTAGGGGTGTCTAGCTCTTTTTTTAAAGATGCTACAGAGACTTTCTTTGTTCTGCACAAGAATGTATAACAAAATATATTTTTCAAAACATACGCCAGGTCTGTTACATTTTAAAATGCACATTNGTTCTGCACAAGAATGTATAACAAAATATATTTTTCAAAACATACGCCAGGTCTGTTACATTTTAAAATGCACATTGACTCTAGGCACTTGTTCGACAACTGTGACCTAAATTTATTTCTATATTTCATCGCTAAGCTGATAACAGTCAAACTTTGGGATTCCATCTACACCTACAATCTTTCCTATCCTAGCCCACTTCACATCAATGGAGTCACCATCACTCAAATTAGACTCAACAACTTCAAGCTGAAGTGCAGTGAACTGTTGCTGCAGTTCGTCAATTGCATTATCTCTACTCTCATTTTCTTTTACAAGCAAATTAAAACAAATTTTCAACAAAATATTTTACATCTTAATGTTTACAATGTCAGCAATCTCAGCTTTAATCAAAACTTCATTTTTGATTGGAAATTTGTTTATTATAAAGTCACAAGCATTTTCAAAATACTTTCTCGCAGAAAATAAAAATTTTGTTTTCTCTAGGTTCACTCAGGGTTGCAACATCATTAGATTTTTGATTACCAATAATTTTGCTGTTCTGCCACTGGATTTTAATGGAATGATGGTCAACTTCACATATTTCAGACACTTTACCACACTTGGTTTGACAAATTTAGAATAGAGTTCCTATAAAAGATCACACAATAACTTCCTCAAGATATTTATTTGAGTAGATGATTGTAAATCAGCNTAGAATAGAGTTCCTATAAAAGATCACACAATAACTTCCTCAAGATATTTATTTGAGTAGATGATTGTAAATCAGCATTCACCTTTTCGAATGAAGGGATTACTTGAAGAAGCAATAAGAAAAAAAGCCTTGTTCATTGGAGCAGACAGAAAAATTAATAATTTTTCCTCACATGAAAGGTTAGAGGTTTGATTTTTAAAGCTACACTTCTCATCTGCTGGTGTCAAAGTGCAAGAAACAAATATCTTGTTGCTTAATGCGGTAGTATCCTGAAATGATTGTTTTCTTCCACTACTTGAGTTATGTCTATCTCTGTCATTTGAGGGCTGCTTTTGCCAGAACTAGTGCAGCAGTTATCTTCGTTTTGTGTGAAACATTTTCCTTATTAATGGTTTCAGAAACACTGCGATGACCTAATTTCTCACTACTTGTACCTGAAACACACTCACAGTATTCTTCAAGACACCATTGCTTGGGTATTATATAAATTAAAGATGGCTGTTGTTTCTGAGAAGTAATTTCAGCCTTGAGAAAACTAAGCAAGGGGTCTCAGTGTTTTATCAATATAGGTGGATCACAATAATCACAATATATTCCAAAATAATTTTCACAAATGTGTCTCTCTGTGTATATAATAGACAAAATATTCAATTTAAAAGACATTTCAAAACCACACTAAAATATTGTTAACTTGAGACAATCCAATAGGAATTATTTTATTTCTGAAATAACATTCTAAGTGTGCATACATTTACATATTAAAATTGATAAAGCCATACTGTGCNGAATTATTTTATTTCTGAAATAACATTCTAAGTGTGCATACATTTACATATTAAAATTGATAAAGCCATACTGTGCTTATTACTGCTTCACTGTATTTATTTGTTCCTCAATAGCCTGAACTTTNTATTAAAATTGATAAAGCCATACTGTGCTTATTACTGCTTCACTGTATTTATTTGTTCCTCAATAGCCTGAACTTTGGCTAGTATTTTAGCTTTTTTGGCCTCCAAATCAGACTTTTCTTCGGCCAGAAGTTTTCTACAAATTTCATCAGTTNGGCTAGTATTTTAGCTTTTTTGGCCTCCAAATCAGACTTTTCTTCGGCCAGAAGTTTTCTACAAATTTCATCAGTTTCTTTGATCGCCTTTACTTCTTTCTGGCTCTTCTCAGTTTCTTCTGTAAGTCTGGCTCATGTATTTCTGTAAGATAGCAACAAATACTTGGAAATGTTGTAATCCGTTAGAGTTGTAGACCATCATTTGCGAAGGTTTCATTCTTTATGTTATCAACGAGGCACTCACTTAACTGAGAAACCACGTTCAACGTTCGCATTGCCATGGGAAAGTATCATGACGATCTTCATGATTATCTCCACAGATTTCGGGTTGCCATTCTCATGAATGACATCTCGCCAGAAATGGTCAACTCGTTTTTGTGATCTGCAGTAGCTATGTAGACTTTTTTCCACACTAGACTGAGAACGTAACTCCCGAAATTCTCTATCTGCTCTGTCTCCATCAATCCAGTTTTTGTTTTCAAAGATTCTTCAGTCTACTGTTAAGAACGCTTGCCATAGCTGCAACAGAGGGATCCCAACAAGAAACAGCTTTAGGTAGGTTAAACTGCTATAGAAAGCGTTGCAATAGTTTCTTGACAAATGCTTTCAAGCACATAACACAATCTTTATAAAGCAGCTTGCAATCCAGTTCCTTGGACAATTTACCTCAATTTCTCGGTGCACTCCGGGTACCATACCCTAATCAATTTTGGAAGAACTCAGAAGATTACTTATATTCTCAATGTCCAAACGCACAAGATTTTATGCTTTATTCAAAACATCTTCCTTAACAAATATCTTCATAATATTCAGAATGAGAGTTGTGAAGGAATGGTACACAAGGGGCATCATTCTGATATTCTAACAGGAACGGCTGAGTTTCCAAAGCTGGAAGCAGTGGGTCAGCAACTGCTTTTGTAACAGTTTTATAGCTTGCACATGTGGGTTCTCTTTTATTCTATTTTTTTTTGCTCCATGAAACATTTTCTTTAAATGTGGAATCATATCAGATGCTCGTTGTACCACATCCTTGTTTTGCAACCACCGGACAACACAAAACTTCTTCTGGAATTCTGATGAGCCTATATGCTCTGTGAACATTGAATGCAGTGCTGGAACATCCTTGAAAAGATTATACAGTGACCTAAGGACCTGCGCAATATTCCACCCAGAAGCTTGAATGCCAGCCTTAAACACACCATGTACAATGTGCAAACAACCCCAGCTTCCCATGTTGAGAATAACTTTGTTTTCACCAATGTCCAGTTCTGATTTGAGATCTCTGAAAAAAATTGTGGTTCACATTGGGTCAAGTGGTGACGCTGCTTCTTTGAAAGATGTTCTACGGTTATCTGCTTTGGCGCGGCAAATAAAAGCGGAATTAAAAAATCTAGAATGTACCTCATTGCTATCATTGTCCCAAAAGCGTATGTTCAGAGCAATTTGAATCTCTTGACTCACTCTGTTAAACGATTCATCAAAACCCACAACAATATGTTTGCAAGCACTCACCGATTCCAGCAACTGTTTCTTGAAATGAGTTGCAATACCAAATAATATAGAATATGCAATCTTGCTTCTTTGAAGTTGCACCTTACTGGCTATAACAGTGTCTGGGAACATAACTTTTAACCAATTAATATACTTTGCTGCTGTACGCACGGATTTATGTACAATAATTGTCTGCAGACACTACAGTATTTCTGCACGACTCACTTGTTCATTAATAACAAATGCCGTAACACTACAGTGAGATACATCCTTGATAATTTGTTTCTCTGGGAGCTGAACAAATGTCAATGGACAGGGTTGACTGTTTGGAAACACTGGCACTGAATCGATTTTGTTCTCTTGTGAAGTTTTAAAATATTCAACTATTGAAAGTGTTTTTTTGTCACTAACCCATGATAAGAGTTTTTTCCCTTTGCCATGGCTTTTGACTTCAGCATGACCCATGTTGCTTAAAGTAAACGATGTGTTGTACACTTTACACGTGGCTTTTGTTGAGTCACAAGAAACCTTTCTATCAAGCCAACCCAAATTAGGGTCAATAAGCCAGCCATCCTGAAACACTGCAGTCATTTTACAAGGCACCTGATCAGAAAGCACATTTTTCTACAGAAACAGAAGGCACAAATAATATGTGCAAAGCTCCTAATTTATTTCTCAAAATTAAAATTAACAGTACATGTAAACACGAAAAACATTGCTGCCAAATATAAGGCTGAGAAAAAAAACATTCAGTAACTTTCGGGCAGACAGTAGCAAACAAAGAATGTTAAATGGGCAAGAATTGTGCTACTGTATTTGGTTTTGTTAAAATCAGCACCTTTGTTAGAAAATTGGCAATGCAAAGCAATTTAGGATATAAAAGATACACACACAAAACTCACTTATAACGCACTACAAAATACAGTTCTCAGGGGCTATTCCCAATTCTATCCACTATTCCTTACATGAACTTGCACAAGTGGCACCACGACATGGGAATTTTACTCAACTCTGCTGTTGTTTATTTATGTATTGTACAATGCGTCTCAGCTGAAAAAAAGTATGAATGCCCACCATATCTTAAAAAGCGAACACAAGATAGAATGAAGGGATAGTCATGTTATTGTTTACAAAATGAATAACTTTTTTAAAAGAAAATTAATATATATATATATATATATATATATATATATATATAATATTTTAATATCAGAAAAAATTGTTTTGTACTATTGTATTTTAAGCAGAATGTTAATTGCAAAGAGCGACAAAACAACAAAAAAAAAAGTTTGCATTGGGAAAAACTATTTCTTCACCAACCTGCAGTTTTCAAATTTGCGCATGCGCCGCTGTTCAGTGACGTTCAAATCCATCCAACACAATACCTAAACCCTGAATTCTTAAATTAGCGAATTCGGACACGACTGTAGAGAAAAATAGGATAAAATTGCAGTTTATATTACTTTGTTATGCCTATGTTTTTATTACAATGAATTTGTTGTTAAACAAATGTTGAAAATACAAATTACAGAGAATTGTCAGTTTCAGCATTTCCAGTGTGATTATCTCAAAATTAAAGTAGTTAGGCTTTTTTATTTAATTATTTATATTGCTGTTTTCAATTGTAGTAACAATTATGTGGTGCTGCAAGTACGTGTTGATTTATTATTACAAAGCGATGTAAAAACCAAATAAAAACACAGCGAAGTTGAGAAAAAGTGGCCAAACTTACTCACCTCAAGTCAAATTATCCGTCCACAAAAAAAAAGTCAACAAAACAACGCGTCTTCGGATTGCACACTATCACCAATGCATTAATCGTTCAAACGCCATTAACTCTTCTCCGTTGATAACGAAACATTTCTGAGTGATTGTTGCTTAACTTACACCCCAAACAAATTCATTTATCACGTAATACCAATTTGACACTTCCACATTCCATTCAATGAGTACATCAACATTTGCAACTGTTTACGTTGTCGGCAGTCATCTTTGGCTGCTTACGCAACTGCGGCAAGCAACCGTGTTTGTGATTGGTTTAGGTCACGTGAAAATCACCATTACAAGAACCACAAACCAATCACAATGAGCTTCACTTCNTACAATGAATTTGTTGTTAAACAAATGTTGAAAATACAAATTACAGAGAATTGTCAGTTTCAGCATTTCCAGTGTTATTATCTCAAAATTAAAGTAGTTAGGCTTTTTTATTTAATTATTTATATTGCTGTTTTCAATTGTAGTAACGATTATGTGGTGCTGCAAGTACGTGTTGATTTATTTTTAATGCATTACAAAGCGATGTAAAAACCAAATAAAAACACCGTCGAAGTTGAGAAAAAGTGGCCAAACTTACTCACCTCAAGTCAAATTATCCGTCCACAAAAAAAAGTCAACAAAACAACGCGTCTTCAGATTGCACACTATCACCAATGCATTAATCGTTGCAACGCCATTAACTCTTCTCCGTTGATAACGAAACATTTCTGAGTGATTGTTGCTTAACTTACACCCCAAACAAATTCGTTTATCACGTAATACCAATTTGACACTTCCACATTCCATTCAATGAGTACATCAACATTTGCAATTGTTTACGTTGTCGGCAGTCATCTTTGGCTGCTTACGCAACTGCGGCAAGCAACAGNGTCGGCAGTCATCTTTGGCTGCTTACGCAACTGCGGCAAGCAACAGTGTTTGTGATTGGTTTAGGTCACGTGAAAATCACCATTACAAGAACCACAAACCAATCACAATGAGCTTCACTTCACCTAAAGGGATGTTTGTACCGTGAAAAGCGGTTAGCAATACCAATCCAAACCCTCAGTTTTGTGTTGTTTCCTGCTGAGAAATTAGCTTTCTTCGCTTGCAGAGTGAAACACGTAACATGCAAACTGGAAAAAGTTCAGAAATGGGTAAAAAAAATTGCACTATTCATCTTAAATTTCCCTGATTTTTCGCTGATATTTTCCCGGTTAAAGGAATTCTCTGATATTTCCCGGTTTTCCAGGATTGTGGCTACCCTGTTACAGTATATTAAAACTATGAAACTAAAAAATTAATAAATATGCACACCTGTATTGCCATACTTTTAGTGTATTAAGTGTAAATTGTGACTATAGACCAAGCAAAATATGGCTATATTCATGTTTTCTTAAAACTGAATTAGAGTCTGAAATACAGTTTTGAAACTTTTTTTTGGTGTCAAAAAACCTTAGCTTTTATTCAGGTAAATACAATATTCCAATGTTCACTGCTTCATTAACAGTTGAAATTTCACCAGATTAAAATTCATTTGTTAATATTAATTTTAATGCCCAACAATTTGTAGCAAAACAAGCAAGTACTTACCCATGTTGGACAATTTCACATCATCATTCGCCCCTGGAAGCGTGTTTCCTACAGCTGCATGCCGAGACATTTCCACTCTTTCATCTTTGGAATCTCCATCAGTTGTGCTCAACATTTGTGCTTGTGGTAATCTGCAGTTTCCATCACCAACCACTGATCTGGTGACACAAGCAACTCTTTGACTGGTTGCATCCTGCAAAATGTGAAATTCCAAATGAATAATATTTACACTTTCATAGTTACTTTACACTGCCACCAAAATAATCACTAAAATTACAAAGGTGGTTGTAAAACTTTATACTTAATATCATCATCTAATATATTGCAAAATTAATCATTTCAAGATGTAGCTAGATGCACTGAAAAATTATAATATAGGCACGAATAAATGAAACAAAATGGTTTACTTGCTATGTGCAACAGAATATTTTACCTCCATATCAAATGGCTTACAGTGGACTACATTATCTTTGGAGGTTAGTTTCACGCATATTGTTTGAACTATTGTTTTGAACTTGTATGTTTACCATGCAGAAAGGACTTGGACGTTAAGTATTTATGAGGATTGTGTGCAGTCATGGGATGAAAAAGTCTGTCAAAGTACATTCATGCATTGCACAATTTAAGTTACAATTCACTTACATGATACTAATATGCTCATAAGGTTTGCAATACTTGTAAGTGTGACGTAACTGAAAAACACATTCAAGGCTGGAGTGGGGTGGAGAGATTCAGACAGCCCTTAACAGCGTGGTCATGAGAGCTGATGAGGGTGAAGCGAGGTGGGAATGGAGCAGCAGCAAAATACAACAGCGGGGGAAACGGGAGATATCCGGAAAAAACCCCTCAACCAGCAGCATCATTCGGTACAATTCCAACTTGCGAAAATCTGGAAATGACTCCGCCGGGAATCAAACCTGGTTTGCCTTGGTGGGAGGCGAGTAGTCTGAGCAATACAGGACCGTGGCCCCAGTATTACTTATTTGAGCAATGAATTCATAAACTGCTTATTTACAAAGTAATTCTTAGAGAAGTATCACTTTGTTTGAGATTAACTTTACTTCATGAAGTAGTCAAATATATATATATGTGTTTGTGTGTGCGTGCGCCCATATGAGAGAGAAAGAGAGAATATATACAGGTAGATGCACTGTACCCGTATCACCCCTTGTTCTCTGCAACTACATAACACCGGGATTCCACAGAAAAATTGTGATAACTATACCCTATATGAATTATCAATTGGTAGTTACTCCATTCCCCCCAACATCCGGTGGTAGGGGTATGGGGGTAAGCTTTAAAATTGCAAATGGGAATGCGGGCCATATAAGGTATAATGGTATAGATCGTCAAAAAGGAAACAGCATTTTCTAAGACAACTTTGTTCCGACGTGCATAGTTTCTGCACAATAAAATAAATCATGTAAGCATATGGTTTGGATGTGCGTAGTTTACGCACAATAAACATGTACGAAAACTATTTTTATCTTACTACAATCAAATGGAAATAAACTAAACAGGTTTTTCTGGCATACATTCCTAGTTTACGTACAATCAAAAGGACGTGGGGTATACTGCAAATACCAGTATGGTGTGAGAGAACTACTGTGAAATGAGAACTGGGAACACTCATTAGCACATAGCACTCCTCATAAGCATTCTAAATGTCAACCATGCTATATCAGACACGACTCTGCTCTTCTTTTTACGTTCGCGGTTGCTCGGCGCACCTCAGCACAGCTGAGACATCCACATACTGCTCCGATTCTTCTGTCTTTTGTCTTCCCTCGTTGTTGGATGCACGCCGTAGACAGTTTCTTTAACTCTCCCCACGAAAAGAAGTCATTTGGAGACATGTCTGGAGAACATAGTGGTCAAGCTAAAGGACCCATTCGTCCAATCCACCGTCTGGGGAATAACATGTCCGCAACTAGCCAAGCTCTGCAGGAAAAGTGAGCAGGACAGCCATCCTGTTGAAGCCACAGTGTTAATCTCAGAGCAAGAGGGACATCTTCGATCAGCTGATACAAAATATTCAATAGGAAGTCTGCATACGCTGCATCATTTAATTGCCCTTCAAAAGAATATGGTCCTATGACACGATGTCCGAGAAGGAAGTATTAAGACTCCGCACATACTGGTTAACCACTTGACAAAGCCAACGTAGGTTGACTACAGACCAGTAATGGGCATTATGTTTGTTAACGTCACCATTATTCTTGAATGTGACCTCATTAGTCCCCAAAATGCTGTGATGGAAAGCACGGTCCTTGCTCAGGTACCAGTAGCAGAAATCAATGTGATTAGGAAAGTCATTATTCCCACATTCTTGGAGCAGTTGTACATAGTACGGATCTAAACGATTATCAGTGAGGATTCTTCTCACTGTACTTTGAGACAATCTTAAGTCGTGGGCAATACTCCGTGTAAAATCATGAAGATTAAGTACCATGGCAGCAAGTACATCAACAGTCCTCTCGTCTCTCGCAGGTCGCCTGATGTGATGATGTTTGTTGCGTGTCAGTTGCACTAGACCAGTTGTGTGCAAGCGACATGCAAGATGCTGGGAGACTACGAGTGATGAACGCGCTGTGGGTCTCTCTCTGTGTGCTAACAGGCAGCAGCTCTGCAGTTCCGACGACATTCCCCTAGTATCAACAGCATTCCATTCAGAAAGGAACACCACAGACAGACAATGTCCGACACTGATACAACCAGAGATGTGGGCTGGAAAATTTTCTGTAGAAAATTATTTGAATCGGAAAATTTCCAGACAATTTTCTAGTATGTTTTTCTGGAAAATTTTCTAATTTAAAAATTACACTATTTCATTAAAATTATTTGGGATGATCAAGTGAATGTAGGGATTCACTTTACTATAATATTTAGTTAACAAACGCTTCAACTGAAAAAGGGGAAATTAAATGAAAATACAAATTCAAGGTGAATTTCCTGTCTTCACAACAGGCGGCATGACATGCCTCAGTGCCTCCATATAATAGAGGGTTCACATTGCTAAACACTGAGAAACTGATATAGGGATTTCCCATGTGGTGAGAACGGCACCTTACTATGTNAGAGGGTTCACATTGCTAAACACTGAGAAACTGATATAGGGATTTCCCATGTGGTGAGAACGGCACCTTACTATGTAAACAGGTATGCTCTGTAGTTGTGAGTTAATTACAGCTCAAACGTTACTATGAGTGAGTTTCAAGTTTCGAATTACACATTATGTTTATCTGGATAAGTAAATGTAAAGTGTGATTGTAACTAATACCTAATGTAAAACAAACTAGTGTGTGGCACCATTATATTGAAGTCTGTGAGGGAAAAACCAAGAAGGTAACAGGAACATGTAAATATTGTGGACAAACTTACGCAAACAATGCAACAAGAATGAAGACACATTTGACAGCATGTAAAAAATTTCCAAAGAGGATACAATCCTTGTACCAGGAGCTAATACAAAAAAATGTTGGAGCAACTATTTCTGGGAAAAATAATTTGCATCAGGAATCAAATGTAAGTATATTTATTATTTAAAATTCAAATATAGGCTGTTCACAGTACGAAGTAAAATAATTTTCTGAAATATTATTTTTATAAATTATCAGAAACTGGGTGTTTAGTCACAATGATGGTTTATTTCATGTTTTTGAATAAAATTTAGGTACATCAAATTTAATTCCGTGATAACCTCAATTCTTATGGAATTGTAGAATCAAGAATCTAAAACCTAAGAATCGAGCGATTAAAAACCAATTACTACAGAAACATCACCTTAGCTGTTACCTTCGGTGTAGTTGACTATTACATTTATTCATGTACTAAATTCATTTTTTTATACTATTTTGTGCTTCTAAATAGATTGAGTGGAAATTGTCAGTAAAATTTTCNTCATGTACTAAATTCATTTTTTTATACTATTTTGTGCTTCTAAATAGATTGAGTGGAAATTGTCAGTAAAATTTTCCCTTAATGTTGTACATAACCCATATATTTCTCACAAAAAAATATACAATATTAAATTACATACATTATCGCAATGTTTGTCACCATATTTATTTGGCAATATTTTATTGCAATAATATCACCTGCCATTAAATGATAGTAATAAATTTATTAAACTGGCAAAAAATGTGTCATTAAAACCAACTTGTGAGAAATAAAGAGAGTGAATTCAAAATGTTCGCCAGCTTAACATTTTATCAAATAATTGAAAGGAATGGATACATTTTCATTTCCCAGGATTCTTTTTTCCCCGTTTTATTTCATTTAGAACCAGTTCAAATTAAAAATGCATAGTCGTAAAGCACGTCATAAAGCCGCCATATTTGTTTCAGTTACCAGGACCAACTTAGGCAACAGCGCTACTAAAAATACTCATCCACAAATTCTCCCTTTGATTTTATAGAGATAAGAAGGCGGTACTAAAAAAATTAAATGTGATTTTAAAAACATGTAACAGCATCTTAAAATATAACCAGTTTGGAAATGTAATGATGGTATTTATTATTGACCAACGTTAAAATTATGCAGTGCAATGCAAACTGAAGAATGCATCTTGTTGCCAGATTTTGTAATGACGCAGTATTATTAATTTTTGGGATATGCGGTTCATTTTCTTTCGCTTTGCCAGGGGTCGTAAAATTGTTATCGGTATTGGAAATTAAAGCCGTGGCAGTTTGTTTATCAGGCACTTGGTTGTCGTTTCAAAAGTCTTAGTTTTTGTTGAGCGTCATCATTAGATTAGAAACTCTCGCCTAGGCCGATTCGGGCGTGGCACATTACCCCCACACAGGAAAACTTGAACTTGCTACATTATTTCTCAGCCGGTGTGGGAGGTCGCTGCCTCTGGTTTTCTTTGGGCAATGAAAATTCTCAATAAATAAATCAATTAACGACTGTGGCGCTGTTCTGTACGTGTCTTTATCTGTGAACCTGTTCATACTCAGCATTCCTGAAAATCATATGTGAACTGTTTCAATCGATTGGTAAATAAAACAAATAAACCGGAACTTGACATTATTTCATTGGCGCCTTTTTAAAGAGTCTGGTGTTGCTAGCACTAAGCAAACAGAGTGGTAACTTCCAGCCGTCAATGCCTTGCCGTGCAAANTTTTAAAGAGTCTGGTGTTGCTAGCACTAAGCAAACAGAGTGGTAACTTCCAGCCGTCAATGCCTTGCCGTGCAAACATTATAAATACGGCAATAACAGCGTGGTGCATCCTTACAAATAAGGCAGCCTGACAAGGTGCCTCATTACAATTTCAAAACAAGCAAAATTCGACCTCTCTTTTTGCTTTTCAGGAGCCGGTAGAGTTGTCAAAATGACCTGGGTCAAAAAGACATGTTAACACCTTCNTTTTAAAGAGTCTGGTGTTGCTAGCACTAAGCAAACAGAGTGGTAACTTCCAGCCGTCAATGCCTTGCCGTGCAACATTATAAATACGGCAATAACAGCGTGGTGCATCCTTACAAATAAGGCAGCCTGACAAGGTGCCACATTACAATTTCAAAACAAGCAAAATTTGACCTCTCTTTTTGCTTTTCAGGAGCCGGTAGAGTTGTCAAAATGACCTGGGTCAAAAAGACATGTTAACACCTTCAAAGCAAATGGAACGCCTTCAGGTGTTTTCGTGTATAAAAACTAATTTCGCACATGCCTTGTAGCGGACATTATATTAATTTTTGTGATAGTTTCTGCTTACAGATTAATTTTCCCAACATATTTTATTTTAAAATACAATTTATAATCCATAAAATAAATTCAGTGCATTATCTTTTCAAAGATAAGTTGAAGGGTTACGGATGCTCTCATTTTGTAAACAATAAATATGGCGAACCAGTGCAGCCCGCCAAAATCTTCCCAGCAGACGACTTTCCCACGCAACTCCTGCTTAAAGAGGAGCAGCAAATTGTGCATAATCTAGCCAGTGGAAAAGATCAACTCGCCGTGAGAGGCCGTCTTCGCACTACCGCTGTCTGGTTGCTAAACTCGCAAGGAACCCCTCTGGACTAGCCCCAGGGTATACGGTCAGCTGGTAGACCTCGCATTCATTTTATTGCGTAGCCAAACTGGTTATAATAGGCATTTATATTTTTCTGTGATTCTTATAATCAATGGCTGATACATCAACTCAAAGCATGGACGCAGAAGCTACATCTTTAAAACGACACCGTGACGACGATTCAGACACAGACTCGAAAGATGGCAGTCACCAAAACGTGCCCGGACGAAGGCTACAATGTAGCTACGGGAAGAAAGACTGACCAGCCTAAGCCCAAGCATAGGTCAGCCACAATACAAAAGCGTTCTGATTTTTTTTCAAAATCACAAATCAGTTAAAATAAGTTGCCTAAAACATTGTGTTCAAAAATACACTTATCTGCCGCAAGGAGCTCTGGCTCTTTTTTGAAACAAGGGAGGGCTACAACAAGGCTATAAATTGGCTGAAGGCAGAACAAATTACCTTCTATACAAACACACACACGGACGAACGCAAAATTAAAGCCATTATTAAGGGCCTTGACCTGCACACCCCAGAAGAGAACATCGTCGATGAGCTACAAAAGGCAGGAGTCCAGGTGTCGAACATAAGACAATTTAAAAAGGACAAATCAACCCAGATGACATAACTACATATAACGGTATTGGCATTTTCTGTCACATTGTAAGGCCAACAGACACCCAAATTTTCTACATTAAACGACTACACTGGACAAGTCTCGGTCAAGAAGTACAAATTACGACCTGAGGATTATGGTCACACGAATGACAGGTGTAACCAGGACCAAAATGCATACGCTGTGCAGGCGGACACCTGCACAGCGAATGTGCAATACCCATTTCCGCCCCCAAAAAGTGCAGAAAAGGGGGCAAGACGGACATACTGCAGTTTGGAAACAATACCCACACTTCATTAAACTGGCGGAAAGCCACAGATATACACCAAAAGTGAAACACAATAAACATAGAAGCATGATGTCACCGCACGTGTGCAAGCAGTAAACACCACGAGCAGGCGCTAGTTCCCTCCCGCACCCTCTCCTTCACAAAAAACCATTAATAACACACAGCCTCGCACGCCAAAACAGCCTTTGAAAAAGACTCTGTATGAAGAGCAAATTCTACGCACAGCTGAAGCTGTGATTGGCCCAGAGCCCAAGTCTCCAGCCAATCATACGCAAGCCTCCACTTCCACTCACACTCCAGCACATGAACGGCTGGATGATATTTCCCGCATGCTGGAACTGGCTGAAGTACTGCGTATGTGCAACTACGCCAAATTAATTAAGAAATTAAAGCCATACTACCAATCAATCTGCGAGGCAACAACACTTGCAGCAAAACAAGTCACACTAATTGAAACCATAAGCCAACCAGACAAATAAAATGATCACAAAATAGCACAAATCACTTCAAACATTAATCTACAATGCCACCCGAATTAAAAATAACACATATAAGCTAGAATGCTTGGCCACGTACAATATTGATATAGCATTCATTACGAAAATTTTCTTAAACCACAGCACAGATTTAGCACAAGTGGATATACTATTTACAGAAAAGAACACCCTACTCATGGAAGTAGAACAGTAATTTTAATTAAGAATGCAATAAATCATCATACAGTTAATATTACAAGGCTTACACACATGGAGCCCACTAGCATAAATGTATGCAAAAACAACACGCACGTCTGCATGACCGCAGCATATAAAGCACCAAATACACTATTACTTACACAAGACCGAGAAATAAATGGAGGTCGAAAGGGAATTTTCATTGCTGGGAATTTATACCGTAAAATACAGACTGGGGCTGTAGGATAACAAATGCCAATGGCAGAGTTTTAAACACACTTGCATCTAATAGTAATAAAGTTATTTTCGCACCAGACACACTAACATTTTTTCCAAACTCAGGTGGTGCTGATATTCTAGATATAGCATTAACTAATATTGCAGGCACAAATATTAATATAGAAACAATTAGTGAATTTGATTCAGATCACCTCCCAGTTTTAACACAGATACAATTTGATGCCATTTTCACAGGTAATATTTTCAGCCAAAAAATTAAAACAGACTGGGAGCATTTTCAAAAAGAGCTTATAGTCACATTTGAACAGCCACCAGACATAAGTGAAGCTAGTGACATAAATCCGCACATAAAACTCTTTACAGACACTGTAGCAGATACCCAAATTAAACACACAAAGTTTATTAACAAAATACACTATATGAGGCAAATTTATCCTGATGTTGATTATTTAATTACTTTAAAAAGACAGGCACGCAATCAGGCCCACAGAAAACGAACTTCCCAGACTAAGACTGAATACAATATATTAAAAGCCCTCGTTAGACGTAAAGTTAAAGAACAGAAAATCAATAAATTTGTAAATCTTGTTAATTGTTAATAAGGTCGCTAAAAAACCTCAGGAAATGTGGAAACTCACACGAACACTCCACAATAGAAATAAACATATTTTCACCCCAACTATAATCACAGATACAGGGATTAAATATACTTCAGAGGATAAAGAAAANATAGAAATAAACATATTTTCACCCCAACTATAATCACAGATACAGGGATTAAATATACTTCAGAGGATAAAGAAAATGCTATCGTGGACATTATGGGAAAACAATTTTACCCTAATGAAAACCTAAATGACAGACAATTCACAAGAGAAACTACAGCACAAGTTAATAATTACCTACAGTAAGGAACACATGCAGTACCCGAGGATATTACACATTTTGAACAAATTAAAATAATTAAAACCAGGCCTAACATTAATAAAATAAATTACAAAAAAATTGCCCCTAGAAGCACTACAGTGTTAATTAGTTATATTCAATGCCGTTTTAACACAAAGTATATCCAGACCTTTGGAAAACCGCAAGATTAATCACTATACCCAAGCCTGGAAAAAAACCTGNTTTTAACACAAAGTATATCCAGACCTTTGGAAAACCGCAAGATTAATCACTATACCCAAGCCTGGAAAAAAACCTGCACTCCCGCAAAACAGACGTCCAAATATTTGAAAAAACTTTATGAACATGGCGTAAAAAACACGCCGATGAACACAATGTAATCCCCGATTTTCAATTTGCCTTCAGAACAGGTCATTCTACAGCTCACCCNAGTCACCAAAACGTGCCCGGACGAAGGCTACAATGTAGCTACGGGAAGAAAGACTGACCAGCCTAAGCCCAAGCAAACGCCATCTTCAATCCCCACTGCGAACAAGTTTGCAAACTTGCCGCAGGAAAAACTAACGAACATGCAAAGCATAGATCAGCCACAATACAAAAGCGTTCCGATTTTTTTTCAAAATCACAAATCAGTTAAAATAAGTTGCCTAAAACATTGTGTTCAAAAATACACTTATCCGCCGCAAGGAGCTCTGGCTCTTTTTTGAAACAAGGGAGGGCTACAACAAGGCTATAAATTGGCTGAAGGCAGAACAAATTACCTTCTATACAAACACACACACGGACGAACGCAAAATTAAAGCCATTATTAAGGGCCTTGACCTGCACACCCCAGAAGAGAACATCGTCTATGAGCTACAAAAGGCAGGAGTCCAGGTGTCGAACATAAGACAATTTTAAAAAGGACAAATCAACCCAGATGACATAACTACATATAACGGTATTGGCATTTTCTGTCACATTGTAAGGCCAACAGACACCCAAATTTTCTACATTAAACGACTACACTGGACAAGTCTCGGTCAAGAAGTACAAATTACGACCTGAGGATGTCCCAAAATACAAATAAAGTGGTGATTATGGTCACACGAATGACAGGTGTAACCAGGACCAAAATGCATACGCTGTGCAGGCGGACACCTGCACAGCGAATGTGCAATACCCATTTCCGCCCCCAAAAAGTGCAGAAAAGGGGGCAAGACGGACATACTGCAGCTTGGAAACAATACCCACACTTCATTAAACTGGCGGAAAGCCACAGATATACACCAAAAGTGAAACACAATAAACATAGAAGCATGATGTCACCGCACGTGTGCAAGCAGTAAACACCACGAGCAGGCGCTAGTTCCCTCCCGCACCCTCTCCTTCACAAAAAACCATTAATAACACACAGCCTCGCACGCCAAAATAGCCTTTGAAAAAGACTCTGTATGAAGAGCAAATTCTATGCACAGCTGAAGCTGTGATTGGCCCAGAGCCCAAGTCTCCAGCCAATCATACGCAAGCCTCCAATTCCACTCACACTCCAGCACATGAACGGCTGGATGATATTTCCCGCATGCTGGAACTGGCTGAAGTACTGCGTATGTGCAACTACGCCAAATTAATTAAGAAATTAAAGCCATACTACCAATCAATCTGCGAGGCAACAACACTTGCAGCAAAACAAGTCACACTAATTGAAACCATAAGCCAACCAGACAAATAAAATGATCACAAAATAGCACAAATCACTTCAAACATTAATCTACAATGCCACCCGAATTAAAAATAACACATATAAGCTAGAATGCTTGGCCACGGACAATATTGATATAGCATTCATTACGAAAATGTTCTTAAACCGCAGCACAGATTTAGCACAAGTGGATATACTATTTACAGAAAAGAACACCCTACTCATGGAAGTAGAACAGTAATTTTAATTAAGAATGCAATAAATCATCATCATACAGTTAATATTACAAGGCTTACACACATGGAGCCCACTAGCATAAATGTATGCAAAAACAACACACACGTCTGCATGACCGCAGCATATAAAGCACCAAATACACTATTACTTACACAAGACCGAGAAATAAATGGAGGTCGAAAGGGAATTTTCATTTCTGGGAATTTATACCGTAAAATACAGACTGAGGCTGTAGGATAACAAATGCCAATGGCAGAGTTTTAAACACACTTGCATCTAATAGTAATAAAGTTATTTTCGCACCAGACACACTAACATTTTTTCCAAACTCAGGTGGTGCTGATATTCTAGATATAGCATTAACTAATATTGCAGGCACAAATATTAATATAGAAACAATTAGTGAATTTGATTCAGATCACCTCCCAGTTTTAACACAGATACAATTTGATGCCATTTTCACAGGTAATATTTTCAGCCAAAAAATTAAAACAGACTGGGAGCATTTTCAAAAAGAGCTTATAGTCACATTTGAACAGCCACCAGACATAAGTGAAGCTAGTGACATAAATCCGCACATAAAACTCTTTACAGACACTGTAGCAGATACCCAAATTAAACACACAAAGTTTATTAACAAAATACACTATATGAGGCAAATTTATCCTGATGTTGATTATTTAATTACTTTAAAAAGACAGGCACGCAATCAGGCCCACAGAAAACGAACTTCCCAGACTAGGACTGAATACAATAGATTAAAAGCCCTCGTTAGACGTAAAGTTAAAGAACAGAAAATCAATAAATTTGTAAATCTTGTTAATGAGGTCGCTAAAAAAAACCCCCAAGAAATGTGGAAACTCACACGAACACTACACGATAGAAATAAACATATTTTCACCCCAACTATAATCACAGATACAGGGATTAAATATACTTCAGAGGATAAAGAAAATGCTATCGTGGACATTATGGGAAAACAATTTTACCCTAATGAAAACCTAAATGACAGACAATTCACAAGAGAAACTACAGCACAAGTTAATAATTACCTACAGTAAGGAACACATGCAGTACCCGAGGATATTACACATTTTGAACAAATTAAAATAATTAAAACCAGGCCTAACATTAATAAAATAAATTACAAAAAAATTGCCCCTAGAAGCACTACAGTGTTAATTAGTTATATTCAATGCCGTTTTAACACAAAGTATATCCAGACCTTTGGAAAACCGCAAGATTAATCACTATACCCAAGCCTGGAAAAAAACCTGCACTCCCGCAAAACAGACGTCCAAATATTTGAAAAAACTTTATGAACATGGCGTCAAAAACACGCCGATGAACACAATGTAATCCCCGATTTTCAATTTGCCTTCAGAACAGGTCATTCTACAGCTCACCCACATTAAAAAATCGTTGAACAATCCACAGACTGTTTTAATGACAAAACAAAAGCTTACACAGGCATCACAATGCTGGATGTGGAGAAGGCATTTGACAAGGTCTGGATTCCAGGCTTAATACACAAACTTATTAACTTTAATTTCCCTGATACGTACATTTATTTGGTGGCACACTATTTGTGGAGACGAAAGTTTTATGTGGTGCTAGATGGGTCAAAATCAACAACTAGAGAATTAAGGGCGGGTGTACCACAGGGCTCTCCCCTCTCCTCTTCTTTTATAATATATACGCAGCAGATATCCCACATGGACGCTTATGTACAAATGTACGCATACGACACGGCTATAATTAAAAAATCAGCTAACTTAAAATATGCCCTAGTAGCAGTGCAAAGAAAAATGCATTAGAAAAATGGTACATTTGCTGGCAAATTAAAATAAATGCTGCAAAATCAACCAACTAAATTATTACAAAAAAGCAAACCCCGTCTAACGGAACTTAAAATCTTTAATACAAATTTTCCAAATGGTAAATCTGCTAAATATTTAGGGCTAACTATAGACAGATCACTTACATGGGCAGAATACATTAAAAGAATTACTAACGTAGCCACAGGAAATTTAATAACTTTATATCCAATGCTTATTCCCTCATAGGAAAAAGCTACAGCTCTTTAAACAAATCATTAGGCCCCTACTACTGTATGGCTATGAAGCATGGGGTTACGCCACCCCAACACACATACAAAAAGTTCAAATAACATAGAATAAATTCCTTAGAGCAATATCAGATGCAGGCTGGTATACTAGTAATGAAACAATTCATGAGTTTTTAAAAATGGACTATATTAAAGAAGTAATAATTTTTAGGAACAAAAACCTTTATGAAAGTTTTGGTGAATATAAAAAACCACGATTATCTCAACATCTTAACCTTGACTTCAACCCAAGGCTGCATCAATACTGTATGCTGGCATCCCCATACATAAATAAATTAAATTAACGGGGTTAATTAAAATTCATAACTCACCATACTACATAAACTCATCCCAGAATGTGCAAGTGTATGAATGGCTAACTTAAGAGTTCTCTGCCTGTGTATTAGGGCTGACATCACCGCCTACACTGTGGAATAAGCCAATCTGGATAGCTTCACTATCAGTTCCGGTGAGTTTCATGCTGTGAGGCTTCACTGCTACACCATTACATGCATTACTCTATATAATTTTATTCAAGGAATCTGAGGCAGGGAAACTTGCTTCAGACGCCTAAACTCACCCCCTGAATACACAGGTGTATGATCATCTCGCTTTAGAATTTTCTGCCTGCGGACTAGGGAGACATCACCCCTTGCCTTGTGGGATAAGCCCGCCTGAATAACTTTACTACCAGTTCCAGTAAGATCTGCACGCAGGAACTGCATAACTACTCAAAACAATTAGAATATACACACAACAACACGGGAAAACAGGAACCTTTAAATCAAACTACATTTACACTACCCTTGGGCCAACGGAATTCTCCAATCGGTACAGAACAAAATTTTTGACATTTAACAAAACTACCTAAACAAAGGCATTTCTAGCTCGGTTCACACGAAACACTGGAGCCGAGCAAAGCTCCCCGAATTTTTAAAAAACACAAGGCGGTCTAAAATAACACCTATTAACACACTAAATACACTCATACACATTCATGAGTATTTCCAGCTAAATACATAATGAAATAAGCAGGTAATTAAATGAATTATTAAATTCATTGCATCTCTTGGGTTGTCTGAGTTTTCTGATCGGTCCAAAGCTTTTCAGCTCACTTCACCACACTTTGCGGAAATGCACAGCCCGAAATCACCGACACAACGTCAGCGTCCTCTCACGCTACACATACATATGCCCTGTCAAGGCAGCTCATGTAGGTACACTGGCAGACAGTGTTCGCCCCACTCTGTTGTCAGGAATCCAGACCGAGAGGCACACGTGGGAGATCAGGACTGGGTTTGGGGACATTAGTCTTAAGTTATTTTTAATTTCAAAATCCAAAAAATCTTACAAAAAAGTAAGTCTTGGTACATACCATGCCAGAAAAGTGTACCAATAAAATGCAACTTTTTTCACAAACACCACACGATGAAATGACCGTAGATTAAGAGTGAGGCCGGACCCTGACTTGCAGTATTGTAAGGTCTGATGATGAACAAGCTGGGTTGTCGATGAGTAGAGAGACTTGTTGTAGGGACTCACAGACGCACTACACGCGAGTTTAACTAGCCACTTTCAAACAACACTACAACATGTTCTACAGACATCATGACACTACAACACGTCAGTTGGGAGACTACTGGGGAGCTTCACTCCCTCGCCAATAACACCTACACATAAATTTATTAAGTTAGCAACAGTGCTTAATAGCTATAAATACGGGTCCGGAGCCCAGCTAAAACATATACACAGTAGCCCACCGCCGGCTCAATGATTTGACCTAATGCTGTCGAGCTCCATTTTTGTTGCAAACCAACTCAACGAGTTATGGGAACGTCGGTTCCTGGTCTCGAGACAGCACGGCCTTTCAGGGGCATATGAGAGATCGGCAGAGGTGGTGGCATAATCTAAGTGATCCTAACGAATGGAACGACGCCATCATACTGCTTCCAGTGAATAGAACACGAAAGAGACGAAAGGTAAAAAAATAGTAGCCAACTGGAACAAACCTTGTATTACTGCTAGTGGAGCTAGGAGCATTGCGATTGCGGGCAAGGTGTTCATTTCATCCTATTCAGATCAGTACGCAATCTGTATTGCCGGGTTAGATATAATGTTTAGAGAATATTATGAGATACAATCCTCCCCCCCCCCAAAAACCTTCAGATTTATACGTTTTCTGTTTTATTTGTTTTTCTACTTTCAATAAGATAAATAATTAATTTTGAAATAAAGATTTATTACGCAAGATGCTTATTATGCCACTTCTGAGCATAATTTATTTGATTAGTACTAATATGTTCCTAATGATTGTACATCCATACACTAGTAGTAATATTAATAATGCAGCTAATGCAGTTTTGCGAGTTCTTTTTAGTACTGAGAATGGTATCAGAATTGGTATTGAGAAAGGAGATAAAGTGTTATCGCGACATCACTAATAAAATTATATTAATTTATTGTACTAGCAACTTGTAGAGAGATAAGAAGGCACCCCTATATCCCCTTTCTCCCATTCATGAACAGCAACTTACAAAATAACGGTTGAATCTCACTTAACTTAATGTCAGGAGGAGACAGTGTAGTACCGTAAGCAGAACTCACTTTGTGACAAATGTGGAGTGACACACAAAATATTATTTAAATACTCCCGTCCCTTTTTCAGTTGGACCCCCACTTACGGTATAGCTCAAGTAGCATACTTTAAGTTTGTTTTTAGTTTGTTGCAGGCAATGGAGGAAAGTGAAGAAGTAGAGTCATGAAATACGAGCACTGATGATGTGGCAACAGGTTTTTGTTGAAGGAGAGGCAAATACAGCACCATCTACATCAAGGTTAATGCAACA
Organism: Clitarchus hookeri; assembly: GCA_002778355.1. Lineage (NCBI taxonomy): Eukaryota > Metazoa > Arthropoda > Insecta > Phasmatodea > Phasmatidae > Clitarchus > Clitarchus hookeri. The sequence continues at coordinate 284,767 of NQII01000691.1, forward strand.
TTCATCCGCTTCAGGTTGCAGTTCAAAACAATCGTGGATTTTAGCAAATTTTCTGGATAAAATGGCCACAGAAAAACAGGAAAAAGCAGAGCAGACATTAGCACGTGCTATATTTGCAAGTGGTTCTCCTCTTTCCATAACTGAAAATAAGTATTTGAAGGATCATTACAAACAAATTTGCCCATCATTCAAATTACCATCACGTTATCGCCTATTGCATTCCCTTTTAGATTGTGAGTACGATAGGGTTCAAGAATTAGTTGTTCAAAAGATTAGCCAAGCAGAATCACCGACACTGATCTCAGATGGATGAACTGATGAACAAAGAAATCATTTTATGAACATAATGTTTGCCACACCTGAACCAATCGTCCTGAAAGCAATTGCTACAAAATATAATCGTCATACAGAAGAATACATAGCCAACCTATTGAGTGTAGAAATTGATAGAGCTGGCCCCTCTAAAGTACAAGGTTTTGTAACCGACAATGCAAGTAACATGAAAGCTGCTTGGCTGCTTTTAAAAGGAAAGTATCCTCGCTTAGTAATATTAGGCTGTCTTGCACATGGACTAAATCTTCTGGCAAAGAACATTATCAATTTAAATACAATTCAGATAATATTGTCAAATTGCAAGGCAATTGTAAAAGTATTCCACAATCATCATGTTGCTAATCAGACACTTAAGAGAATACAGAAAGAGAAACAAGGAGGGTTTCACTTTTTTTGCCACGGGAAACTAGATTGTGTTCAGCTCCTTAGATAGTTTGCTGAGAACAAAACAAAGTCTGCAATGTGCATCTATAGATAATATTGTGACAGTATCACATAATATTCCTACAAACATTCGTAACCAGATTCTTAATAATGATGTGTTCTAGATGCAAGTTCAATCAGCATATGACCTATTACTACCAATATCAGTAACAATAAAAAAAACTTTAAGGAAACACACCTACTCTTTCAGATGTGACAGATATTCAAGAAACATAGTGAAGATGTCCTTCAACTGGTACCTTCTTCACCTCTCAACAAAAAAGGAGAAAAGGTAAAACTATTCTGAAATCTATATTGTAGTTTTGCTCTCCTCCAATTCACTTAGCAGCACATCTTTTGGATCATAAATATTGAAGGAAACATTTGTCAGAAGATGAATTACTTACTGCAGTTGATATAATCATGGACCTTGCAAAAAAACATGCCAATAATTGAAGAAGTTGCTGTGATGGCAGACTTGGCAGAATCCGTGCCGAACATACTTTGTGGAGTCGAGACATCATTTGGCGGGCAGCAGAGAATATTTCTCCACTTACATGGTGGAAGGGATATTGCTCAACTCAACAGTTATCCAAAGTTGCTGCAAGGATACTTAATATTCCACCAACAGCTGCCTCATTTGAACACAACTGGAAGGCATTCCATGCAATTAAAACCAAAAAGAGGAATAAGTTTAACAAGCAAATACACTGCAAAACTAGTTTCAGTTTCTCAGAATTTATTTTTGTTATCACTACAAGAGTATCCATAAAATCCAAGTAAACCAGAATCTTGTGGTACGAGCAGCAGCAGTTCTATGGACACGGACACAACCAACAGAAACAGCATAATTGCAATGTAGTGCGTTGCGTAATGTCATTTCAGTTGCTAAAAATTATTAATTCAAGTGCCTGCCAGGAATTATAAAGGTATTAGTCTAGGAAACATTCTTGACTGTGTATTTAGTAACTTTTCAAGCATATTGCCTTTCAGGAATCATAACATTATTATTTAAAGTCTTCCCTTCACATTTTCTTTTTTTTAATGTTTTGTGTGTTTAATTAAATCTCATAATACATTATTGATTTATGATTTGCTTAGTTGAAAAATATACATTTCCGATAGAATATAGAAATTCAGATTTGTTTATAAAATATGTGTAAACTGTACACTTGTTCCACCAAATCCTCAATCCATTTTGAGTTAGGAAAATTTTCCCATCCAAAACATTCTGGAAAACTCACATCTCTGGAAACAACACACACAATTAATGGTTGCAATGTAAAATGAACGATTGTCAGAATTGAACAACCTTTCGATTGTCAGTTAAATTGCATGCAAAGCCTTCAGTTCCGTAAGTGATAGATGGCTTATATGCTTGGTGCGTAGTGCTGCATTATTCTAAGGCTTTTGTTAGGAAACAGTTTAATACCCATTGCACGAGTCCACGCAGTAAGTCACACAGGACTCTCCCAGTATGAAAGTGAGTCTCGCACTCCAACCGGCAAAACAGTAATAGCACCCATTGTGTATCTGACGTGCATAGTTTATGCACAACCCATGATAATCAGATAAAGTTAACTGTTATTATTAGACTTTTTCCAAACAAACTCAGAGAATAAGGCAGCACGAAGCAACAAGCAGATCAACCATCTACCACTTGCAGGAACTGCAGGTTTTGCATGCACGTTAACTGACAATCAAACGTTTGTTCATTCCCACAGTCATTCATTTTGCATTGCATGAATGACAAAATCAGAGCAGCACGTGGATCTAAGTGCTGAGGTCCACCGATAATCCCCAAATGTAAAACTGAGAGCAGAGTCGTGTGATACAGGTGTTCGACATTTAGAACACTTATAAAGAGTGCTGTGTGCAAATGAGTGTTCCCCGTTCCCAGTTGTTCTTACACCATACCGGTACTTACAGTACACCCGACGTACACTAGGTATGGACACCAGAAAAACGACATGTTTAGTTGATATCCTTTTGATTATAAGGAAGGTAAGAAAACCATGTTTACAATCAATTTTCATGGTGCGTAAACTACGCATGTCACAAACCATATGCTTAGATGATGTACTTCATTGTGCCTACACTATGCAAGACAGAAAAAAGGTGCAAGTAAATGTTTCATTAAAGACGATCTATCAAACGATATCTTATACAACCCAAATTCCCATTTACAATTTCAAAACTCAACCTCCATACCTCTTCGCACGGTATGTTCGGGGGAATGGGATTACAACCAATTGATGCTTCATATAGGCTATAGTTATCACACTTTTTTTTTTTTGCAAACCCCAGGTGTCTTGTTGCTTCTGAGAAAAAGGGGTGATACGGGTTCTACGAATCATCTTGTGTATATCAGTACAAATATAAAACACAAAAATAAAATTGCCATTTTCTTTACAGTGAATCACCCAAATAAAATAAATATCTATGTTCAATTGTTTTTTTAAAGTTGTAATTGGTATTACAAATAATTTTGATTAGTTTTACCGCACATTTAAGATTAAAATAATTGTGACTGATAATAAGTTTCATGCATTAAATAATATTTTTTTCCAGAAGTCTGGTAGGTGTGGGAATAAAACGTACACAATGTGGACACTTTACGAACATATGAATGATAATATGAATACTGTTTCAATGGCATCTCAGTTAATTCACAACCAACTATACTTTCTAGTAAAAAAATTTTCTCAGCATTTCCATCCAGCATCAATAATCTCAGTTTCCCACAGGACATTATCAAGCGAGAAACATGTGCCTACTGGGTCAATCCATATGATATCAACAAATTTTAAAAAAAAATGGAAGCTGCACTATTTGTGATTTTGATAAAAATAAGTTATGTTACCCGAANGTTCTCAGCATTTCCATCCAGCATCAATAATCTCAGTTTCCCACAGGACATTATCAAGCGAGAAACATGTGCCTACTGGGTCAATCCATGTGATATCAACAAATTTTAAAAAAAAATGGAAGCTGCACTATTTGTGATTTTGATAAAAATAAGTTATGTTACCCGAACCTCAAGGTGAAAGAAAAACATTAGTTTCAATTTTTACCTACAAGTGGATGATGGAAGCCATTTTTCATACATACTACAAGCAAATTTCACAGATTTCAGAGGTATACGAAAGTAGTCTTAACTTTTTAATAAGTCCCCTATTGTGAAGTTTTTGGTGTCATTTAAAAGTCTACATAAGATACTATTACACTGCATATTTATATTATGAAATACATTTTGTATTTTCAAAGATAATGGCCATCTGCTTTCAGCACTCAGAGGACTGTTTTACCTCATTTTATACCCCACCCTGCTTCACAAAAGTTGCATTTAGAGATCTGATTTTTTGTGCGCTTTGTGTCTACATGTAGAAAGGTGTGCAACATCAAAGTTATCTGGGTTAAACATTTCCTTCCTAAAAAAAAAATTAAAATTTGCTGTTTTCGAAATAAAAAAAATATATGGGGATGAAATAAAAATATAAAAATTATAGTTTTTATGAAAGACACTGTTGATGACTAGCTACAGGGCACAAGTTGTCCCATTCCTTTATTTTCACCCCTGTTGATTACACGGTCCTTTGAAAAAAAAAAGTCAATTTTAAGTTTAATCTAATATGGATTATATAATCCCACTTCATTATAAATGTGTCAAAGGAATGCAAATGTGAAATACCTTTGCTTTAGTTGAAAAGTGTGCAAATATAAGTTTTCTTCATGCTGACAAAAACATAAAAAAAAACTTTATGTATAACCAATACCTAATCACTGCGCAAGTTAATTCATTCTAGTTGTTATACCAGTCAAATTTTACTGTTATGTCTACATTTTAGTCTTCATTTTGTACATTCACAATTCAATCTTCACTATAATTTACAATCACTGTTTGACACTTATACTAACATTTACAAATTTACAAACTCCATGTTTCTGCAGCAATGTTACAGTGTAGTACGTGCTATGAAAAACCACTGATATCATTTCACTCAGTTTGTTACTTATGTTGTGTGTTCTTCCACTGTAAGTCAAGTAGTGACAACGTTCTTTTGTAATTTTGAAGTGAGTTCTTGGGCCTTTAGGATGAAAAAATATGACCCAGTTCTCTTCTTCTCCCTCCGCGGTTTCTTTGCCTGTAGCAACTCTAATCCACAAGTCACAGTCATAAGCAAAGCACACGTAATCGTTCAGGTCTGTCAGAACAGCTTGTTGTGGTTTGGTGATGGTTACCATTAAATAGTTCTGTGACGAGTATTGGTAGACAGCAAGATTACATAAATCTACGGGAACAAAACCATGATACTGTCTTGTATTGGGAATTAACTTCTTGAAATTGTCTTTCAAGTAACTTCTCCTTAAAAACAGTATCTTCTGACGGCACAAAGAAAATTGTTACTCCAGAAATTTTGCTTGAACAAAATTCTAACATTTCTTGTGGTGAGACAATGTGGTTCTTTGTAAACTAGCCTTTGTCACAAGACCTTTAACTGTACCTCCAGCACCATCACACGGACTATTGCCATGTGAAGTGGCAATAAAATGCCATTCAGCAGACGGACCAAAATCATCTTTGTGCTTAGCAAGGTTAACGGGGGGGTTTTTTTTTTTGAGCAGCACAGCAGTCACTAAAATAATACACTTTTGACCAGTTGGAAAATCTTTCTTTCAAATGATGAAGTAGAACTTTCTGAAAGGTGTAAACAGCTACAGTGTTGCGTGTCAAATAGCAGCAGACAACACAAAAGGGTGTAATGTGGCTAGTGTGTTAACCCAATGAAATGTCTGTACTTCATCTTGCATCACAAAAGTATAGTTTTCTGAGAAATCTCTCAAAATTATGCACTCAACAGAAGTAATCTTAGTTTTTTTATTTTATAAATTCAGACTGATGTTTTGCAATAAAGTATGGGGTTTTTAATTTTATCAACTTTTCCTTTAGATCATATTTTTTCACTACGGTGGCAAGCTCACAGCGGTCAGTTCACAACCATTGTTTGCACTTTATTTCACTCAGTAGCTCATCTTCCTCACAGATGATTCCATCCAGTACAACACCAGGACATTTATGGCATTGTGAAAGCATACAACAATCTTTTGAATCATCACAAACAATCATTTTCAATCAATCTTTGTATGATAGTTTACTCACTGTAGCTGCCAACATTAATTTCACATTTTGGTCCTGTAGGCTTACACATACAGAATGTGTGCCATTGGCACCAGCTAGCATACTACACTTGGGCCTTAATGGAGCAAACTTTGAAAACCCTATCTTAATGCATGGATGAGTTTCTTTCAATTTCAAGTAAACTCCATTTAAATTAAAAAATTAAAGAGTACTAGATATTTTTGTTCTTTTGTCTTTGCTCCACTTGGAAATCTGACTGTTACACAATCCTTTAAACCAGAAATGATTCTCCTTACATAATCACTCTTGTCAAAATCTTATTTTGCTATTAACATATAAAATTCTTGCATTTCTTACTAAACATTTACTGCATTTAAACTCAGTTTGGTTTTAGGAATGCTCCAGCATTTTTACACCAAACTTAAAATTTTGTATTTCTTATCAAATGTGCTAGCATGTGCAAATTTCTTCTTAACTCTTGTATTAATTCAAGGTAACCTAAATTGTTATTTGGAGTAATTTCTTCATGGTTGGTAGCATCATTGGAAAATGAGATACTCGTTTCTAATTTTACATGATAGGTTATCAATCTATTGCTCCATTCTTTGTCTTCTTTCACACTGAGGAAACATTTGTATACGAATAGGAGATTCATCCAGAACAACATATACATGGTTAACCGATTCTACAGCAATGCATTCTGGCTACAAATTACCATCATTGTTGTGATCTTCTCCGTAAAACTCTAATTCTGCGGTTTTTATCAACTTTTGAAAACTGCGTGCACATACAGCCTTACCTGGTATAAGTTTCAGATGTTCATGTTTAGCNCGGTTTTTATCAACTTTTGAAAACTGCGTGCACATACAGCCTTACCTGGTATAAGTTTCAGATGTTCATGTTTAGCAGATAGCTGCATAGTGATTTACCTTATGGATTTCAAAATAGGTTCCTTGTGGATGACAAATGGGTCACAGCACTTATTACCATATAAATTAAAGAACTTAACATATTTCTTGTAATGGTATGTACAGATATTTACAACTTCATCCACACCTGTTCTAGGTATAATTAATGTTTTTATTACATCACCAATGCGACTTTCAATTATTAACTCTTGATGATCCAGTGTAAACAACTTTATAAAACTCATCCTCAACAAAACAGCCACAGAACACTGCATTGTCCCTTTAATTGAATACAACACATGCTACCAGGACAGGCAACGAAAGACTGAAGCTCCAGGCAGGATGCGTCTAACCATTTACTTATCTCCATGATGCCATCTCATTAAACAATTGCACCATCTTCAGACTTTTGGAAATTATAGAGTGGTTACCATTACATGTAATAACATTAATTGAAACATCTCCTCGCGAATTTGCCTTTGATTTTTCTTCAGTTAAACTGTCTACAGTTTTCAAATAACAGTACAGCAGGTAAACGTTAATTAATTTTTATTTATGTTAGTAGTTGCAAAACTGTGAATTTTTCCATTTTCTTACATTGCACTGCCCAAACAGGTGTATGAACACTTAGTACCCTTTGTCACCTAATGTTAATGAAATTCAGAATGAAGAGGGATTATATAATGCACAACAGATTACACTTAAAAATCACATTTTCCCCCCTTCTCTTCTTCTTCAAAATTCAGTGTACTCAACAAGGGTGAAAATAACAGAATGGNTAAAAATCACATTTTCCCCCCTTCTCTTCTTCTTCAAAATTCAGTGTACTCAACAAGGGTGAAAATAACAGAATGGGACAAATAGTGCCCTATAGCTATTCATAAAAAAAATCTTTTATAAAAAACTCAAATTTTTATTTTGCCCTCTGCATAAATTTTTGGCTTCGAAATTAGCAATTTTTTTTTCCCAAGTTGGAGACTTTTTTCCTGGAAAGGAAGTCTTCAACCGAGATAACTTACAAAATGTATTTTATAATATAAATATAGAGAATAATTGTATCTTACGTAAGCTTTCAAATGACACCAAGAAGTCCACAATAGGTGACTTCATAGAAACAAATTTTTANCGCGCGCGCAGCACTACGTTGTCACGTAAAATCTTCGCCCGTAAAACCGACTTTACAGGCAACCATTTTTTTCCCAAGTTGGAGACTTTTTTCCTGGAAAGGAAGTCTTCAACCGAGATAACTTACAAAATGTATTTTATAATATAAATATAGAGTATAATTGTATCTTACGTAAGCTTTCAAATGACACCAAGAAGTCCACAATAGGTGACTTCATAGAAACAAATTTTTATTAAAATCAAAAATGGTGCAGCATCAGCCCCTTGATANATTAAAATCAAAAATGGTGCAGCATCAGCCCCTTGATAATTTCACATGGAATGACCCATGTGTTTAGTGTGGTTGGCCTTCTCAGCGAGTGAAATACTTACCCTAAATGGTGTTCAAATGAATTTAATTGGTGATCAATATTACTCAAAATTTTGGAACTGATTGTGGCTGTTCTATGGCCTTGCTTAACTGCTACCTGTTTAATATGTTTATCAAATTCAGATAACTGCACTTGCATGGTTGTGTGCACTGATTCCATCTAACCACAGAGTCGTTTCGCAGTAGAAACAAAACTAGATTTTTCTCGAGTGATGTCTGACCTGACCTGGTTTATTTCACATGTATTGTCTTCGAAATGTGTCATTTGGGTATTAGAAATTACAGTAAACTCCCAATTTTTCTGAGTCATGACTGGCTAAGGGTTTACAGATAACCAATATTCACGGTTAAAGCAATTGGGGNTGCATAACCAACGTGTACAGAATGTAGGCCTAAAGTAAATAATACAGTCAAATTTAATTTTTTGACAGCCAGTGTGTGGCAACGTCATAAACGATATTAACATCACCATATACACAACATTCTGTATCAGCTGATGCGTGAACAATTGCTAGAAAATTTCACGTTGACTATTTTGACAGCCTACATTTGCACATCAGACATTGGAGAAATATGCGGGCAGGAAGGAGATCATAGACAAAATGTCTATGTATTTATTTTACATTGTTACAAAACAACTGTTAGTGTAACAAATTAAACTTTGTTCTAGAATAATGTGAAGGTGTTTAAACAATATGGAATGCCTTATGCAATAGTTTAACTTCGTTTGTCTCTCTCTTCTACATGGGCAGTGCTAGTGCTTGCTGCTAACGTTGGCACGTGCATGCTTCATATGAATTGAAGAGACAATTTTTCCAATATTTCTACATTGATTTGACATAATATAGTTGAATTGAGTCCACATGAGATGAAAAATTTACTTTTAAAAGGATGTGATAGATATGCTTTTGTGAGACAGCAAAATAGGCTACAGTGCTGCCATATGTTAGCCAGTGTGCGCCACTCGCTTCACAAACCACGCCTCCATGAAATGACTCTTATTTTTGTGTGTAAAATGCAAATATGCTAACGGATATTCAGTGTTTTAAATTTTCCGCAGGCTTTATAAATATTTTAACCTAACATATTTCCATGTGAAGCAATTCTGCTTGCTAATAATTTGGATTCGGCCTGCAATCGCCAAGCCTTTCTAAGACCTTTGTATTTTTTTAGCCCTGGCTCCTCTTCAGCAACAAAGCAAAAATAAATTGTATTTTATTTATTTAATGTAACCACCCATAGTTAGCGATGAAATAATTTTAGCGGCAAATAATATGTGATATTTTCTTATCCAGTCGCACTCACTGCCACAGTTAATTTAATAAATAGTCTCTGCGTGTATGAACTACTGTAAACTGCATGATCTAGCCTTTTTGATGAGCAGACGCCAGTTTTAATTGTGAAATACTTTATTATTATGAATGAAAATGTGCTGTCTAAAAATGTTCCTGAATTCCTAATACTTCCAAGTTTCACATATATTCACTGTTAAAGCATGTGTAGAGTACCTAAACACTTCTATACATATTATAAAACCCAACATCTCTCTGTCTATCTGTTAGTGCACTTATCACACGAGAACCACGTATCTGATTTACGCTGTTTTTTTTTAAATTCATAGTTATGTTCTCTGGCCAGGTTTTAGTATATATTTTGTTACGTAAAGTAACATAAGGAATAAGAAGTGACAATAATAGTGAATCAAATCTGAAAAAAAGTTTACTGGCAGCGCACTTTCTTGCAATAAGTTGTCTAACTAAACCACTTAAGAAAATCTTTCAAAACAGCGATAGTCAACTTGTCAGATGTTAGGCACAGCACTGGTCAGGGACACGTTAAAAGACATACAGACACAGTTAGTTGGCAATGGAAAAGACGATGCAGTTGGCTGACAACCCTAGCAGTTTTTTGCCTCTGAAAAGCAGGAAATCCGAAGTTCCCCACTTCATAACTATGAGAAATGTTTAAACATCTAACAATATCTATGAAAATTATCCTGTGTAAATTAAGTGCCAAAAGCAAAATGTTAATTAACCACACAACCAGTGAAGTGAGTGAAGAGATTTGGACAGCTTTTAACAGCAAGGTCTTGAGAGCCGATGAGGGTAATTGAGGTGAGTATGGAGCAACGCAGGAATTAAGGGACGGGGAAAACTGGAGTTCCCTGAGAAAACCAGCTGACCAGCAGCATAGTCCACACGATTCCCACATGCAAAAATCCAGGAGTGACTTTGCCAGGGATTGAACCCGATTCACCTTGGTGGGAGGAGAGCAGGCCAACCACTCAGTCACCACTGCCCCACACAACCAGTAAAGATAGTTGTTCAGTCATCAGAGACAATTCCAATATTTGCAGGTGAAATATGTCAGGATATTGAAGAATTCCTTTGATCATTATGCCGTAGCTAGTGACATTAACTGGAATGAGGATGAAAAGCAGGAGGTAAGTTTTATTTGACTGGCACAGCAAAACGTGCATATGAGAATGCACTATAGGCCAGGTTAGGAAAGCAAACTGTAGATAGAAATTAAAAATGTTTTGGAAAACCAGACAAGTATAGGCAGTTGTCAGATATGCTCTTCTATAAACAAGTACAATACGAATATGCTAGAAACAGAGTTCATTGAAATAATTTGGAAGTATCTAACAGCCCTTAACAGTAAAGATAACCGGCCTTCAAAATGATACCTTGTAACTGCTCATCAACAATCTCAAAATAGTTGAGCTAGGATGAAAAAGGTATAATGATGCTTTAGTCATGAGTAAACCTAGTCAGAAGATGTAAAAACTTCATAGTGAGATTTCTAAACTGAAAGAGGAAATTGCCAAATACAGGAGTATAGAATGATCATGGAAAAAATTTGGCACACAGTAACACAATTAGACATAATTATTTATCTCAGAAATCAAATTAAACTGCCAGTATAGGAAAATGTACACTACACATAGGTAAATAAATTAATATCAGAGAATTTCATAATAGTTATTATCCAGAAAAAATATATTCAATTTCCAATATTACTACCAAAACTCACAAGGTACAAATTTCAGTGATTTTAGGGATATCAGTTACGATGGAACAGGCTACACTAAAAATTTCTGTCAGGAAAACAGAAAATTAGCAAAAAAAATTATTTCAAGAAAGAACAAGACAGGGATAATGCAGAGAAAAATAATAAGCAGGGTAATAAGAAAAACAAGTCAAAAAATAACAAGTGTTGAGTTTCTTACCACAATTGAGGTTAGTATTAATAATAATATCCATTCACGTAAGGGCGGAAAAAGGTGAGTTATCAAAAACAAAGTCAGTCTGAAGAAACAACAAAGTGTGCATAGTCAGAAAACCTATCCTCAGATAACTACACAAGATTCCAAACCAGATGTTCAGTGTTTTTCCAAGTCTTAGAATACAGGTAACTTTTGCAAAGATAGTGGGGAAAAAGATTATGCAAGGTCTCAAACACTTGCAAAATACAGTGCAGCTGGAAACCCACACTTCAGAACTAAAAATTCAAACAGTCAAACGCAAGTAAAAAAGTTAAATACCTAAGTGCAGAAACAGACGGTCAAGGTGACCAGGAAATTAAACATGTCCAGGCAAGTAAAAATTACTCACTAACAAAAGCAAACTTGCATGAGGAAGTTAAGTTACCAAAAGTTGAACAAAAAAAACAAAGCAATCACAGTAATTTTTAAGGTCCGAGAAGTCAGGCACAACATACGTGCACACTTTATTTCCACTATGGACATCATGGTAAGAAGTGTGATTTTTTTTTCTTTTATTGCCAGGCGATGTTGAAAAACCACCCCGTAAAGCATGTCAGTCAGCGAAATCCCGATATGGCATTCAGGTAGTTGCTTTGGCCGTAGGCAAAATGACAACACAACAATCTACAAACTTCCAATACATCAAGACTAGCACTCCCAGATTCAAGTAAAAGATACGTTATGTTAGATACTGGCTACAGTCATAGTTATACAGTGAAACCTCGTTGCTGTGATCCCGTTTATTCCATTTTCCCGTAAAAGTTGTCTTTTTTGGATGGTCTACCAACAACTATCCTATATAAACAACATTACAAAGCCNACAAAATGACAACACAACAATCTACAAACTTCCAATACATCAAGACTAGCACTCCCAGATTCAAGTAAAAGATACGTTATGTTAGATACTGGCTACAGTCATAGTTATACAGTGAAACCTCGTTGCTGTGATCCCGTTCATTCCATTTTCCCGTAAAAGTTGTCTTTTTTGGATGGTCTACCAACAACTATCCTATATAAACAACATTACAAAGCCTGCATGCTAAGACTCTTAAAACAAATTTATTGCATCCATCGATCAGATATTCTGCCTGAAAGCCAAATGAATTTAACTTAGAATCAACTTGACTTAGTACCACCGTTTTTTTTTAAAAGCGAGCGCTCTCAAATGACATGGATTGCAAAATTACTTGGCTCAGTGGGTAATGAGTCCACGATCAAGAAGAAGTCAGGATCTAACAAGTAACAAATGTTACTGAATTATTTTAATCTTTGTTCAAAAGGAGATACAAATTGTGTGGTTGAACAACCAAATAAACAAGTGGACAGTTATGGTCTGCAACTCCCAAACAGCAGAAAAAGAAAATTATTTTGTAGAATGAAATCTTTTCAAATTAGAGACATGAGCACTTGTAATAAATGCTCTTGAACTTGGGTGAGCCAAAGCGGCAGTGACTGGCGTCAAAAAAGTTCAGATTTGATACGGCCCGAACAACGGTAAGAAATTTTAAAGCAATGAGTGCTGAACGAAGGTTTCGAATGAAACGCTTCACATGCGAAGGAGGAGGATTATTATGTGACGTATGCCATGAGAAAAAACATGTTCTTAAAAAGATGAGAGGTAAACTATGAACCATTGTCCGACAATAAAAGAAGGTGTACCAAAATTTTGAAAAAAGTGTACCTAAAGAGCACGAATAGTGGACATAGCATCAGCTTTCAAAAGTGGAATTAACCATACAAATTTAGTGAAAGCATCAACACACATTAACATATTATTTCCCAATTTACTCCTGAAAAAGGGACCAACAAAATCAATGAACAATCTTTTCATGGGTTTTTCAGCTATTTCAGATGACAGAAACCCTAAATATGTAGTCTGAGCTGACCTGCTCGGAGCACAAATCTTGCAACATTTCACCCGCTCAGATATTTCGGCATCCATTCCTTTATAAATGAAATGATGACAGATGGCCTGAATAGTTTTGTGCGCGCCCAGGTGAGTGCCGAAAGGCAATGAATGAAAATAATGTGATATTATAGACTTTAGATAATCACACAACACTATACATTTCTGTTTGACCTGAGATCTGCAACAGAGGAGACGTTTGGAAAGAAAATATGGTTTGTTTTCAATACCTTATTTTAAATTTGTGATGATTTGTTTTGAATTACTGTCCTTTTCTTGGTGTTCTTTAATGTCTGTAAAAGCTAATGAAAAACTTGATAAAACATTACAATTTGGAAGTACTTCTGATTCCACATTGGTATAGTCTAACATATGTGATAGAGCATATGCAAATACATTTTGAATTCCTTTTGTGTGTTGCACTCTGAATTTTAAAAATGAAATTCTAACTACCCAACAGCCAATTTTTCCAAGTTGGCGTGGATGCACCAAAAGTCACGACAAAGCCTAGTTGTAGGTTTCGAGAGGAAATTCTGCATGTTCCAAATATTGCCTAAATTTGTCTGTGGCATAAACTACTTCCAAATATTCCAACTCATATACAGTTGAAGACTTTTTCTCTTGGAGAGTAAGAGTGCGTGACACAAAGGGCAATCGACTGAAGACAGCCATCAATCTCCTGAGCCAAGACAGCTTCTATCAACTGACTTGAAGCGTCAGTTTGAAGGATAAATTCCTTGCTAAAATCAGGCATACACACAACAGGAGGATGAAAAATTTAGTTCTTTATGTGTTGAAAGCCTTTTAAATTTAAGTGGGATGAGGAGTAGCAACAGGTTTTTTTCTCAACCTATCAAGTGGTGCTACCTTTTTTAGCTAAGTTCCGAATGAATTTACCAAAAAACTGTAACATGCCAATAAATCTGGCTATATCTCTAGCATTTCAAGGTGGAGAAAACGAGAGCGAGAGACAAAGACAGAGAGAGAATAGATTTTGTCCTTTCCCCATAACTAGAGATTCCACTGGAAGAAATTTTATGTACAAAAAATATAATTTCTTGAACCGCCAATTTAACTTTTGAAAGGTTAACTGTAAAACCTGCCTTTTCTAAACAAGAAAGGACTTCTTTTAAGTGGTCCATATGCTGTCCAAAACTGTCAGAATACATGACAAGATCATCCAGATAGTTAATAGACAAACTTGAATTTTACATTATGGAAAATCATATCTAGAAGCCTAGTAAGTACCTGAACACCTGTGGCCAAGTCAAATGGAACACGAGTAAATTGATATAGGTTCCAAGGAACAAAAACTTTTAAGTGGTTTGGAATCTTTCGACAAAGGAATTTGGTGATAGACCGCGTTTAAATCTATGGTTGTAAAGAATTTTGCTTTTCCAAACCAATTAAATGTCGAATGGAAATCAGGAAGAGGAATTTTTTCAATTTCAATATTTTTGTTAATTTTTTGGTAGTCCACAATTATCCAATGTTTCCCATTGGGTTTTGGTACCAAAAAGGTGGGACTAGCATATCGGGTAGTACATTGTTCAATAACATCTTTATCTAACCAATTCTTAACTAGTTTTCTCGAAATTTCCATCTGAGGTGGTGCCAATCTACATGGATGACATTTGATATTTACCTTGTTTAGCAGTTTTATCTGATACTACAACCATTTAGTGTGGCCTAACTCAGTGACAAGGACCTTGGGAAAATTTGTACACAATTTCTCAATAGCAGAACGCTGCTGTTCCTAAAGATGATCAAATGTATCTACTATTTGATTGGACTCTGCTCTACAGTCAGGAGAAACACTTTGCTTTAGTTGAGAGCCCACCAATTATATTTTTGTATCAGGAGAAAGAAAGAAAGAAAAAAAAGTTCACCTTGAATATCAAGGATTAGACCAGTAGCGCGGCCATGAATTCTGCACCCAAAATAAAATCTAAAACAAGTTGTTTGTAAACTAGGCATCTGTGTATCCAAGAAAAATTACCAACTTTAAAGTGGTGCAACAGAGCCTGCCTTGACAAGGTATAACACTGTACGTTGGAAGGTTTAACAGACAACTAACCTAAAAATGTCTCAAAAAGCTTAGCAGAAATAATGGTACGCGCAGATCCAGAATCAACAAGAGCATTAACGGATAATGGCCCTAAATTTCCAACATGGGGTGTAGTAACCTTTTGAATACCCATTAAATTAGGGAAATTACCTGACATTTTCCAAACTTTTTCTTCTCACAGTGGTCATAAGGACTGAACAACTGTTGAAAGTGCCTGTAAAGGTTCACATTTTGAAAAAGGTGAGCATTATACTGAGCATTGACAAGCTTGCCAGAATTGCGAGGATCACTCACTTGTCGTCCCCGCGGAACTTGTTTTGTAGCTTGAAATACTGGTAAATCGTGTGGCCTCTGTGAATGTATGCATGCCCTATCCAAATCTGCAAAAGTGTTGGGTTTAGCAAAAAACACCAAACGAGAACACTCTTGAGGATCTAAGACTTCTAATATAGTATCAACCACTTCACTTTCAGGTAGATTCAAATGCAATATGGCAGCCTCCTTAATATTGCTCACATACCCAGAACGAGCCTCCTCAGGTTCCTGCAAACGATATAACATCCTGAGTTGAAACTGAGCTGGCAACCTTGCGGTAATAAAAAAATTGAGAATATCTGAATGATAGGCATTAAAGGAAACATGTTATGACATGGCTAAATTAGTCTGTTCACTAAGCAGACCTTGAGTGAAAGGGTAAAAGACATCAAGCAGTTGTGCCTCTGGAACTATTTTACTTAGAGTTTAACAATCACTGTCAAAAACTCTACAAATTTTGTGACATTTAGGCCATCATTGACTGGAAAATTACGCTTTGGACAGGTAAAGCAGTGTGGAGAGCAGTGGATGGAAGGGTGGGTGAAGCAACTGTGAAAATGGATTGGGTGGTGGCTGGAACATAATGGGATGGTGTACTAACACTAAAACTACGAAACTGTTGAGTGACTGAGGTGATGTTAATGTTAACAACACTGATGGAGATTGACTCCAAACTATAAACAGCATCAAAGGGAGACTGGGTCTGACCCACAATGCTCTCAAGGGACAAACTGAGATTCTGACAATTGCTCACCAAATTTGGTCAAAAGATTCTGAGCACGTCGTTTAGGATGAGCTAATCTGTTTTTTAACCGGGGTTATGAATAAGATGTTTCATCTTCACATAGATTGTAAAAAAAAAACCCTTGCAAAAATACAATTTTAGCAGTGCAGGTACGATACTGTGCCTCAATATCAATATCGGACAATTTGTCCATAGAAATAGGGACGTTGGAATTAAAAGCAACACTCAATGCACTTATAAATGCTGCTGCTGTGTTTTCAGGTGCTTGTACACCTCGGATTGTGCACTACTGGCATTCATCCTTCAAAAGGAGTTCTGGCACTGTAAAAAAGGCCATGGTACCAGAACACTACAATATTACACTAAGTACAACACTTAACCTAACTTAAATATAAAAGACACAAAGCTCTCACTAACATAATTTGTGCATACCCAAGTCTCAAAGGAACAACACATACAAACGTGCAGAAATCAAAAACTCCAATCTACAACCAGGAACCACCAACTACATGTTAAATACCACCCTCGCGACAGAAACATGGGCAACACTAGGTAGCTCCGTCTTAACACAAAATGGCACATAAATGGAAAGTGGGATATAGGTTCCTGGGTCGACTAGAGTATACTACAGAAATCAAATCAGCAGGGCATGCTACTGTTTTACTTATTACATTAACGTAATAAATAGGCAATAGATACACTCATGGTGTAAATCAAATTTTATCAATCACAAATATAGACAGAAAATTCAGATAATTATAAGGACAANAATTTGTGCATACCCAAGTCTCAAAGGAACAACACATACAAACGTGCAGAAATCAAAAACTCCAATCTACAACCAGGAACCACCAACTACATGTTAAATACCACCTTCGCGACAGAAACATGGGCAACACTAGGTAGCTCCGTCTTAACACAAAATGGCACATAAATGGAAAGTGGGATATAGGTTCCTGGGTCGACTAGAGTATACTACAGAAATCAAATCAGCAGGGCATGCTACTGTTTTACTTATTACATTAACGTAATAAATAGGCAATAGATACACTCATGGTGTAAATCAAATTTTATCAATCACAAATATAGACAGAAAATTCAGATAATTATAAGGACAATTGTAAGGATGTAAATAATGTAAGAAAAATAAAAAGGGTAATTATTAAGTTTAGAGACTTTTCTGAACTAAACGTCCTAGACCAACAAAAGTTGCATTAATGGGTTCTGCACAGCTTACCTTGTTCATATTCAAGAGGGCGTAATGTTAAAATAAGTAGAACATATTTAACAAAATTGTGAAATGTACAAGCAGTTCGGCGGATGTGTTTACGTCGTTCGCCATTATTAATAGCAGCACATTGCTGATCCCAAGCTACCTAGTGGCCACGGATGTCATTACTGGCATTTTACCGGTCAATTTTTAAGCAGGTCAGTAGTAGCCATTCCGTCTTTGCCAGCGTTAGTTATGCCGTCCCAATCCAACGGATTTAAAATTGGAGAAAGCAATAACGAGTGCTTCTGTGCGTTATATTTGTCTATGAACGAGTGTCAGTGCATAATATCCGGCTATGAACAAGTGCTTCAGTGCGTTAAATTTGTGTATGTGTCTATATAGTGGAACATGGTGTTTCATCGAATGAGGTAAGGTTGAATTGGCCGTTGACAGAGGAATTGTACCCGCTGCCTTCTAGTTGAGTTAATTGATATTCTTTTGGTGTGCATTACGGTTCCTTTAAATCCCTAAAATCCTAAATTCGTAGTTTGGTGTAAAACCCTACAATCCTAGGTTAGTGTAAAACCCTACAATTCTAGGTTAGTGTAAAACCCTACAATCCTAGGTTTTTTAAAACCCTAAAATCCTGGGTTAGTGTATAACCCTGCAATCTTAGGTTAGTGTAAAACCCAACAATCCTAGGTTAGTTTAAAAGTGTAAAATAGTGATTCACCCATCGCGGGGTTAGGTTAGGTGGGCACATATTACAAAATTAGCCATACGTTAATGCCCCTCATATATTCGTGTTCTGCATCATTAGTAGAGTGGAAATATACCATTTTCCGTGAAATTTCTTTTACGGAAAAGTCCCTAAACTTAATAATTACCAAAAAAATGATTTTCTTTTGAAAACATTTATAGATCTATTTAAACATTTTCCCCCACAACAAGAGTATTATTCTTTTATCTCCATGGATAATATACTACTGGTACAAAAGATTTTAAAATTTGATGTATATGTAAGTTTTTTATAGTGTTATTCAACTTACTTTTGTTTACATTGACAAAAAATTATTTTCAATAAATACGTCATCAGGTACCACAACCCGCTCTTTGGAAATTTACATTATAAAAAAAACTTTCAATTTATTTACATTTTTTTAAACCAAGGTTGTAGAATACAAAACAATTTCGTTCTTGAACTGTCCAAAATTAGTTTAACATATCACGTGATGTCGCGTCAGTCCACAGAAAAGGCTGGAGTACACCCATAGGTCATGCAGCAGGTGAAACAACCAAATTTTAAAATAATTACATCATTCCTTAAGAGATTCTGAAGTTACTGTGGTGTGACGGCACAAAGAAGTTGAATCATGGCCAAAACAGCCATCCCACGAATGGGTGTACGGCTCACAGCACATCAAAGGGTAAGAAATGGCTGGCCACAAGATCGGCCCACGCCGCAAACCGCTAAAAGACAAAAATATTATTGAAAAGGACCACAATCGCAGAGTAATATTATGTAGCGAAATAAAATATCCACAGTCAAACTTACCCAAAGCGGCAGATAAAAGTTTAATAATTCTAAGATGATGGATTCAAAATAATATAAGATCCAAGGTGACTACATGCTGTATGGCGAGAAACAAAGAAGGAAGTTACACAAGTGGAAACCTATAAATACAACGGCATGCCATGGACTTTGCATGGTCTCGCATAACTAATTGATACATAAATCAAAAGTCTAGAAAGAAGTATTTATCCCAAGTAAACCTTTTCATTTTGATAATTGGCAATTAAGACTTCACACACAATATTACATACATAAACAATTAATTGACATAACGAAAAATATTTTTAAACATGAAACATAAAATAAATAACCAAATAAATGTTTAAACATTACAATAATTTCAGATGACAAGGTTAGTTTTACAACTTCACAGTGAATAAATGGAAATATTACGCAGAACTAGAGCACGTTCCAATAACAATAAAAATATTTGGTGAAACACCAAATAAATAAGAATATAATTAACAGAATTAAATATTGACTTGAATGAAACAAGTGCCAATACAAATAGCACAACACGCTTAATTTTTATCTACTATACTTGAATGCTCCTCTCTATGTATAGAATTGTAATTTATATTATAATTAAGTTTTAACTAAATATGTGTTCTGAAAAAGACAATAAATTGGGATGTGTGGCAACAGGACTTGGTATTGCTAGCAGATAGGCTGATACTACTGAACAACCAAGAAGTTCTGAAAATAGTATAAAGACATAGCATTCACAAAATTCCTGACTTTTACTGACCATTTCTCAAATTCCCGATGTTTCCTGACATCTTGATCTTTACTAAATGTGAACAGCTAGGTATACCTGCTATCATAACATCTGATGCAAACAATACTCAAAATTTCACTCTTTTGTTAATAGGTTTAGTAAACACTACACCTACACAGTTTTTTTCCAATTCCTAAATTATATTTTTTTAAATATCTTCTAATGCATATGCCAGAACTGCAATTTCTTTACTGACATTTTCATAAGGCACCTAAAAGCAATCATACAAAGGTAGCTAAAAAATTTTTAATGTCAGTGAAGGGCGCCAACGATGAATAAACTGAACTTAGGATTTCTTTCAACATAAGCAATTTGAAGACTTTTTGCATAACCCCACTTTTGGTATAAAAAAACAGCATAAAACAGCACAATATCTATTTCTCTGGTACTACAATATCCACCAGTTCTTCTCGGTTTTGTATGCCAACATCAGCTATGAAAGACTGTACAGAAATAGAAACCAGGTCTAAAGCAATAATTCTATGTAACAACACAGGTGTTATTTACAACATTAAACTACATATATCTCCTATTATAATCCGTTCACTTCAAAGTGAGCACTTTTGAAAGCCCTGCTTATTTTCTACTTTCAACCCGATGCGTATCCTTCTGCAGTCTCTCAGTAAAAACTGCCATGTGGCGTTATGTTTAATCAGTTGTTCAGAAGTCCACTGCATTTATTTACATAACAATGCAGCATGTGATTATCTATTGTAGTGTAGACTGTATATACGTATATGTTAATTTCAATGCATAAAATATCCTTGCGAACACCGATGATGTGATCTTTACTGTGAAGTATTCGGTAGATTGCTTGCAAGGTAGTTAGGCCCAGACTTTTGGGCACCAAATTATGTAGTGGTTACACTTGTGTATGAATAATTAAAGTTAAAATGTTTTGTTTGTAAGAAAGAGCAAATCACACAGTATAAAATGTGTGTGAAATTTTGTTGGGGATGCGAGTGATGACTGCATAAAATTCTTATTGTGTCGCTTGCCTTCTCTATGAGAGTGGCGTCTAGCAAAGAGGACAATGACGCAGCGCAAGTTGGCATCCCTTTGACTGAATGCGGCGTAAGAAAATTTGCTTGAAATCACAATTGTGTTACAGAAAATATCAGAATATTTAATTTAAAAACACAGGTAGGTAGACACTGCAGCAATAGTGACATATTAAAAAATATCCTTCATACGACAAAAGTACAAGACACATTTACACTTTGCCTTAGCATATCAGAACACAACACAAATTTCATACAATATGTATGAAAAATAATAATGAGACAAAACATGCAGATCACTAAATAAGGAAACTCGGAATTACTTCAAGGTCTACGTGAAGCATAACACAACAGGTAAGCGTGAAAAATTAATGTTTTATTAATTGAAAAAAAAAAAAAGTTACGTAAAATAGGCATTCATAAATAATCAGAATAATTATCAATTCAGGATATTGTGTTAAATCAATGAAAACCATTAAAAAATACCTGTCAAAATCAATTATGTTCAGTTTGAAATGAAATAGCACACTCTAGTTCACCTCTTACATCAGCAAACAAAAATAAAATTTACGTGAGCTAATATGGAACTGACGCTTAAAAAATCTCATCTCGTTAGATAATCATTAAAATGTCTGTAATGGTAACTCAGCTTCAACACATAAGATTCCCACTACTGACTTCTGGCAATTTAAACGACCTTCATAAAAGGTCACTCATCAAGTTCAAATTAATTTAGAAAATCCAAAAACTAAAACGATTAAAAGCCTGTAGCTCCCAAACGTAAAATGATGTTATGCATATTACCCAGTATCTGTAGGTCTTATTTAACATGTTGGTGGAGACTGCTGTCGAAGTTCTTGAAAACACTCCATAAACTAATTACAATGTAGCTCGGGCCTCATCTTTCATGCCTCGCATATTTAAGGTAACTTTGTACCTCTCTTAATACCATGCCTACTCTTACGATGGGTGGCAATATCAAAATTATATGCAAATATTGCAGACAAAATCTTGCGTTGATCCTCTCATCATGGCGTCTGAGGAGAGTATTTAATCACCGGGATTCACATGATTTCACTAATTACACGGGAAATTCCTAAAAGACTTCACTTCCTGTAGTATACACAATCAAGTAATTTATACCTTTCTCCGTGACCAAAACTGCTGGATAAAACCAGGTAGAAATGCAAAGAGAAATAACGACGTTACAATTAAAATTAACACTGCCAAGGATATCTGAGCTCAGTTCGCACATAACAAATAAACGAGATAGAACTGTCAAATCGTAAAAAGTAAACAAACCAAAATTAATGTAAATGTAAATTTAGAGGTGATAACCTGATTATAAAAAAAACTAGCTATATCTGGAGGTACTGGCTTTAAAATTAAATAAATAATTATGTCTCCAAAATAAATAAACGTATATCCCAAAAGAAAGTCAACAAACAAACAAAACTTTAAATGCCTTATTTAGGAATAAACTGTCTAATATTAAGAAATTATTTCTTTATGCTATCTCGAAAGTCACTAAAGTGACATTTTTTCTCATTTCCCATCATATCAGCACCACACTATTTTGAACATTCCTCAAATACATACAAGGTTCAAATTTTTTACTAATCGTAGGACTGTAACTCTCTGAGATAATACTATTTAGTCTAACATTTAAGGCAAACAATGTGTGTTAAATAGTTGTTAAAAGAGACAAGAATTACTTTAATTAACATTTACAAGCAAAACTATGAAAAATGGCATGCTTAAACACCTTTAAAATATTTTATTTTAAGTAGAATAAGTATTACAAAATACTATTCTCCTATTGCATACATTACAACTGTGACAATATCTGCAGACATATAACAAATTGTTATTCATAACAGTGTGCTTCTTAAAGCACAAATAATTCCCAAATTAGTAATTGTACACACAATATGTGTAAGCAAATGGCCGATTTTGCTACGATGACATTATGAATACCCACAATAGTTGTCATAAAAGCTCGGTGGCTGAACCAAATTGATCCAAACATTTACTGCACACTTTCATGGTGATATTTATCATTAAATGCAAGTTTCATGAAAATCTGTCCAGATAAATTTTGTTTTAACAGGATCTCACTACAAGAAAGTTTGGCATAACCTTTCTTATGAGAACATCACTTTTAACTTATATTAGGACGACTACAGCGATGTGAACATAATTTCATCAGAATACTAACAAAACAATATGCAACAGATGACAACATATTTCATGTAATTGCATTCATGCATTTAATGCAGGATCCAATTTTCATTACTGAAATGAAGTTATCAGTGGCAGCTCTTAATACTCACTGTTTATGTTGGTCCGGACACCCAGAAAGGTTCAACAAAACATCAAGAAACTGCACAAACACATTAAAAGTAGAGGATAAATGTTTCACGTGTAAAATAGAGCAATTTTATGGCATTATTTGTTAAAAACAAATGAAATACGTACCGAGGTATCGACTCGTAAACACTGTTCTCGACAGTAATGTAAATAACTCGCACACATCCGAGCTCTAGAATAGCGACACAATATCACAAATATAATTAAATGCACTCGACCTAAGTTTCTTCAAGTTCTAAATTATTATACCCAACTTTACATGTACACACACTTGCCAGGTCACCATATTCAGTGAAATGTTAAGACTTGCCACGACTAGATACAACATTGGAATAAAGCAAAAGGAACTATAAAATGTACAACTTCATTAACAGATATATAGGACTGAACATCTTATTTATTATGTAAATATTTTATATTTGGAGTTACACACTGTTGCATAAATCAATTTTTTTTAACACATTTATGAAAACTAACTAGGGGACGGGACAGGAAATGCCACATTAATTCACGAAATTCAGAGCACTTTAACACTGGAATGGGAAGAACGTAAAAAAAGTGAAACAATTTGTCGGCCAAGTAACGTTATGAATTTGTTAGATATACAAATATGTTATTAAACTATTTTCATTCTTATGTGCACAAAATAAAAAGAAAATAATGAATTTGAGGTGCTGTTAATGTTTAATATTGTGTCTAGTGAGACATTACAACCTGGAACAACTACTAATTAGCTGCCAACTTTACCGTGAGTATTGAGGTCAATTTTTACGTTAAATGTATGCAGTTATGGACAGCGATTTTTTTCAAAGGTTGATTTTAGACTAATGTGCTTACTTTATCGTAAACCACCTAACACTTGTTATCCTCAATGAGAGCAATAGTTCATGTCAATCTCAATTTTAATTATTGAAGTCCTTATCACTGTCATAATATTGGCTACAGTTAATTAATTATTATTTACTCATATCAAATCCATCTGTCTAGAGCCATCATTCCATCACCCATGCATCCAGTTCAATAATCCTGCCAGTCAGTCTCTCTCTCCACTGGTCTTTGTGGTTGCTGCTCAGCATTTCACTGGTTCCGCACACCTAACACTTTAAGGGAGCTCAAAGCTCTAGACTCACTACTAAAGGCGCATCGTGGATTTTATAGACAAGCTGGCCCGATGAAGAAGGCTTCCCGTACCCCAAGTCTCCCCGAGAGAAGGCAAGAGCAATGACCACAACATTCTTATTGCAATGATAATCTAAGACAGTCTATCTCCAAGGAAAGGAACTAAACGAGTCCTGATAGTCTCATCGTGGCACATGCAGCAGTCTCCCCTTTGTAAATTGCTGCACACTCAGGGTTGCTACAGGTACTCACTAAAAAAATTCTCCTGACTTTTCCTCGTTCTCCAGAACTTAAAATCAAATTTCCCTGACTTTCTTATCTAACAGACACGCTAACACTGACAGTAAAAAATGAAATCCAATGCACAGCGCTATTGAAAAATACTTAAGACCGAACTCTTGTGTACCACAAATACTTCCTAGGTAACACAAGACAACTCTTGTGTACCACAAATACTTCCTAGGTAACACAAGACAATATTAACATTACCTCATTTCAAGAAATATACATCTAGGCCTACCTTTAAAAAAATTCCAGCATCAATTAATAATCCTTGGTTGAAAAATAATTTAATGAATTTTCATATTACTTCTCACTGGCTTCACATTATCACAGTATGCAGAGACAAACACAATAGCAACTAATTTCAAATTTTTCAAAGACCGAAAACAAAAAATATAAAAAATAATTTTGAAAATTACTTGAACATGATAAATAGGTCTACATAAATCTACAGCAGATTGGAGGACACAATTTCTTCCTCGACTGCATCAGTCACCTACTGCTTTTATAATTGAATTTTGTTGTTAATAGAGCTAAGTATAAAAAATATTTAGTGATGTACCTTTACGCTGTACGCTACATGCATACTGCTTTGTGGCAAACATGTTGCTGCAACTAACAATAGGACCTACCACACTTTCGCAAGACAGAATAGTGTAAAGTAATATTAAAAAGTCAGCAGGACTCGTCCCCAATTTTTTGCTCTAAGTCACAGCACCATGTGAGCAAAGTCAGATGTTTGAAGGCTTACAGCAAATAAATTGAAGACAAATTCTTGGACCTTTTAATATTATTTTATACTGCTTTGTCTTCCCAATAAAGCGCAGTAGGTTCTATTAACCTATGTAGTTTAGCTTTAATTTTTTTTTAAGTCTCTGAACATGCGACTTTGGAGCACACCAATGTAAACAAAGTCAGACGTTTGAAGGCTTACAGCAAAAAATTGGAAATGGGTCCCCTGGACCTTTTAATATTACTTTATACTACTCTATCTTGCAAATAAAGTGTGGTAGGACCTACCCAACTTACAACTTAGTTTTTAATTTATATGCCTCTGAACGTGCAACTTTGGAGAACCTGTGTGAACAAAGTCCGACGTTTGAAGTCTTATACAAAACAATTGGGGACAACTTCCCTGGGCCTTCTAATATTACTTTACATTACTCTGTATTGCAAATGAAGTGTAGGTTCTATTAACATACATAGCTTAGCTTTTATTTTCTAAGACTCTGAACATGCGACATCGGAACACCCATCAGAACAAAGTCTGATGTTTGAAGAAGAGTCCGATGTTTGGAGAAGAGTTCCCCGGCCTGACCTTTTAACATTACTTTACACTACTTTGTCATGCGAATAAAGGATGGTAGGCCCTATTAACCTACCAAGTTTAACTTATATTTTATAATACTCTGACATGTGACTTCAGAGCACCGTGTAAACAGTCTGATGTTTGAAGGCTTATAGCAAATAATTAGGGCAGAGTTACCTGGAATTTTTGAAGTTATACTTCTTTTAGCGCGTTGAGGGTAAAAGTTTAGTGTGCAGGAAGTTGCGCGCACACAGTGTAACGAAATTCGACAGTGAACGTGGTAGGGGTATGACCCAATGTGCATGCGCGTATCGTCTAGCTATATACAAACGCAAGGTACACAAGTATTTGAGGTTATGCGCGTATCATCTGTGCCGTGAAATATTTGATAGTGACAAAAATTGTATGATAAAATTTTGAAAGTTATTTCAAGTACTTGAGGTTATGCGCGAAACTTTTATTTTAGTCACGCCAAAAAAGTATAACTACTAACGCACGTATAAGTACACACGCCCCCTTTTGTTGATATTACTTTATAATATTCTGTCTTGCAAATAAAGTGTGGTAGGTTCTATTACCCTACATAGCTTAACTTTTATTTTACAAGCCTCCGAACATGGGACTGTAGAAAATTGATGTGAACAAAGTGCGATGTGACGGGTTATAGCAAAAAAATTTGGGATGATACCCCCGGACCTTTTGATATTACTTTACACTACTCTATCTTGCGAATAAAGTGTAGTAGCTTCTATTAACCTACATAGATTTATTTTTATTTAAAAGCCTCTGAACATGTGACTTTGGCAAGAGGTGGAGCAAACAATGAGGGAATTACAATTTTCCAGAAATGTTTCCTTTTTCCCGAAAACCCCCGACTTTTTCCCTGTTTTCTATACCTGTAGCAACACTGACACTTCGAGTTATCAGTGATGACCCGTACTGTACTCGCACGCTCGAGCAGTATGGCAAGGCAAATGAAACACAGTAAAAAACTTGTAACAATATTATTACACGCGATGAAAGCCAAATACTACAGATGCACATTGTGCTTTTTCCTCTCTCTTAAGGAAATTGTGCAAAAAAAGCCCTAAAATTTCTGTTTTTTTCCACTATTTTTCTCTACAAATACATGCTATAGGTGTGTAAAAAGAGGTAGCTAAAGATAAGAGTTCTTTTTATCTTCCCTAGAAAAAATACCTAATTCCCAGACCATTAATCAACTGAGATATGTACATACACACACTTATTTTACAGAAAGTCAATTACTAGGGAGTATCCTTAAGGTATACTTTTATTGTGAATTAATTAATGTATGACCAGTTGATCCCCATACTATTTCACTGGAAAAATTATCTATAGATTTCACTAATTTTACAACTTAGGAGCTTCGGCATTAAAAGTCCTACATTATTTTATGCACCAGCCCAAACCAGATATTAAATTATCCTCTTTGCAGGTTAGTAACTATAAAAGGGGGTTTCCATTGCACCTGGCTAGAAACGGGGAGCAGCGAGCCAAAGCTATGCATGGCATAGCATGTCGTTCCCAAAAAATGTTATCTGTACCTGTTTTCGCTCGAAATAAGACTTTTTCCCCCAAAAATTGCCCTGTTTTGCCAAATGTTCCTGTTTTACCCAAAAAAAAAGTCTCTTATTATGCCAAAAATGTCATGGTTTGATCTCGTTTCACACACTTCAGGCGGCTCCTAAATGACACTCCCGTCAAGGTCACCATAGATAGTTACCATATTCCTCACACATGCATCCCAGCACTGACGCTCGTCGGCAAACGCGTGGCCCACAAAGACGGTGGAAAAAAAATGTTTGTAAAAATTTATCTTAAAAATTTTTATTGAAATGTTTATTTTGTAAAGCATACAGAGAGTCAACGTAAGGTTCAAAGTTCTGTGTGTGTCTCATCACACGAAGCTCTCGTACTGGCAGCATTGAGGTTGCTGCATGATGTTTTAAATTAGCTCTATGGAAAGCTAACAAATGAAGGAATCTTGAGAAGAAAAAAAAACAAATTAATATAATACATTTTATTAAAATAATTTCATACATTGTAAAGTTAAAGAGGATTGAATATCAAAACAGTCACTATATGATCGCCAGACTGCTTTCGAAAGCTACCTATCACGAGTCTTTATGCTCTTGCAATCACTGGAGGAGGGTGCCGCGGTGATGCAACAGGTAGAGTGCATGTTAAAACATCACGCTCTCGCATTCCAATGGGGGTGCCGTGGTGATGTAATGGGTAGAGCACATATTAAAAATTCACGCTCTTGCATTCACAGGGGAGGGCAGGGCGTGTCCCAAGAGAGACACCCGCCATGGAACTATGCGATGCAAGATGCCATTACGAATTTNGGTGATGCAATGGATATAGCGTATGTAAAAACTTCATGCTCTTGCATTCCATTGCTACGGGGGATGCCGCAGCTATGGAACGGATAGATGACATGTTAAATGGCACGGTCTGGCATTCCAATTTGACGGAGTGCCGCAATAGCATAGTAGATAGTGTGTGCATGTAAAAAACTTCACGCTCTTGCATTCGGAGGGCAGACGTGTCCCAAGAGAGACGCCCGCCACGCCGCCGTGACATAGTCTCGGGCAGACGGCTCCTTGCAGCAACACCCAGGAGAGTTATCTCAGTGTCTTCCCAAATTCGATTATCATTTAAGTCCTTCCTACTAGATAATATACATCACGTGCTTGCATTCCAATCTGGGAGGGTTATATTAGAGTTTTCCCAAACTTATTATCATTTAATTCCCTCCTATGGAGACCATATACTTCATGCTTTTGCATTCCAAGACGGGAGGATTATCTCAGTCTTCCCAAAAATAATTATCATTTAAGTCCTTCCTACTAATGATATACACCACATGTTTGCATCCGAAGCCAGGACAGTTATCTCAGGATCTTCCCAAAAACAATTAAAATTTAAGTCCTTCCTACGAGATTAAATTCTTCACCCTCGAATTGGAATGCCAGAGCGTTACATTTGAGTTGTCGTCTATCCGTACCATCACTGCGGCACCCACATAGCAATGGAATGCAAGAGCATTACATTTCTTACATACGCTCTATCCACTACGCTACCGCGGCCCCAATTCTGATGTGACGGGCGTCTCTGTTGGACATTGCTTTAAGGAGTCATCTGCCCGAGACTATGTCATGGCGGCGTGGCAGGTGTCCCTCCTGGGACACGTCTACCCTCTAATTGCAGGAGCGCGAAGTTTTTTACATGCTCACTCTATCCACTATGCTACCGCGGCACCCCGTAGAATTAGTATGCCAGAGCGTGTCATTTAACATGTCATTTATCCGTTCCATCGCTGCGGCACCCCCATAGCAATGGAATGCAAGAGCATAAAGTTTTTTCTTACGCTTTATCCAATGCATCACCGCAGCCCCAATTCGAAATGGCATCTCGCAAAGTCCCATGGCGGGCGTCTCTCTTGGGACACGCCTGCCCTCCTATGTGAATGCAAGAGCGGGAAGTTTTAACATGCACTCTATCCATTGCGTCACCGCGGCCCCCTCCCCATTCAAAATGTCATAACATCTCAAGTCCCATGGCGGGCGTCTCTCTTGGGACACGCCTGCCCTCCTCTGTGAATGCAAGAGCGGGAAGTTTTAACATGCACTCTACACATTACATCACCGCGGCACCCCATTGGAATGAGAGAGCGTGATGTTTTAACATGCGCTCTACCCGTGACTGCAAGAGCACGAAGACTCGTGATAGGTAGCTTTAGAAAACAGTCTGGCAATCATATAGTGACTGTTTAAATATTCAATCATCTTTTACTTTACAATGTATAAAATTATTTTAATAAAATTTATTATATTAATTTTTTTTTTTTTCAAGATTCCTTCATCTGTTAGCTTTCCATAGAGCTAATTTAAAACATCATGCAGCAACCTCAATGCTGCCAGTACGAGAGCTTCATGTGATGAGACACACACAGAACTTTGAACCTTACGTTGACTCTCTGAGTTGTATGCTATTAAATTTACAAAAATAATTTAAATCACAAATTTTAAAAAAAAATTTCAAATAATTTTTTTTTACAATCTTTGCTAAACAAAAAAACTTTTAAAATCAATTTTTTGAGCTTTGTGTGATAACATTCACTTACACACGACACTTTTTTTTTATTCTCAGTTGTTTGCTTTACAAACAAAAAAACATTTAAATCAAAACTTTAAAAACTCAATTTTTACAAACAATTTCTACCATCTTCGTGGGCCTCACGTTCGACGGCGAGACACAAAATATTGAACCTTACGTTGACTCTCTATGCTTTACAAAATAACCATTTCAATCAAAATTTAAAAAACTTTAAGATAAATTTTTACAAACATTTTTTTCCCACCGTCTTTGTGGGCCAAGCGTTTGCTGACGAGCGTCAGCGCTGGGATGCATGTGTGAGGAATATGGTAACCTTGATGGGCGTGTCATTTAGGAGCCGAGCGTCAGCGCTGGGATGCATGTGTGAGGAATATGGTAACCTTGATGGGCGTGTCATTTAGGAGCCGCCTGACGTGTGTGAAACGAGAACAAACCATAACATTTTTTGGCAGAATTCGAGACATTTTTTTTTTTGGGTAAAACAGGAACTTTTGGACAAAACGAGGCAATTTTTGGGGGGAAAAGTCTTATTTCGAGCGAAAAACAGGTACAAATAACATTTTTTGGGAACGCTAAAGCTATGCCACGCATAGCTTTGGCTCCCCGTTTCTAGTCAGGTTATTTAATGCAATACAGCAGTAGTTATGGAAGTTAAATCACCAGAATATTCTCACAACAAAATCAAATACATGAACTAATACTAATGGTAACAGGCACCAATTAAAACTATTTTCTTTCATTACACAAAAATATTCATACTGAATATATGTACGTACTTACCTTATTGACTAAGACACATGTAACGTGCATACATTTTGGCATAGATCTGAAAAGAAATAAAAAGCAAATTATAACATTAAGAACATGCAAATAATAATACCAAGCACATGCAAACTGTAATAAGATGTTATGCAAAAACAATAACTCCAGTATATGCACATGACAAATACTGCACTTAATACAAAACTATAAGTTTTGATACATAAGTACCATATGTACTTTGGTCACGAGTTCTATACCATTGAAGTTGCATAAGTGTGGTTTTCCATCCCTATTGCAAGCAAATGTTAGTTTAGTTCTTCAATCTGCATCTTGCCAATTCCTTATACATCCCAACTAGAATTTACACATTACATAAAATAAATATTATAGTAATTACAACTATTACCATTACAAGGTGTCTAGTAAGATTGTAAATAGAATTTCCCATACATTTCCCTCATTCTTATTAGAATTCCCGTAACCCATACAACACATATCACACACACTTTAACTAGAATAAAGCTTGTGTAGATTATTTGTGAACATTTCTGTTGTACTTAAAAATGATAATATTGTCCATTTCATATAAGTGGAGTAAAATCTGACAGACAATGCGACCTACCTATACACTATGTAAACAGTAAATGCTCTCATTTGTAAAGTATTGTATAGGCTGATGAATTGCTGCGGGATGCATGCTGTTGAGTTAGCGATTTTTATGATGGCTGTGGAAGAAAATAGTACTCGAAACTAAAAGTTTTATTTTAAAATTGTAATTATACATACAAAATTTATGGTTTAAAATGTCTTTAAAGCAATATTAATTTCTTTTGGCTTTTAGTGAATTGACTTTACAAACATGTATAGCAATTATGACAGAGCATGTCGACACGTATGAACAGTCAACGTTTCCAGCCCAATGAACACAGTTGTGCACGTACTTTTTTCTCATCGTGTTTATACAGATATCTTGTTGGTGTTGTCAGGATATTTGTGATTTAAGAATGTAGGGTGGAAGTACCAGGACTTCTGTGTGCTAGTCATCTATGTGGCAGTTGTTACCTGGATGATAACCAGTTTATTGAATTAACATTGTTTTGGCCATTACTGTGATTATTTAGTAGATCATGGTGTGTTGTCAAATGAGGTAAGGTGCAACTCATGTCGACAGTAGTAGAATTGGCCGAGGGCAGTGAATTTCTTCACTGTCAACTGTCAGTTAGGACACGCGTCAGTAAGAAATATAGGAAGGTGCTTAGTAATTTTAGAAAATCTTTTCGGCACTGCACGTGGTTTGGAAAAAAATTAACTAAGTGTAGCGCTGATTTGTAAAATAACATTTTTATCTTACTATTCCACATCCTCACACCAAGTTTATTAGTAGAATGTGTCATATTAGTATGGTTACTGCCGTGGATTGGTCATCCTTTTCACGAGGTGATGATTGAGTATGCGTGAGACAAGGGATAATATTGAGGGGGAGGGGGGCTCTTTAGTTGAGATAGATGATGATAAATTTGGGAAATGCCAGCATAATAGGGGTCGCATCGTCCAGGGGCAGTGGGTTTTCGGCCAGATAGAGACACTTAATAACCGTATATTTCTTGTTCCTCTCGAAGATTGTACTAGCAGGACACTTCTGAACGTAATCAAGCAATTCATACAGCCTGGAATGACAATTATAAGTGACTGTTGGCACGTGTATAATTGTCTTTCAGAACACGACTATGAGCGCCTTCGGGTGAATCAAGCATCAATTTAGTTGATCAAGATACAGGAGTAAACACCCAAAGAATAGCGTGTGTGACAATATGTGAAGCACGGTCTTCCTCTGTACGGTAAGACGATGCCGCACTTCGTGGGGTACTTGGCAGCGTTCATGTTTCGCCGCCGGTACCCTGACGAACAAGAGCGCATGCACCACTTCCTATTCGCCACTGGAAAATTGTACCCAACGCCTACTTAGATAAGTAAATTCACATACTTCCGGTATGTTTTATTATGTGTCAAGGGTTTGTATATTACTGTGTGTGTATCTATTTTTTAATGTAGCAAACCTAACTTTACGATATGCAACACAAAGGTGTTATTGGCACCGCAGCGCGATGAAATGCAATATTATGTGATGGCAAACAGTACCCCTGTGATTACATTTTATGTTGTTAGGTAATGGTTGGTTAGGTTTATTGCATTTAAAGTATTTATATAAGTAAAGGATTTAACGATAACATACATAATTTACACATGTTTTACCCCATAATTTCCCTGATCTTCATTGCCCTCCCCACTATTGTATTTGTGGTTTGTATTGATAAGTTAATGCTCCTAGTAAATTTGTATTCTGTGTAATTAGTAGTGTGGAATTATGCCACTTTCCGTGATTTTTTCTTTTGTTTCCGGAAAATTTGCTATTCTTTACAATTACCTTTTCATTCATTCCACCACTCCGTACATCTTTCATAAATTTGGAATCAACATGTTAAGAATATTGTGCCAAAAATAAACTGCATGCTTTGCCTTAAAATGTATGATGTACAAAAAGTTCGGTAAATTTATTTTGATTTCCAATTGTTACAGTTACGAAACTAGATCACAAAATAAATTGCACATTCCTTCTAACATGTTAAGATCTACCAGAAAGGGCAGTATTTCTCAACTATTCAAATCAATAACAAATATTTAACACCAATGAATAATGTCAAATGTAATATTGAAAAGCAATTTCTCAAAAAAATTAAACTGTACTTAGAAAGCAAAAATTTTTTACAGCATTACAGAATTTTTAAATGCT
This sequence comes from Clitarchus hookeri, assembly GCA_002778355.1. NCBI lineage: Eukaryota > Metazoa > Arthropoda > Insecta > Phasmatodea > Phasmatidae > Clitarchus > Clitarchus hookeri. Next base: position 318,712 of record NQII01000691.1, read on the forward strand.
GACAAGTAGGCCAAGTACTGCATCTTGTAATCTAACTCTTGTTCANACAGACTTTTAGATCTTGATACAATTAAAATGATTTACTATGCTGATTTTCATTCCATTATGAAATGTGGCATAATGTATTGCGGTAATACAACCTGTGCTAAAAAAGTCTTCTTAATACAAAAAAAGCTGTGCGAACGATGCCTAGTAAAAATTCTAATCATCCATGTAGAAGTTTATTTAAAGCATATACCACTTCCATGTACATATATTTACTCAATAGTTAAAATATACTACAAAAAGTTCGGTAAATTTATTTTGATTTCCAATTGTTACAGTTATGAAACTAGATCACAAAATAAATCGCACATCCTTCTAACATGTTAAGATCTACCAGAAAGGGCAGTATTTCTCAACTATTCAAATCAATAACAAATATTTAACACCAATGAATAATGTCAAATGTAATATTGAAAAGCAATTTCTCAAAAAATTTAAACTGTACTTAGAAAGAAAATTTTTTTTACAGCATTACAGAATTTTTAAATGCTGACAAGTAGGCCAAGTACTGCATCTTGTAATCTAACTCTTGTTCACAATCCTGCTCCCCTCAGCCTTGTGCCCCACACTGAGTTGTAATGATGTAACCAATTATGATTTTATATTATCATACCTTGTATTATACTACATGTGTAAAGTAGATAGTGCTTTCTTACAGGATTTAATTTAATGTGTAACATGTAGAAAGATGTGAATAAGTTGTATTTTATACTGCATGTAATTTATAGTTTTCCATATAAGCTGTTTATAAAATCAAGTATATTTCTATGCATTGTATTGACAAGTTTCATATCCCGAGTCGAATCACTGAGTATGGGATCAACGCAACACTTGTGGAAAATAAATAAAACTAATTAAAATTTTACCTCACGGCTTCCGCTTGTTCNAGTATGGGATCAACGCAACACTTGTGGAAAATAAATAAAACTAATTAAAATTTTACCTCACGGCTTCCGCTTGTTCCGTATTCACGTATCCGTGCATTGTAGAACGGGGCTTAATTTACTAACGTGGCATGTTTATATTCTTAAATATTTGAGAGAGATTTCCACTTAATTTTTGCACCCTGCATGCATCTCGTTAGTACTACTGTGCCATTTATTTACAGACATTGGATTTGTACAGATTGTATAAATGGTACAGCAATGAATTATTGTAGTAGTAATAACACATTCGTCTCGAAACGAAATTATCTTCTTTTAAAATGTGCATTTAATAAACAGTTTAATTTTTGTTTACGCAACTGTGTCGATCCTTGTTTTTTTTTTTCTCCCCATTCCGCAAAACTTGATACAGCTACATTCAACTGTTTCGTAAACCAGTTGCGTTCACGTCAATAGCAAAGGCAACCAATAGGGTAAACTAACAGCGCTCCTATTTATCACGAAAAATGTAATACGCATACTACTGGATTTCTCCGTAGATATATCTATAAGAACTATTACCGTGTTAATAGAGAACGAACTGGTATCCAACACAGTAACAGCGCAATAATTAATTGATATCACCGGACAAAACGCAATGCACCCGTTTATATGCTGTGCCACGCTGCAAATCAAAATACACCAGTAACACCACCAAGCACAAATTTCCAACACAGCGACTGCCCGCGTACTGCTAGTAAACAATATTATGAACTTACGAAAACTGATGGCCGATCTATGCAGCGAAGACGGTGGAGTCTCGGTTGCAACCTGCAAAATGCGAAACGGCCCAATCACAGCGCGGTATCAACGCGGCTGTTCCGCTGTAGGCTACACGCCCCCACTTTCTCGTTTAATGCTTACGATCAATCCTGTANGCGGTATCAACGCGGCTGTTCCGCTGTAGGCTACACGCCCCCACTTTCTCGTTTAATGCTTACGATCAATCCTGTTAAACCAGGATTAATTTTTCTCCTTCGTGAAAACATATAAAGTACTTTTTAAAAAAATGGAAATAGCAGTTATGTTTCTTAATGCTGCATACATCACGGAATACAGTATGAGCATGCTACACTAGCCGTATATTGATCGCATTATTTACGTGGTAGACCTGTGCACGCTCTTCTGCCAAGCAATGCACGTCCCGGATTAAGGGANTATATTGATCGCATTATTTACGTGGTAGACCTGTGCACGCTCTTCTGCCAAGCAATGCACGTCCCGGATTAAGGGAAATCGTACACTGTAGTACACGGGAGGGGTTATTTTAGCTGCTCTGCTTGCCATCCCATAGATTGGCAGGGTATCAATAATAATTACCGAACTGAAGTACATATGAACTACTGATGTCCGACTCCTATTACGCATTTCAGTTATATGTGAAGAAAATATAGAATTTCCAAACATATGATGAGCAGTATTTAAGATTTCAACGTGTAGGCTAGTATTTATAGAACAATCTATTAGGGGAAAACAAAAAGCACAGTACAAAAATTTCATCGGACACGCTGCATTTTAGTAAAACTCCTCGTAAATATATCACAGTCCCATATATCTAAGGGTGTGGACGCTGCCAATTACGTGCATTCCTTATAGTTAAAACACAGCTATCGGATTCGCAGAGTGGGAAAGAAACATGGCAACGGGGTTCCTCGCAACCACGGTGACTAATCTGCAGCATCCAAACAACGTACACTCGTGTGAAATAAACTGCAAATACGTTAACACTGGCACACACTTATATACATATAAAATTTTCACCGAGTTGTAAAACATCCATTTCCAGTTATTTTTTTTGTGTATCTTGACAACATCTCACACCCCTGCCATAACGCATTACACAATGTGTAGCAATTTGTTCTATTCCGCGCGGGTTAAGCAAATAAAGCCCGATTCACAATGCGCAGTCGACTTTCTTAATAGTTTGTAAACACAGGAACAAACTGTAAAGAAAAAATTTGCACATGAGCTTTCAGAATCACTATATACAAATGTCAAGACAGCTGTAAGAAAATATTATAGCACAAAACCAAGAAATATTTTTTCCAGACATTAAATTGAAAGGTAAATAGGCTGTAAAAAGAAATAATAAATAAGTATATTGGTTTCAATATCAGTAATCTGTTATGTATCTACATGATTTTACAGGTAACCATGGATGAAATTGTTTCCACATCTGCAGTATCAGTTCTTTCTCTTGCCATTCTTGCATGGAAAAAGGCAAGCCAAGAATGCAAGAAGACGGTATTGGGTGCAACCAGTTAACAGACTGTCAAGTGTTCACTGAGGGTGAATATTTCATGCTGTTCAAAATAATTAAAGAGTGCAGCCATGGCAGATTCTTTGAGTATACTCGAATGGAAGTGTGACAGTGGGATTATTTGCTAAATCTGCTGAAATCACATCTCACCAAACACAGTTTCCATCAACCCATTAGCCCAGAAGTGAGGCTCACCATTACTATCATGTAGGCTTAACACAACAGTTGTGTCTCAATTCATCACTGGTGTAATTGTTTTCACATCATAATGGTTATTGTGTGTCTAACCAGGTTCCTAGCACATGGTGGTAGCAAAAAGACAATTGCGTGGAGTTTTAGACATGGGCATTAAACTGAACACAAAGCAATTGAAAGCACCTTGGAGATAATATGGAGAGTAATGAGCGAAAGATATGTGAGAATTCCTGACTGTGAAGGCTGGAAGAAAATTGCTGACGACTTCTGGCACCAGTGGAATTTTCCCACCTGGTTTGGTGCAGTTGATGGTAAACATACAAGCACACAAGAACAGTGGTAACGAATTATAACTATAACAGCAGGAACATCATTGTGTTGATGGCAGATACACATTCACCTGGGTGGATATTGGGGCATATGGTAAGTGTTGCATATATACATATTTCACATCATCCTCAACACTTAGGCNTATACATATTTCACATCATCCTCAACACTTAGGCCTTCATGGCCCTTGTTAGAGACAGTTTCAGACAACATATTATCTGGAAACACACAAGATGCTAATGGTTTTGTTTTTGTCAACTTCTGTACATTTATATATTTTTCAATTTAACTAGACTTGTTTTTGTGTTTAGTTGATATTATTTATTTTAATTTCAGGTGCATGCAATGATTCCAGCATTTTTTTTTAATTCTGACTTTGGGAAGGCACTCGTGAATGGAGATATTGGGCTCCCTCCCAACAGACCACTTCCCAACACGAATGTGTCAATGCCATTTTGGTGTGTGGCTGATCAAGCATTCCCTTTAACCGCAAATATATTGCGGCCATATACTGGCCACAACTTACCAGAATAAAAAAGAATTTTCAATTCTAGACTCTCCAGGGCAAGAAGGGTTATTGAAAATACGTTTGGGATTCTGACAACTAAATGGCAAGTATTCCAAACACGGTTGCAAGCTGAACCATTCATGGTAGAGAAATACATTAAATCTGCTGTATGTCTCCACAATTTTCTCATAGACACAAAGCCTGCGAGTTCTATGTCAAACACTCAGTACTGTTTGCCAACCTACTTGGACCGCAAAGAAAATGGCATAACTGTACCAGGGGAATGGCGGCGACATGTTGGTAATGAATCTCTTCTCCAAAGACTAGGAAGGATTGGTGCCAACAACTCAAACACAGTTGTAATTCAAATGAGATGCAGTATGCAATTATTTTAATAGTTCAGAAGGGGAAATTCACTGGCAGTATAATGCAGTTATGCAGAGGTGGCAGTAATTTACTCATTGAAGACTGATCTGATGTACAAATAGTACATTAAGTGTGTATATGTATGTAGAGTACCTAGTTTTTTATAACATGAAGGTCGTACTGCCCATGCTTTGGTTTCGATTTTCCCCATAGTTTAACAAGCCATGTGTGTAGCACACACACATACGTATAAATGTGTGTAAATATCACGATTCCTAATTAAAACAGATGACAAGACAAATAATGCATAGGATATGAAAACATAATTTGTATTAAAAAAATTATTTCCTAAACGTTTGGTAACGTTTATAAAATGTATTTCTTACATTTTTTTTTTAAATAAACCAGCATTCAATTATTGCATTACAATTCATAATTAGCTCCATACAACCTCAAGATCAATATCACTGAACTGCATGAACATATAAATGCATTTATTGGAAAAAAATTCAAAAATTATTTGAAGTTTTTTTAACTGTATCTATTATAAGCCAGTTTCTGGAAAATAAAAATTAAGAAGTGTACTCTTCCTTTATTTGGCACAAAAAATCACAGCTCCAGCATTTACAAATCAGCAAAGAGTTGAATTTTCCTTCATGAGCTAGTTGCTGGAGGTTGAGCTGTTTTCGCAGCAATCAAGGTGTTTTAAAGAGTTTAATGACTGTACTAAGGCGGATTCTGTTGAACTGGAACTCTCCTTTCATTTGTTGAATGACTTGTCTGCCTCTGGATTATTTCTTTTCCTCCTCTCCACCAGAGGTGGTATTATGCCCAGCATTAGTGACACTATCATCGCTTTCGGGAACAATGACATTTTCCCTTTCACAGGGTCTATCTGGTGACAACATGCTCTCGACTTCCAAATTCCACAGTGCCCCAGATTTGAGTTTGAGCAGGTAGACTGTGATGACTGTTGAATTTGGAAGCTGCTTGTTGTTCTGGAAAAGAACATTTTGCCATTTGATAAAACTTCATGATACTTTTAAGGACTAAGAAATAGTATACATAATGTTACACATTTGGATTTACAGTAATTTAATATAGTTATCTTCAGGGAAATTCTTTTGAGCATTAACTTTGGAATTTCATAACAGAATCTCTGGTGGTGCCATGACACATATATGCGTATAAATGAGGCATCACAACAACTGCAAACATTTTACTGACATGGCAAAACACATAACTTTGGTTTACACAGCAAAGCTTGTAAATACACATACCCAAAAAATATTTACGACCATTTCCGATCATATATATACCACTAAACATCATGGTTTAATTTTCAAATGCTTACATGTATTTCAGACTGTAGTTGTGAATCCATTGGAGCTGGCCATAAAATTCCCACTCTTTTCTACACTGTGCCTCACTGCCAGATAAGATATTTTTTAATTTGTGATATTGTCTCCAAAAATTGTCCCTCAGGAACTTCCATTTACCCTGGGAATCTATCGGAATAACAAAATAAAACAATTTAATATAGGTATAATGGATACAGTAACTCAGTATCCTAGAAACAGTCTACTTCTAAAAAAAACAACCCTTCAATCTCCAAGGCTTAATTTATGAACTTCCACGATTTCTCTATATATCCATTGTCGCTGTATAATTTGTGTTTTGTGTCGTAAAGCCAGGGCCTTTCTTTCACCAAATCTATCAAAGCTTCGGTAGTAGAATTATCTCGTTGCTCATCCATATTTATTAGTCCAGTGAAACCTACTCCCTTTAAAGTAAACAGACAAGTATTTGTCATGTGATCAAGAAACCGGTTGAAATTTCTCTCGACAGTCGAAGATCAAGTTGAATGATATCTGACTGCAGACTGCTTTTTGAGTATGCATCCATTTTGAGACATGCATTTCATCTCCGACTGCCGACAGCCGACTGCACTTTGTGAATTGGACTTACATGCAAGATGGTTTTATAGGACGAGAATCAATGGAAGCCGTTATAGGTTTTACTCCGATTGCCAAACTTGACCCAGCTAGTTTCCTTCATTTTATGTAAATATATTTTACACGACAATAAAAAATTAGCACCAGAGAAACTTGATAACTAATAGCACATCTTACATTTTCATAAGGAATGCTATTTTTACACATGTCACTAGGTGGCAAATAAAGTGTTGAACATAAAAATTTACTTTATTTACCTTCTATGCTACAACAACATTTAAAATATAATATGACAAAGCCTAGAAGCTTATAAATTAATACATATACAAAATATTAAAAATCCATTATGATGAACTAATATCTATGTAATTGATCTACCAGTTTACCAAACTCTCCTTAAAATAAATTAATATTTTTTACAAGATTGAACAATAGACACTGCAGGATTTACATAGCAGAATTTTAAACTTGTTTAAAGACTAAAACTTTCTATCAAATGCTACTGTCTTTAAGTACATCCACCTTACAGTCACTATGAAATGATTTCCACCACATTTCCACTAAACAAACCTTTTTTCCCAAAATTTTATATTTTATATTCATACTGGTTTAAAATACACTATAAATGCAAGTGAAGTAATAACTGTATTTTGCTTTCCTTGGCCAAAAAATAATGTATGCTTTGTGTACACAGCATCAAACACTGGTAAGTAATTTGAATAAACATTTAGAGACCTTTGTAGCACAAAAACATAAGGTATTGCAATGTTCCGGGCCGCGCACTCGTTACCTCCGTATTTCTAATATCGAGCCCCTTAGTTGTGCCGCTATATTGTAATGTTCCGTCTTATTTACTACCGTATTTATAATAATGCAGCCGCACAGTTGGGCGCCATCTTGTAACGTTGCGGAAGTATTACCCTGCCGAATGTTTACGTTGCCACGGCTTGCTCATCGGTAGAATACGAGACTCAGTACCAGGTGACGCCGATTAATTAAAAAGAAGAAGTTCCAGATTAGTTTGCTTTATACTTTATTTATCATTGAAGTTTCACAGTGCACAGACGACTTTCCAGTTTTCAGAGTACGAACTTTCATAATTAGTTAGACCAGTGCAGAAAACAGCGCCACAGTAGTTTACATTTTATTAATGTCTCAAACTTGCCTCGAAGGCAGGAGGGATGTTCGTTCCCTCCTGGCACCCTAACGACCCCCCACACCGGCGGAAATAAGTGATAGAATTTAAGTGACGTTAAACTGAAAAATAAATGTGAACCAAAGATCTTACGGTCGCGGGTGCTTGCCGGTGTGGGTGAAATTCTTCACGCCTGATGCGTCTTCTCACGCCCGATGCGTCTTCTTCGACGGTTGGTTACTTTCTCTCTAGGCGATAGGCACCACCAGTATATATTAGGCAGGCCTATCTCCCCCTTCTCCTAAGATAAGCGCATGGCCTCCGGCATCTGCCAGTTGCGTCATCGGCATCTGCCAGTAGCGTCATTGCTGTGTCCCGTGCTCACAACATGTTATTGTACCCGCAACAGCCGCATAACCAAAACAACAACTTTCGAAACTAGACGGTAAACAGACTCCTGTAAACAGCAGATGTCCACATGTCCACACGTCTGCTCGACAAACAAACACGGGAGCGGCTTTAACTTGAAACCTGACAAAATATTACAAAGCTTTCCAAAGCTAAATACACACAAACGAATTTTACACCCGTGTCCCGAAAATTTAAGCATACTGCGTCATTACAATATTTTATTAAGCTTGCATGGTTCCAGGTTCAGTAATTATCCAGAGTAGCTGCTTTTCTGTAACCCCCCCCCGAAAAGTGGTATATATCCACTCTACTAATTATGCAGAACACGCATATACTAGGGGCATTAACATCCGTCTAATTTCGTAGTATGTGCCCACCTAACTGAACATAGCCCCACGATGGGTGAATCACTATGTTACATTTTTAAACTAATCTAGGATTGCTGGGTTTTAAACTAACCTAGGATTGCTGGGTTTTAAACTAACCTAGGATTGTAGGATTTTAAACTAACCTAGGATTGTAGGGTTTTAAACTAACCTAGGATTGTTGGGTTTTTAACTAACCTACGAATTTAGTCTATTCTAGGATGTTAGGGATTTAAAGGAACCATAAAACATACCGGAAGAATATGAATCAACTCACCTAGGTAGGCGGCGGGTACAATTCCTCTGTCCTCTGCCAATTTAACTGCTGTACACCTTACCTCACTCGACGAAACAAGTAACACCTACCACATAGGCGAATATTACGCACAGAAGCACTCATTCTTGTACTCTCAGTTTTTAAATTGGTCGGATTCTGACATCACCACTCGTGCTCGCAACAACACAACCGCACTATCTTGTATCTAAACGGCAACTGAAATTCCATGACGATGACGTCTAAAGACAGTTACGATGAGGTCTTCAGACCTCGACAATGACATCAACGACCCACAGCCAATAAGGTGACAGCACAATGCCGAACAACACCGAAAATAATGGCGTGCAGCGTAAATAAAGCGGCGGGCTGCTCGTACTTTTAACTATTTTATTTAATACGTTCTACTTATTTTAACATTACACCCTCCTGAATATGAACAAGGTAAGCTGTGTAGAACCCATTAATGGTAATTTTGTTGGTCTAGGACGTTTCTTTCAGAAAAGCAGCTACACTGGATAATTACCCCCGGTTCAAACCAGGTAAATAATGCAAAGGTCTGGCCCCACATATCAGGGCCAGGTCAGGACTGGACCCCTTCCCGATGACAGAGGACGTGCAGTCCTGACAGGCGGATGCCGCAAATGGGCCAGACACAAAAGTGTAAGGCAGGCTGCAGAGATATTGCATAAAGTTGTGTTCATATTTTCTCATTAAATGAAATAACATGTTTTTAAATTTTAGCAACAGTGACTTGGGAATCATAGTTCTAGCACTAGAAAACAAAGAGTAGAAGAGCTAAGAGGTTGAAAAAGTACTGTGCTTTGAAAAGTAGGCCAGTGGAAGGGGAGTTTATAACTTTGTTCCCTCATTTTATGGATGACAGAACAAAATTTAATGAATATTTTAAAAAGATCGAGTCAACATTCCAAATACTATTCTTGTTACTGGAGAATCTTATGAACAAAAGATAACTTAGTTTGAGGTAAACTATTCTATTGCTAAGCTATTTCATGCTTGTAAAATGTGTGTAGCCAAATTATTTTTGATCTTTTTAATCACACTGTGAAGTGTCATATTAAAAAATTTTCCGCGACTATGTGACGTACGTACCTTGAATTCAGTAGTTTTGAGCTTCCCATTTTGGCATGACAAATCTGAAATTATTTGGATAAAAACCTTTTCACTGTCCACTATAGATATTGCACACAAAATTCTTTGAGCAACGATTTTAACATAGTCATTTCTTATAATTAAAAACAACTAAATAAAATGCACCGCTTATAAAACATTAAAAACTTCCATTCACACATCTATGTAAACACAAAATTTGAAGTGTTGCGACTGGTGACGTGAACCCATACCATAAAAGAACTTGGATTAGCTGCAAACATACATATAAGGAACCAATTACCAAATTCAATGTTAACTGCTGCCATGCTAAATTTGAAACTTGTAACTTATCTTCCCTAATTATCATCACACTGTTATAAACTTCTTATAAAGTGTTACATGTTGCTGGTCTGCATCGCTTCCATTGCCCCATCCTGCTCAAGCGAGCGAAGGAGTGTGTCAAGGCCAGAAGTGGTAACCCGACGAGTGCATGCAGATTTACGAAGGAGTGCTACTGTCGCGATAAACCTATCGGGACTTGTACCACCTTCTGTTATTGAAAGAATTTAATGTCTGGGGTTGTCAATGCAGGAATGTTCTGGTCATCGCCCCTGCCTCTTTCAGCGTGACTCGGGGAGCAGGGAACCTTCTGGATCAGGCCAGCAAGACTATTTAAGCTGTGATGGGCCTCCGAACCAGCAATCTACAGTTTGGAGCATTGTGTAGCCTTAAGAGGCAGGTGTGCAAAGACAATGAAGTGATGAGTGGCGACGCGAGTGACCAGCGAGAATGAAGTCTGTGGACTGCAAGCATTGGTACAGTGGAGAGTGAGACTGTTGGGCAGAACTATTGAACTGGATGAGTAAGTGACAAAAATATGGAATGACTGCAATAGAAAGAATATGTGTAAATAACAAGTGTGAAATTATGTGACTGTAACCAATATAGGGTGTGATAAGGACTTTAATAAGAATTGCGATAGACATTTACTATTGCACACAATGAGAATAACAAGAGTAATAGTAGAGATAGGCAGTTTAATGTTGTAAATAATAGTTGTGTGAATATATGTAGCATTATAAATAAAAAACTAAATTTATTTATTTTATTAAGACCTTCATTCCTTGAGAACTTGGATGTGCCCCTGGCATCTTGTAACACTGGTGTCAGAAGTGGAATTGGGACAATTATTAATTAATCAATTTTATTTATTTATTTATTGCTCATATTCCATTTAATTCCATGAGTCAAATAAGCTCTGGGATATGGAAAAAGTAAAATTACAAAAATAAACATGACAAACACGTACACAAACAAAATTCATATTACAAACTCTGCTGTAAAATAATTGTCTCTTGTGTAGCATAGTCCTGTGCTGTGTGCATACTCGTTACGATGCCTCGTCTGTTAGCAGAACATTCAACGCCATTGTCAGCCTACACCAATCAGGAGCGTAAAAATATAGAATCGCTATAAAACTGCACGTGCACGTTGATTTCTTTTCATCAACACAGTAAGTAGTGACTGTATTTTAATGTCACATTAAGAAACACAATGGCTCGAAGCTAGGCAGATGTGTGTTACTAAGGACGTAATCATCACATAACAAATTATTCTGTAAACATAGCAATAATCTGTTTCAACACAATAAATGGTTGTGCATTCTTTGAAAAGTGACTGCTTCTTAACGTACTGCTGACATTTTACCATCCGTTCACTACTTACTGTACTGACGACAACAGATCAACATGCATGTGGTGTTCAGCTTCGATTGATGTTTTGTTAGACGGGTAGTATTGCGTGCGGGTTGCTTAGATACCGAAGAATAGGAGCGGGCTACTCGACCTGTATATATACACACCTGTGTGTAAATTAAGTCAGGCAATAAGCTTATAAGTTTTGTTAATAAGAAGGCCACATTCTGACAGTCGGTGAGTGGCAACTTAATGTATTCAAAACAAACAACGTGCCATTTACAAAATCCTGTATCAGCTGACGCACGAACGAACAGAAATTAATATTACGTTGACTATTCTGACAGCAGTGCCGACGCACATCAGACAAGCAGAAAATATGCGCATAAGAAAGAGTTTGTACATTAATTAATGCATTTTATTTTACGTAGTCATAAAACAGCAGTTTTTAGTTTTAGAAACGAAACTTTGTGATAAGATAGTAATGTATTGGTGTTCAAAATGAGATGCACAATAAAACGATCCTTATCCAAATGTAACGAAACATTGAAACCTTTTTCACGTTTCCAGACTCTCCAACCATGTGCTGCCATCTTGTGAGGTACAGGCGCGCCATCTGTTACAACACGCCCTTCCACGCTATCTGTTATCCATATCCCGAACTACACCCAGAAACATATTATAGTTTTGTTGTTTAAAATAACGTATCTACATGCATATATAAATGGTTTTATTTTCCCGCGAGCTTTATATAATTTTTAAAGTAACATGTATTTCGTGTACAGCGTTTATGAACAACCTTACACATGTCCACCAAGCTTTGTTTACGAATGCAGCGCCACCCAAGCAGTTCACCAATTGCCACACGTAAGCAGCACCTCCTGGAAGCGCTGACTCGCCGCATCAAAGCCTATATTTGACACACCAGTCAATGGTGAATGGATACATAAACGAAAAGGCGCGGCAATCGTCAATTGTCAAGAATGTGGCCTTCTTATATGGTACACAGTATAGCTGTGGGCCGAAATATTAAAACTTTTGTATAATCACAGTAAATGAGAATATAAAAAACAAAATGAAATAGATAATGTACTCAGGAAATAGGAAGGCATTAGCGAGTCAGTGAATATGAGAATTGACTGTGTGGACAAGAAAATTGACAGCATAAATGAAAAAGTGGACAGTGTAAGCGAACGAATGGACAGTGCTGAATATAAAATGAAACTGGAAATTAGTGCCTTGAAGTAGGAATGGCAATTAATAAAGTGGTTCATTTATGATATCAAAAATTATATGAAAGAAGGTTGGCAAGATTTTGGGCAGCTAGGTAGTAGTGACCTTGCTTCATAAGCACTTGTATTCATGGTGAGAGGATTTATTCAAGGAAAATGTAATTTGCATATTTCCTATCAAGCTGCAGTGTGATATAGTTTTAGAATCTCTGCTTAAAATTAGATTGCATGTAAGAGCTATGGTTTGTGATCAGAGCACATAGAATCAAAAGGCACTAAAATGTTTAGAGGAGATCAAAGATAGCCTATATTTTATTTTCAGAGAACAAAAAATATATGTACTGTATGATCCACCACACCTTGTGAAGTTTGTCAGAAATAATTTGATGGCCAATGATTTCACTGAGGATGCCAAACCTGTAACTATCAATAATTTAGTCAGCAGCGATTCTCTGTGATAAACTGTGAGAGCAGTTTCAAATCTGAGTGAAAAACACATCCACCCAATAACCTCAACAAACTAAGTGTAAAATTAGTTGCGCAGGTGTTTAGTTACTCGGTTTCTGCAGTACTAACGGCACATTCTGTAACTGCTGAATGTATAAATTTCAAAGAAACAGAAGCCACAGTTAGGTTTGTTCACATGATAAACAATCATCTCGACAATTTAAATAGTAAATCTAGGACTCGTCCAAATTCACAAAGAAAACCACTTTCGGTTACGAATCTAGTGTGTATAGAAAATTTAAATAGTTCACCAAGTTGGGTTGCACGCTGGAAAATTGCAGATGAGGAAATAATTGCCACCTACATTTAGTAATTTTATGTTAACCACTAAGCGTGTTCTGTTGTTATGAGAAGATTTCTCGCCGTTAGCTTCCCGTTGACTTCAAGGATACAACAGGACCTACTTGAAAATCTATTTTTTGTGATTTACCCGAGATGTGACCATGGGTCAAATCCATCTGCTCAGCAATTCAGAAAAAATCTTCAGAACAACATGTCTGTAAGACTGTCACTTCCACCTTCCTCAGCTAATTGTGAGCCTGCTAACACCAAAACTATAGTTCTACAAGAACTGGGAAAAAAAAAAAAAAAAAAAAAAAAAAAAAATTAGTGTTNAATAAATTTTGACACACAAGAGTAATTTCAGACTTACAACCACATCACAGTAATTATATTGAAAATTATATTACTGTGTAATATAATATTTATTTGCGTTTCACATACCACAATCTGCACTCGTGACTGCATTGGAAAGTTCAGTGATCTGCCACAGATAATACTGATTCTGATAGTTGCTACTAAAGTTATGATGAAATTGAACTATACATTCAATGTATCAATACAACTATTTAAATGAATTTCTGCATCTCAAGGCGCTCTTAAGTAGTGGGGGTTTTGTGCAATACGGTCATGCTACAAATTACCTTATATGATTATCTGCATACAAATTTTAGTTCAAGGGTATTCCTGTTGTTTCCAGTACTCAAAGGCATTTGAAAGAGTATTACATTTTTGGCACAACCAAAAGCCATTTTTTTTTCCACAGAATAAAAAGATCTAATATTGATCTTATCTCAAGTATTAATTAATTAACTGTGGAAATATAATATGTTGTAATGACACAATATTCTTAATTTTTCGGGACACGGGTGTAAAATTCTTTCGTGTTTATGAAGCTTTGGAAAGCTTAGTAATATTTTTATCGGGTTTGAAGTTTAAAGCCGTGGTGGCTCGTTTCCCGTAATAGTTAGTTTATCCGGCAGACGTGTGCTATTGTAGGTTATCGGGCAGACGTTTGCAGTTTTACATTTATCGGGCGGACGGTTACAGTTTTCGTTTCGAACTTAGAGTTTTGGTAAGCGTCAGCATTAATTTGATTTTCAGGCAACGTCGACAAGTTTTAGTTCCTCCGGCGCAGTGTTGTTGTACGAGAGGTTCGTTTATGTTGACGGCGNTTTCAGGCAACGTCGACAAGTTTTAGTTCCTCCGGCGCAGTGTTGTTGTACGAGAGGTTCGTTTATGTTGACGGCAAAGTTCGTTTATGTTGACGGCGCAGTATTAGTTGCTGCGGCGTAGTGTCGATAACGAGTGGAAAGTGTGCGTGGCCAGGCCCTTATCTCAGGAGAGGGGGGTGGTAGGCAGCACAAAAGACGCGTCTTGTCTGTCGCCCTTGGAGCAGTCTCACTTCAAAAGCAGTTTTCGTCAGTCGTCGGAAGCAGTGCTTCAGAGTCAGTCGGCGGCGAGGGCCGTTAGAGCAGTTTTCTTCAATCACTTAAAGGCANGCGCAGTGTTGTTGTACGAGAGGTTCGTTTATGTTGACGGCGAAGTTCGTTTATGTTGACGGCGCAGTATTAGTTGCTGCGGCGTAGTGTCGATAACGAGTGGAAAGTGTGCGTGGCCAGGCCCTTATCTCAGGAGAGGGGGGTGGTAGGCAGCACAAAAGACGCGTCTGTCTGTCGCCCTTGGAGCAGTCTCACTTCAAAAGCAGTTTTCGTCTGTCGTCGGAAGCAGTGCTTCAGAGTCAGTCGGCGGCGAGGGCCGTTAGAGCAGTTTTCTTCAATCACTTAAAGGCAGTCATCGTACAATGGTCGTCTAGGTCGCGTCAGGCGTGACGAGAACCCCCACATCTGCAACTAAACTTTATTCTTTTATTTCTCTGCCNTTAAAGGCAGTCATCGTACAATGGTCGTCTAGGTCGCGTCAGGCGTGACGAGAACCCCCACATCTGCAACTAAACTTTATTCTTTTATTTCTCTGCCGGTGTGGGAGGTTGATGCATTTTATATTTATTTTGATGCAAGTTTTGATACGTTAATAACCTGTAAACTACGGTGGCGCTGTGTCTGTACTTTTATATTTATCTGTGAGAGGTTCGTACTCTGCANTAATAACCTGTAAACTACGGTGGCGCTGTGTCTGTACTTTTATATTTATCTGTGAGAGGTTCGTACTCTGCATACCGGCAATTCGTATGTGAACTGTGAAACTTCAATAGTTAAATAAATATATATAACAAAATACTCTGGAATTTCTTTCTTAATTAATCAGCGTCCATTTACTGAGTCTCGTGTTTCTACCTTAAGCTAGTTGTGTCAAAGTAACATTCGGCAGTGTAAGCCGACGAACGTTACAAAATGGCAGCTAACTGTGGGGCTGTAATATTATAAATATGGCTAACGAGCCGCGGCCGAACGTTACAACGTCAGCATATTTTAGTTAGGTAGAAAAAAATATTATGAAGCAGTTAGTTCATGAAATCATGCAATTTTTCTTAACACACAACATGACTCAAGAATCATCCAAGGAAGGGAATAATTTTACTTTTTTAATCAATGATGATTTGCCATATTCTATCACAATAGCAGCAACAACGCTTTGCAGCCAAAATACCTATTCAGGTAAATTCAAAAATTACCTGTGGAAAAAAAACTATGTGCTTTTCTTAACTTAATGAACAATTTATTTGTTTTATTAATAATAATTACCCATATATTTTTCAGGTTTGCTTGAAATACTTTATTTGTCCATACCTAAAAACTATTGAGAATAGTGACTGTATTATTTTGCAGGCAACTCAGCATTGAAATATCTAAAAAAAATTTCAGTGCAATACATTTAATTCTGAATCACATATTGATTCACCACAAAACATGTGTCTCAAATTAGAGTGATGGTAACTGTATTCATGAAGGGTATCTGGTTTCTTCTTCAAGAGTTATGAAATATTGTCTAACTTCAACTCCACACATATTCAGTTTTCTATCAGAGTATTTGCCAATAGAAAACTTATCACGTTTGATGGAACAGCAAAACTAAAACACAAAGAAGCTATGAGATGAATCAGGTTGGTCTGACAAACAACCAAATACAAACAATATTTTTGACAGTTACAATTTTTAGACATTTAATGATATTGTGAATATTTATTCATTATAATTTACATATATATATATATGTATATATATATATATGCCAGATTGGTTACCTGCTATTTTATCAGTGTAGCGCTTGCCTAAATTTTCTCAATGAGGAAGAACATATTTTGGCAATGCCTTCAGTGTAACTCTTTTCATTATTTGCAATAAACCTGGGAGTTACTTCATTTAAAAAACAAGGAAGATTTATTGATTGATAAAATATTAGTATGTATGGTTTATCCAATGATACTTGTATAAAATGTGTAACCAATGATGAGACAACGTTGTAACTGTTGTTAATTTATATTTACAGCAGGCATCTCCCACCGAGCCTAAGCACATGTACGAAGGTATTTAGTAAGTAGTAATTTAAATAAATTTAGCATTTATATATGCTTGTATGTGTGCTGATCCTGTAAGTATTTTTCATTGTGTATTATACGTATTTTGTAAACATTGTGAACCAAAAACGAACATGTCATCATTACTTTGAAAAATGAGATGTACATTTCAATAACTACTAATATAGCACTAATAATGTTAGTGGAACCAAATAGTCATAAAAAGCATCATACATATGNTACATTTCAATAACTACTAATATAGCACTAATAATGTTAGTGGAACCAAATAGTCATAAAAAGCATCATACATATATCATTGTTTATTTCAACTTAAATACTATTAAATTAATGAACTTCACATCTTTTAAGCCATTTGCAAGCTATTTTTTTTATATTTACTTATATTTGAAATGTGTATATGTACTTTTTTTTCAGTAAATTTGTTGATGTTTATTAATTANTACATTTCAATAACTACTAATATAGCACTAATAATGTTAGTGGAACCAAATAGTCATAAAAAGCATCATACATATGTCATTGTTTATTTCAACTTAAATACTATTAAATTAATGAACTTCACATCTTTTAAGCCATTTGCAAGCTATTTTTTTATATTTACTTATATTTGAAATGTGTATATGTACTTTTTTTTCAGTAAATTTGTTGATGTTTATTAATTATTAGTTACAGTGAAACTTGGCTAATTCAAATGTTTATAATTCAAAATCATGGATAATTCAAATTTTTTCCGTGGTCCCTTGGCATTCCTATACTGAACAATGTCAAATAATCATCTGTAATTCAAATTTATTTTTGGGTAATGAGAAGTGAAATGATACGGAATTTGTGAAAAAACAGAAGTTTGTGACAAAATTACAACATCCAGAGCACAGTACACTGTGAGGAGTACTTTTGTACATCTGGCGTGTCTATGTAAGTTTTCCTTTCTATTCTGAATGCCAATCCTGTTGACTAGCATCACTGATAAGTTCCAAGGAATACGGCAAGCATATTCCCACTCTCCCGCCTGTCATAGTCACTTAATGCCACTGTGTGTGACGCACGCATGCACGCATACACTGAGTCACCACTATGTACGGTTGTTTACTGCTAGTTGTTCGCTGACGTGGTAGCCGTACATTACCGTTGTGCTCTTGTTTACTGATTAAGTTGTGCAGTATTACTGTAGTGATCACAAAAGTGGCTGACATTTGTGTTACAGTATAGACAATGATAATTTTGTGAGAGCAAAACAGAAGTTAACAGTTGGTGTTGCTACGTCTCTGTCAAAACCACGAATGCAATACAAAACACTAGCTTTAACTGAAAAAATGGCTGCCCTTCGTGAAATGGAAAAGGCAGTGAAGATTTTGGAATCCCTGCAAATACATTATCTACCTACATTAAAAATAAAGACAACATTTTGAATAGTGCAACCAAAAAAAAGGGAAGGACCGAAAAAGAGTAAGAGGACCAGGATATCCTGACTATGATTGTGTGGTCAAATGGTTTAAATAAACTCAGAAAAAAAAATCCTATTAAGTGGGGTGCTTGTTAGGCCAAAGCAGAGGAATTCACCTCTGATTTAGGTCAAAGTGCTTTTAAAGCTAGCATTGGTTGGTTGGATAGTTTTAAGGAGAGGAATAACATTTCTTTTAAGGGTCATTCTAAGTGAAATCATCAAGGGGCTGAAACTTGCACCATTTTTGATTTTGATAAAAATTTATTCCTGTGTTACCCTGTTCTTAAGGTGAAAGAAAAACATTAATTTAGATTTTTACCTACAAGTGGATGATGGCAGCCATTTCTCATACACACTGCAAGCAAATTTCACAAATTTTCGGAGGTATACGCAATTAGCCGTAACATTTTTTAATAAGTCACATTTTACAAGCTTACATAAAATACTATTGCACTGTATATTTATATTATAAAATACATTTTGTATTTTTAAGATGGCAGCCAACTGATTTGGAAAAAAAGTTATGTAAGGGATGAAATAAAAATTTGTTTTTTTTATGAAAGATGATAATCTTGATGAATAGCTATAGGGCACAAGTTGTCCCATTCTGTTATTTTCAACTTTTTGAGTACACGGACCTTTGAAAAAACAAAAAAAAAAAAGTTGATTTTTAAATTTTATCTGTTGTGCATTATATAATCCCACTTCATTCTGAATGTCACTAGCATTAGAATGACAAGGGGCACTAAGTGTTAATACAATGTTTAGGCAGTGCAATGTAAAAAAATTTAAAAATTCACAATTTTGCAACTACATAAATAAATACAAATTTACCTACTGTACTGTAATTTGAAAACTATAGACAGTTTCACTCTAGAAAAATTAAAGGCAAAATTCACGAGGAGATGTTTAAAGTAAGGTTATTAAATGTAATGGTAACCACTCTGTAAAGTCCGAAAGTCTGAAGATGATGCAACTGTTTCATGAGATTTCATCACGTAGATAAGCACATGATTGGACGCATCCTGTCTAGAACTTCAGTCTTTCATTGCCTCTCCTGGTGGCATGTTTTGTATTCAATTCAAGTGACAATGGAGTGTTCTGTTGGCTGTTTTGTTGAGGATAAATGTCATAAAAAATTGATTACTCTAGATCATCAGAGTTAATAATTGAAAGTGACAAATGTGATGAAATAAAAACATTAAATAGACGTAGAACACGTCTGGATGAAGTTGTAAATATCTGCACATACCATTACAAGAAATATATTGACAAGTTCTGTCATTTGTATGGTAATAAGACATCTGTGATGCACAAGAACCTATTTTGAAGCCCNAGAAATATATTGACAAGTTCTGTCATTTGTATGGTAATAAGACATCTGTGATGCACAAGAACCTATTTTGAAGCCCATAAGGTAAATCACTATGCAGCTATCTGCTAAACATGAACATCTAAAACTTATACCAGGTATGACTGTATGTGCACACAGTTTTCAGAAGTTGATAAAAACCGTAGAATTAGAGTTTTACGGAGAAGAACACAGCAATGATGGTAATTTGTAGCCAGAATGCATTGCTGTAGAATCGGTTAACCATGTATGTGTTGTTCTGGATGAATCTCCTATTCGTATACAAATGTTTCCTCAGTGTGAAAGAAGACAAAGAATGGAGCAATAGATTGATAACCTATCATGTAAAATTAGAAACGAGTATCTCATTTTCCAATGATGCTACCAACCATGAAGAAATTACTCCAAATAACAATTTAGGTTACCTTGAATTAATACAAGAGTTAAGAAGAAATTTGCACATGCTAGCACATTTGATAAGAAATACAAAATTTTAAGTTTGGTGTAAAAATGCTGGAGCATTCCTAAAACCAAACTGAGTTTAAATGCAGTAAATGTTTAGTAAGAAATGCAAGAATTTTATATGTTAATAGCAAAATAAGATTTTGACGAGAGTGATGATGTAAGGAGAATCATTCCTGGTTTAAAGGATTCTGTAACAGTCAGATTTCCAAGTGGAGCAAAGACAAAAGAACAAAAATATCTAGTACTCTTTAATTTTTTAATTTAAATGGAGTTTACTTGAAATTGAAAGAAACTCATCCATGCATTAAGATAGGGTTTTCAAAGTTTGCTCCATTAAGGCCCAAGTGTAGTATGCTAGCTGGTGCCAATGGCACACATTCTGTATGTGTAAGCCTACAGGACCAAAATGTGAAATTAATGTTGGCAGCTACAGTGAGTAAACTATCATACAAAGATTGATTGAAAATGATTGTTTGTGATGATTCAAAAGATTGTTGTATGCTTTCACAATGTCATAAATGTCCNATTCAAAAGATTGTTGTATGCTTTCACAATGTCATAAATGTCCTGGTGTTGTACTGGATGGAATCATCTGTGAGGAAGATGAGCTACTGAGTGAAATAAAGTGCAAACAATGGTTGTCAACTGACCGCTGTGAGCTTGCCACCGTAGTGAAAAAATATGATCTAAAGGAAAAGTTGATAAAATTAAAAACCCCATACTTTATTGCAAAACATCAGTCTGAATTTATAAAATAAAAAAACTAAGATTACTTCTGTTGAGTGCATAATTTTGAGAGATTTCTCAGAAAACTATACTTTTGTGATGCAAGATCAAGTACAGGCATTTCATTGGGTTAACACACTAGCCACATTACACCCTTTTGTGTTGTTTGCTGCTATTTGACACGCAACACTGTAGCTGTTTACACCTTTCAGAAAGTTCTGCTTCAACATTTCAAAGGTTTTAGTGATGGTTTAGCTGCTCAAAACAAAAACAAAAAAAAAAATTTATTAACCTGGTCTGTCTGCCACACAACATGGCAAATCCATGTGGTGGTGCCAGAGGTACAGTTAAATGTCTTGTGNAGATGAAGTACAGACATTTCATTGGGTTAACACACTAGCCACATTACACCCTTTTGTGTTGTCTGCTGCTATTTGGCACGCAACACTGTAGCTGTTTACACCTTTCAGAAAGTTCTGCTTCAACATTTCAAAGGTTTTAGTGATGGTTTAGCTGCTCAAAACAAAAACAAAAAAAAAATGTATTAACCTGGTCTGTCTGCCACACAACATGGCAAATCCATGTGGTGGTGCCAGAGGTACAGTTAAATGTCTTGTGNTATTAACCTGGTCTGTCTGCCACACAACATGGCAAATCCATGTGGTGGTGCCAGAGGTACAGTTAAATGTCTTGTGACAAAGGTTAGTTTACAAAGAATCACTGAAAACGACATTGTATCGCCAGAAGAAATGTTCTAATTTTGTTAAAGCAAAATATCTGGAATAACATTTTTCTTTGTGCCGTCAGACGATAATGCTTGTGAAGAGAAGTTACTTGAAAGAAGATTTCAAGAGAATGAAACTATTCCCAATACA
Organism: Clitarchus hookeri; assembly: GCA_002778355.1. Classification (NCBI taxonomy): domain Eukaryota; kingdom Metazoa; phylum Arthropoda; class Insecta; order Phasmatodea; family Phasmatidae; genus Clitarchus; species Clitarchus hookeri. The sequence goes on from NQII01000691.1 coordinate 340,667, forward strand.
AGACAATATTGTTATTTGATGCCTGAGGGGCAGCATATCTGACTTTGTGAGAGATGGAAGCCTTAATAAAAATAAAAGCATTAAATTTGATTTTTAATTTATTCACAGCGATTATTTACAGCATTAAATTATCTGTCTCCACTATTACTTTTTTTATTTCACAATGACCGCAGTATTTAATATCAATTTCAACTCTAATTAACGTCCTTTTATGTCTCTGTTTGATTATTGTCATTTAACTCGTACACATTATTAACACACGTTCAGTCAATCTGTTGCCATAATTTGTAATGTCTTTCACTCACACATTCAGTCCAATTGTCCAGCCTGCAGTCATACTGTTCACTACATTCATGTTCACAGTCGCAGATTTTGCCCCCGCTGGTCACTTTTCTCGCCGTGTGCTTCTCTTCTCGCTAATAGTCTATAACCAAAATTCATCCATTCAAAAAATTGCCAGCTCAGAGGACCGACGCGCCTTTTATAGCTACTGCCCTTAATCTGGAAGGTTCACCGCATCCCGAGTCTAGCTGAGACACACGAGGTCAGTAAACCAGAACATTCTTCAGATGTCTCCAAGACACCCGATACCCAAGGTCGGGAGCGATACGCGCCCTGATAGGCATAACAGGCACNCATTCTTCAGATGTCTCCAAGACACCCGATACCCAAGGTCGGGAGCGATACGCGCCCTGATAGGCATAACAGGCACGCTTTGTAAACATTCCTTTGTTAAAACCCGTTCCATCTCTGGTTGCATCTAATAGCACATGGGCGTCAATAAATCATCCGTGCCTTGCACGCTCAGAGCGGCCGCCTGTAACACCAGTATGGTTTGGTTCCAGTAGATGGAGATAATCTTGCTGTCTAGCAATACTCATCATCACAGAACTATATAGTAGTACCAATCACCAAACCACAACAAGCTGTTTTGCCAGACCTGAACAATTGCGTGTGTTTTATTTATGACGGTGACTGGTGGATTGGAATTGTTCCAGACAAAGTAACTGTGGAGGGAGAAGAAGAGTAAAAGTAAAAGGTCATATTTTTTTATCCTAAAGGCCCAAGTACTCATTTCAAATTTACAAAGGAACATTGTCACCACTTGAGGTAGTAACTTACAATGGAAGAACACACAACATAAGCAAAAAACTGAATGAAATGATATCAGTGATTTTCATAGAAAGAGTAACATTGCTCCATAAACATGGAGTTTGTAAATATTAGTATAAGTGTACAAACAGTGATTGTAAGTTAGTGTGAAAATTATATTGTGAATGTACAAAAAGAAGACTAAAATGTACACATGGGGGTAGAATTTAATTGTATGGTACCACAGCTACAATGTGCAGTGATTAGGTATTTGTTATACGTTAAGCTATTTTTTATGTTTTGAGGGTACTTGCCAGCACAAAGAAAACTTAAAACTTATATTGGCACACTCTTCAACTAAAGCAAAGGTAATTCACATTTGTAATCCATTGACACACTTTAATTAATCACATTCAGAATGAAGTGAGATTATACACTGCACAATAAATTAAATTTAAAAATCAACTTTTTTTTCTTTTTTTAAAGGTGGTGAAAATAACAGAATGGGTCAACTTGTGCCCTATAGCTATTCATCAAGAGTATCTTTCATAAAAAACTCAAATTTTTATTTCGTCCCCCACATAAATTTTTTTTTAGTTTCGAAAACAGCATATTATCAATTGGAGACTATTTTTTTCTAGGAAGGAAGTCTTCAACCCAGATAACTTTGATGTTACACACTTTTCTACATGTAGACACTGAGCACACAAAATATCAGATCTCTAAATGCAACTTTGGTGAAGCAGGGTGCGGTATAAATTGGGGTAAAACAGTCATCTGAATGCAGAAAGTAGATGGCTGCCATCTTTAAAATACAAAATGTATTTTATAATATAAATATACAGTATAATAGTAACTTATGTAAGCTTTTAAATTACTCTAAAAACTCCACAATAGGAGACTTATTAAAATAGTTATGACTAGTTGCATAAACCTCCAAAATCTGTGAAATTTACTAGCAGTGTGTATGAAAAATGACTGCCATCATCCACTTGTTATAGGTAATAATCTAAATTAATGTTTCATCTTGAGGATAGGGTAACATGGAACAAATTTTTATCAAAATCAAAAATGTCGCAGCTAACATTTTTTAAAAGATGTAATGTTATCATTCGGAATGACCCTTAGGTGTGTTTGTGGTGAGAGTGGTAGTATCGAGGGCACGTCTGCCAAAAAAGACATTTTTAATGTGAACGAAATGGGTCTGTTTTACAAATTTATACCAAATAATACACTAGGCCTAACTTTCAAGAACAAACATTGCAGTAGTGGAAAACAGCAAAGAAAGAAACACATTTTTAATTGGGGCTAACATGGATGGAACGGTAAAACCGTGATGTTTTAAAAATTTTAAATCCAAGACAATAGAGTACAAGGCCAATAACAAATTGTTGTGACAAGTGCAATTTTCAAAGAGTGATTGCTGAAATTGGTCAACATGTTTTGCAAACAAAACAGAAAATTTTTGCTGTTTATAGACAATTGCACAGCACACAACTCTATTCGCCCGATGAAAAATGTAAAAGTTTGTAGGGACCATAGCGGACGTTTTGTGCAAAGGAAATCACTTTCTACCGGGCGTCCAGTATGTAAAAGAAAGTAGATTGGTGTGGAATAAAAATTCCACTGGTGGGCGTATGCGGCCGCCATAGACCGGTGTATATTTTAAGTATATTTTTACGCGCTTGCTTTCCTTGACTTGCCCCACGCGAGCGAGTAGAAGAGGACAGAGTAGTGATATGATAGCAGGTGGCAAGTCACTAAGGGATGTTTGAAAAACAGGCAAGTGATAAGCCTATCAGGGTTTTAAATTATAATGTCCCACTGCACATTTTTTCGCCTGGTGCCGTGATAAGACTTTTGCTGCTGGCACGCTCCTGACCTTCAGCAGATTGAATGTCTGCGTTTATCTTAAGAATGTTCTGGTTTCGATCGTCCTTGCCTATCTCAGCAAAACTCGGAGTGCAGGGAATATTCCAGATCTTGCTACTGATACTATAAAAAGTGTGACGGGCCTCCGAACCACGAGTTGATGAGTGTCTGGAGTTTGGGCGATTGTAAGACCTTGAGCAATAGACGAGGGAGAAGAGAAATGAGTGGTGGGAGAAGTGACCAGCGGGAGGAAAATCTGTGACTGCAAGCATCTGTGCAGGCTGAATTATTGGACTAGATGCATGAGTATAAGCCATTACAAACTGTAATGCAACTGGAAATCACAACTCGGTTTTGCTCAATCGGTACACATGAAACGTAAAAGGCGCCATATAAATATTAAAATAAAGTCAAGTCTTGGTTTAGTTACTGTAATTAATTTTAATATTCCAATGAAACAGCTCACAAACAAGCTTCAGATATGCAGAGTCCTGAACAGTCAATTTCACCAGACAAACACGTACAGAGCAGCGTCACAGTAGTTTATTTATTATTCACGTAATTCAAAGCTTGCATCACAAGAGGAACTTACACAGGCAGGAGGGACGTCAATTCCCTCCTGGCACCCTAGGGACCTCCCACACCAGCGGAGAAATAATTTAGCAGGATAAAGTTTACTGGTGTGGGGGGATATTTGCCACGCTCGATGCATCCTCTTCGAGAGCTGGTTGTCTACTGTTAGCGGGCGGTAGGCACACAGGGTTTTTGTCGTCCCGTGCCTACCCCTACTCCTTGTCCCAGGGTGCCAAAAACGTGACCAAATAAGGGCATGGCGTGGGCCGGAATCCCTTCGAAAGCCTGTGCGAACCCAGTCGCAACCAGTCCCCACGCCATGCCGAACTGCGTCATAGTGAAAATATAATCAAACTTCTAGAACAAAAAATGCTTACTGAAGTTTTAAAAGTTTCTATCGACAAATCCTGATGCGAACAAAAACTATGATTTCTGAAAAGGCAAACGTATGACCGATAAACATACTATCACTGCAATAACTTCAAATCCTGATAAAATATTACAAAGTTTCCCAAAACAAAAAAAAATTAACCATATATCTGATAATTATTATAACTGCGTCATTACAAATTATGGCAACAGGCAGACTGAGTTAAATGACTATAACAAAACAGAAATTGAGAAGGACTTTAACTAGGGTTGAGAAAAGACATTGAATACTACACTTACTGAGAAATAAAAAGAATAATAGTGAAGATAGATAGATACATTGATGCTGCAAGTTATAGCTGTGTGAATAAAATAAAATCAAGTTTAGTTCCTTTAATTTTATTAAGACTTCCATCCCTCAGGAACTCAGGTACGCCCCTAAGGCGTATTTCATGTGTATTTACTTTTCAGTGATTGTATATTTTACATATATTTTAATGTATATTATATGTGAGTGCTTGAAAATACTATTGTGAAAAAGCCACTTGAGTATTTACCGTTTAGTGATTGTAAATCAATTTAATTTTAAAAACTGACGTAAATATGTTCCTATTTTTTATAGTTTGTATGGAAAAATTTTATATTTTTAAAAAAGATAAATAAAAAACTAGGATGAAAAAATTTAATCCAACAGCATTGTAACATCCGTAGACGTTCTGTGCAAAGAAACCCACTTTTTGGCAGGCGCTTGGACTGTAGAAGCAGGTATAGTGGTATGGAGTAAAAATTCCACAGGCGGGCGTATCACCCTCCATGAACCAGTGAATAAATGATCAGGCGGCCCTTTGTGCCCGCCATGGTCGTTAAAGTTTTTAATGTACAGTTTAGTTTTTTTAACCTGCAAAATACACAAACTTTCGTTATTTGAATATTTTGATAACATTTTTAAGGTCCCTTCAGTTTTGAATTAGGAAAGTTCCGCTGTATTTATATTCAATTCTTTTAAACATTTATTGTCAAGAGGCTTGCTATTAAACTCCATACAGAACACTATACACTTCTCTCATGTCAGATCACAGACACCTGTTGTGTGCTTTAAAGAGCCGAGGGCCCGTGCAAATGACTTGGTCATTTTTATGGACACAGTGAAATGAACATGGTTTGAATAGGAAATCATAAGCTAATAATATGCATCATGCTTGAGGTTAACAAACGTTCATGCAAGTCACAAAACCGCATTAACAACTACTGCACCTGCCTGCCTGGTCCTGTCATGAGGAGTAAGTCATCATCCGTTGTTTTGTCTCAAAAAACGAACGGGTAGCCACGGCCTTAGCGAGCCCATCCAATATACTTCCAACCCACCCCTTCCCGCTCCCAAGGGTTTTAGACACACACATACACCCTTGCAAGGAAAGAAAAGTGTTGTTAGTAGTCCTACTCCCTGCTGTGTACCGCCACTGTTGCGCACTACTACGGCCTCTGCAATCTCTTGTCTGTTACGCTAACTACTCAAACCTCCAGCCTATTTGTGTATTTGAGAGCTACTTATATACTATACATATAATATATTTATATACATTAAATGTCATTATTTAAAAGAATGCGATGAAACTCGTTCGAACAACTGCAGACGTATAGCTTTCTATCATCTTTCTCAAAAATCCTAGAAACCATTATTTTCAACAAACTAACACAATTTTTGGAAAAAAATAACATACTTACACAAAACAGTTTGGCTTCATAAAAGGCAAATCTACAGAATCAGGAACTTACAGGTTTATAGATAAGACAAATGTTTTGCACAAATAAGAATACCAACAGGCATTTGGTTGTATGGACCACAACATACTTCTATATATACTAAAACATTATGGAGTTAGAAGAATAGCAATGCAAATGCTAAAATTTTATTTACAAAATCGAAACAAACTAACATACATAAGTTTTTGTAACCACCAATTACATAAGTTTCTGTAAAACATAAGTTTCATACATAACGTAAGTTTCTGTAAAATAATAAATACCAGCCCACAACAAATGCATCACAGCAGGAATCCCTTAGGGTTCAATAATGGGTTCACTTCTATTTATATTGTAATGACGCAGTATTCTTAATTTTTGGGACCAGGACACGTGTTTCATTTTCTTTAGCTTTGGTAGCTTCGTAATGTTTTTATCGGTATTCAAAATTAAAGCCGTAATGGTTCGTTTCCAGCGATAGTTTGTTTAACGGGCATACGTTTGCTATTTAACGTTTATCGGGCGTCTGTTTATCGTTTTGTTTCGAACGTTGGAGTTTTCAGTTTTTGTTAAGCGTCAACATTAGATTAACTTTTTCAGACAGCGTCAACAGTTTTAGTTGCTACGGCACAGTTTCGATAACGTGAGGAGAGCATGTGTGGCCAGGCCCTTATCTCAGAAGAGGGGGGTGATAGGCCGCACAAAGACGCATGTGCCTGTCGCCCTTGATGGCAGGTCAGTTGAAAGTCAGTTGGAAGGCAGTCGGCCTTCAGTTCAATGATAGAATGGTCATCTAGGCCGCGTCGGGGGTGACGCTAACCCCCACATCGGCAACTAGACTTTACTATATTATTACTCCGCTGGTGTGGGAGGTCGCCACATTTCTTATTTCTTCGGGCCAGTTTGTAAGAAACATAATAATCCGTAAACGACAGTGGCTCTATTCTGCACATGTCTATTTATCTGTGCACGTTTCGTACTCTGCAGACCGGAACTTTGTATGTGAAATGTGTCACGTAAACTGTTAAATAAAAGTATAAAACCAATACTCTGGATCTTGACTTTATTTCATAATTAATTGGCATCCATTGTACAGAGTCTAGTGTTCCACCTCTGAGCTAGTCGAGTGCAAGCCGGCATATATATAGTCGGTATAACTGTAGCGCCCAACGTTACAATATTATTTATAAATTATTTTCCATAATCAATAAAAAAAAGGATGAAGTGATGTTTGTAGACGATACAAATATCCTAATAAACCTAACAAAAAACATTAATAAAACACATCTCCCAATATAAAAAATTATTTTAACAGTAAATTAATAATAAATATAGAAAATCCTTTATATGATGAAATTAATTTTATCAGGAGCAAAAAGTAAGAAAAGTGCAGAGGACATAACACCTACTGGCATAAAAAAAATAGAAAAACCAAAAAGGTAAAATTGACGCATGCCATATTCAATGTAGAAACTCAGCTGTCATAACGCACGCCATACCCCATCACACCCCCTCCCCAAGGGCCACCCAGTAGCCAACTGCCTCAGGACACGTGGCAGTCATTAACGCCTATGACGAAGGCAGGCTGGAGCACGGGAAGTAGTTTACACGGGTTGAGGTTAAAGCGTGAGGCCACCACCCCGAGCACAACCATGTGAAACTTGTACACGTCAAAGAAAGGACGAGATAAACTGGCTATTTCCGCCCATGAGAGAATTAAAACACGTGCTGAAGGGTAACACGCGCCGCAGAAAGAGGTGACATGGTTTGTTAGTGGCACCGCAGGTCATCTCCTTCCCCTTCCACCAACAAGAGTCGTGAAAAAAGTAGTATTGAAGAAGTTAAGTTCAATGTATTGTGCTATGTATGCATTAAAAATTATATGCTCCCTAAAGGTAGTGTTAACTTTCTATTTCTCCATCCTTGAACATGGTATTATTTTTTTAGGTAATTCCCCGAAATAGATCTAAGAATTCAAAATCCACAATCAAATCCTAAGAATAATTTTAAAAAAAAATGAATTGCTTATGTTTTTGGCACCTTTTTAAAGATCTCACATTTTAACATTCCCACACAGTCAGGGGCGGTGGAACAAGTAAGTTTGGGAGGTCATATGACCCCCTAGTAATCTGCTGTAATGGTAAGATTCTCAGAAGGAATAACAAACCAGCACTAAAACTAGGTGTGACTTTAGTTGTAAAATTAATACGTAAAAACAAACTTGAGTATTATTTTTAAATATGGTTTCCTTAAAAAGTTTAATGCTTCTAGTAGAATGTTGCATTATTTTTACAATTTGTATGATCTGATATTTGGTTATAAATGATATAAGATATCACATTAAAATAAAATGAAATGTATACATTATGTAAGTTTTGGGTAGGCCTTAATATTAAAACACGTTAACAAGAATTTTTCTGTGATATTGTGATATTTGCTAGTGTTAATTATAGCATCACTATAGATTGAAGTAGAGTGTAATTTCTGTTTAAAACCTTATTATAAACATTTTTGTGTTTTTGTAAATTTACCCCCAGGTAATATTTGATTACAGTAGAGTTAATTCAGAGTATTATGTTTGAAAATAATTTGGTAATTTTCTAGTTTAGGGGCTTTTCTGAAAATAATAAAAAAAACTCCAGAAAGTGGTATATTTCGACTCTACTAATAACGTAGAACACGAATATACTAGGGGCATTAACGTACGACGAATTTCCTAACATGTACCCACCTAACCTAACAGAACCTAACTCCACGATGGGTGAATCACTATTTTACGTTTTTAAACTAACCTAGGATTGTACGGCTCTAAACTAACCTAGGATTGTAAGGTTGTACAGTAATATAAGATTATACAATATTAAAAAAATCTCCGATCAACACCCTACAATCACAGACTACATGGGAACCCTATAATCCTACGTTATTTTAAATAACTACAATCCTAGGTTAGTTAAAATCGCTACAATCCTAGGTTAGTTTAAAAATGTAAAATAGTGATTCACCCATCGTGGGGTTAGGTTCTGTTCGGTTAGGTGGGCACATATTATACAATTAGTCATACGTTAACGACGCTACTATAGTCGTGTTCTGCGTTACCTACGAATAATCCAAGGTTAGTATAGAAAGAATGTGAAATTGTGCTGTATAAACGTCCGGAAAAAGCCTTGTTTGACTTACGTAATATAACTACATTTGCACGTTAACCTACCGGATAGAATTTGTGGGTTTCACACTAAACTACGAATTTAGGATTTTAGGGATTTAAAGGAACGTAAAACCCACACAAATAATATAAATGCACTCACCAATGTAGGCGGGTTGTACATATTCTGTCAACGGCCCATTCAACGTCAGATCACTTAATGAAATCACAGTTTTCACGAAGCACCACATACGCGAATATAACGCACTGAAACACTCATTTACAGCCGAATATATATACAGAAGCACTCGTTAATAGGCTAATATAACGCAGAAACGTAGTCTTGCTTGCTTTTTTTCCGTCTTAAATCACGAACGAAGCACCATCGAACTGACCACGACCGCTGCCTGCATGCATACTAACGTATGACCCGTGATGTTTTATGCGCCCGGTAGATTGCGTGAATATGCTATGCGCAGCCATTATTAATGGCGGCAGACGTTAATAGGCGTAAACATCAACTTTCGCGATTTCTTTAAATATGTTCTACTTATTTTAACATTACGCCGTCTTGAATATCAACAAGGTAAGCTATGCAGAACCCGTTAATGCAACTTTTGTTGGCATAAAACGTTTCGTTCAAAACGTAAACAAACTGTCAGAAACAGTCACCTCACAAACTTGTTCAATTTTTTAAAATATGTTGTACTTATTTTAAAGCCATGCCCCCAATATATTCGTGTTCTACGTTATTAGTAGAGTCGAAATATACCACTTTCTGGAGTTTTTTTTATTATTTTCAGAAAAGCCCCTAATCTAGAAAATTACCAATAATTTTTTTTAATTACATTAGTCAGTTCAGTTATATGTTTATTAATGGCAGATATTGTTAATTTATTGTGGTTGCTAAGCAAGGTATTTCAACAAATAGTATTTGTTTATTTTCATAGACTCCTAGAACTCTGTACTAGGAAACCTTACTTTCAAAGGTATTTCTGTGTGGTGAAGCAGATATTTGCTTTGGAATGAGTATCTTGTTATTATATTACTGTTTGGAACTTATTTAAATTTTTAACAAAGCTCAGCTTGAAAAAGATTGTGAATTTGAGATGGTTACGGCTAGTTTCTTCTCTTGCAGCATGATGTACGGCTTGGAGACGTAAGAGTGTTTTTTTTTGTGTTATGATTCTGTGCCAACGTAAGGTTAGTTAGCGATGCTGAAACAAATGTCTTAGGTCTGCATTTGCGTGGGCAATATTAGTGAAGAGGCCCTCAAACACAATATAAAGTAATTTAGTATTTTTAGTGCACTGACTTCAAGACTTCCAGCTTTGGTATGCAGGCTAGGGTTGGAAAGGCCGGGCCGCGAATGCAGCTATCATCGGACGTGAGAGATCTAAATTTATCTTTATCTTGATCTTGATGCTGTCCTATAAACTTGTAAATGAAAAGTGTTCTACCTTTAATTGTTTTTTGTCCCCTTGCATATGCATGACTACCTGAACTGTAACATGATTGATGAAAGATTGGTTATCACATAAAGAACATTTCAAAGTAATGCTTATAAAATTTCACTGAAAAACTTTCTCGGACATATTTTAAAAAATCAAAGAATTGAAGTTAAGTTTGACGTTTTACCCAGTGGTTAAATGCTTTAATTACGCTGAGCTATGTCGTGTTTCGTGATTTTTCCAGAAGAAGGATTGTATTAAAGAACTAAGATATTGATGCATGAAAGGCACCCAATAAAATAAAACTATTATTTATTCAGTATGAGAGTGTTTGCTAAGAAAAGATGGTTGGTCTTGCATGTAAAAAAAAATTAGTTGCGGGCAGCATCCCAGTTAACTATTCTGATCACTTTCCTGAATAAATTACCACTCCACTTAAATTTCTGTTATATGTTGATTTTTATTTCATTCAGGAAGAGAATTGATTTAAGGTTTTACTCGAACATACATGCAAAGTGCAAGCGTATCTATGTACGATTCTGTTCTGTTACAGTCCAGGGTCACTTGTACCGCTTCTGGTAATGTTTTTTTTTTAATTTGTACTTGTATTTGTTCTTCATTGTCATGTGTCTATGGAAGGTCAATAGTGCTTCAAAATACTGTTTACCTTGTTAGGAATTATTTCTCTGTTATATGTTCCTATATACTAAATATGGTAGGTACACCTACTAGTATATCCTCGTTGTCGTACCACCATAATCTGTATAGGCTACCTACTTTACTGAGATAATAATATTAATAACAAATCATATAATTTTAATTTAAAACACATGTAAAATATGCAAAAAGTTTTCACCCCCTAAAACTTGACCGGTGACCCTCTAATGACGAACACCTTCCGCCACCCTTGCACTAAGTGCTATATGCTATGGGAAATACTAAATTGATTAAACAGAAATCTAAAGATCTACAATGTAACAGACCAGAATAATTTACACATTACACAATGTGCATAGCCATAGTGGGGCAAGGATGGGCACTTCGCAAATTATTATTTTGACCCTGACAAACACCTGTAAGAACAATGTATTTTTCACCACCACACACCAAAATTTATTGGGTTTGAAATTGCAAAATTTAATTTCCTCACTGCTAAGAGAAGTCAGCAAATTAATTTTATTTATAATGCTTTCATCTTAGGAAACCCACAAAATAGGTGTCTCACGCATATTTAATTGTTTTCTGGGCATACTGTATGCAATGTGATGCTTAATTCCTTTAAAAATTATACAAATATAAGTAACAACATTAACGTTTTGATACAATAATAATGCTTTGAGAAACACAATAGCTGAAGTTTATTTTTTCAGTTGCTTAAATCAATATTTGTATTTGGATGGCACAGTTTTTTATTGACGAACAAAACTTTCTGCAACACATTTCACTCCCTCACAGTTCACACCGGCATGGAATGCCTTCCCCTTCCCATCTGCCTCCATAACCTCTGAAACTTTCTAATGTTTGTCTCTCCCCCCCTGCACAACCCCTTAGCTAAATGTTCACTTCCCCCATCCTCCCACTTCATGCACCATCTTGTACATCCAGACCAGATGCTTCACTCTTTGCCTGTCCCTTAAGGAGCTCCACACCAACTCCATCATTAAGGATGGCCTAAAATTCCTTTCATCCTCAAATTCTCACGTCTGCCTTCCCCATTTACCCTTAACCCACCTCGCTGCCCTTCTTTGCACCATCGCTAGTTCCCATACCTCCTCTTCGACATATGGGTCCCCAGACTACGGATGTGTAATCTATTATATGCCTAATCATAGCTTTATAAATAAGCCTTCTACTTCACCTTCCCCACTAATCCCCTTTAAGACATCTTCTCAGCATTCTCAAAGCCCTTCTTCCCTCTGTACATGCATTTTCTACCCAAGATCACTCTGAATCACCACCCCTATGTAGTTTGAAGCTTTTCCTATCTCCTGCTCTTGAAAGTTATAAGTGCCTTCATACCTTCCCCTCTTCCTAGTGAACCTTAAGATCTTTGTTTTTCTTAGATTAATATTCATTTTATACCTTTCTGTCTTCCTCCTTTTTTGTTCTATGTCATTTTGTTTTGCAACTTATTCTCCCCACCTGCCTATGCATACAGCAAACAGCCTCACTTTGCCACCCACCATTACCCCCACAAGGGGCCCAGCACACTATACCCTGTGAAACCCCTGATGTGACCACAACTTCCTTTGACAAGGACTGCCCCGCTTTCACCCTCTGTTTTCTCTCCCTCAGAAAATCTCCTATACAATACATTATCCACATATCATTCAGTAGCTCATCCTCTTTTGACATCAAAATCCTGTGGAGCACCTTATGAAAGGCCTTCTCAAAATCTATTAAGCAGGCATCCACCTACTTCCCCATCAACTGCCGGTAATTGTATAGAATAGGAACTTTTCTGAAAATAAACGAAAAAATCACGGGAAGTGGTATATTTCCACTCTACTAATTACACAGAACACTAATATACTAGGGGCATTAACATATTACCAATACAAACCACAAATATGATAGTGGGGAGGACTATGAAGATCAGAGAAACTGTGAGGTAAAAAGTTGTATAAAATATGTATGTTACTATTATATTTCCATAAGTAACGTAACAAAACCTAAACCAACGTAAACTAACATAACGTTTGGTTAGTTTGGGTTACTTTAGGTTAGGTTACGTACAAAAATATATATGGAAATATAACTGTAACATGCATATTTCGTACATACGTAATACATGCGCACTATAAACCAATACTAAAATGTGTGGAAAATATCTACGTTACCGTTATATTTCTGCATGTGAATACAATAGCAATAATGCAGATAATAAAACACACCAGACGTATGTAAATTTACTCACCTAAGTAGGTGGTGTGTCCTCTGCCAATTTAACTACAGTCACGCATGATTGGCACATTACCTCAACATGACCTAATAAAAATTCAAAAGGTACTGGCCAAAACAATGTTAATTCTATAAACTGGAAAACACACAGAAGCACTCGTACACTCCATTATTCAATCACAAGCCTTCACACGGTCGGGTTCGGACATCGCAAACCACGCGCACACAATACTCCACCTCACTGCGAACCACACAGTATGCCATATGCCAGGCAACTAAACGCAGTACACATCTGCGCCGACAGCATTACATGGCGTCCGGCATAAACAAAGTGGCCGAACTGCTTCTATTTTATTTAGTACATACTACTTACGTTCTACATTATGCCCTCCTTAATATTAAAAAGGTAAGCTCTACAAAACCCATTTATGTTACTTTTGTGGGTGTACAACGTTTCCTTCAAAAAAGTCGCTATTCTATACAATTACCAAACCCTACAATCCTAGGTTAGATTAAAACCCTACCATACTAGATTACATTAAAAATGTAAAATAGTATTCACTCATCATGGATTTAGGTAAAGTTAGGTTAGGTGGGCACATATTACCAAATTGGGTGGACAAATGTTAAATTGAGGTGTTTTTGTATTTTTGTGGGTATATTTTTAGTGATTTTATCCCACAATTTTCCTAATCTTCACAGCCCTCCCCACTATCATATTAATGGTTTGTATTGGTAATGCGTAAATGACTCTTGTAAATTCCTGTTCTGTGTAATTAGTAGAGTGGAAATATACCACTTTCCATGATTTTCCATAATTTATGTTATGTAGCCCTACCCAATATGTACAAACACAAAGCAAGATGTGTTAGCATGAATATGTTTGTGTGTATCTTTATATATGTGACACGTACATGTACAATGAGCATACAGCACAGCATGTAGCAATCTAGATGTAGCTACAACATTTGTATGTAATATCAATGTACGCTAGCTACCCATGTGTGTGTTAAGACCAACAAATAAAAAAAAAGACATATGTATTACAATTCCAATCCAGTATGTATTAAAAATGAGAGGAAAAATTAAAAAAAACAAAACACAAATAAGGGGACAGTCGAACAGTATCAACACATTCCATCCCTTAACCACGCACTTATTTATCAAATTACATAACAAAAACATTAAATCAAAGCACATCAGTCCTACCAGAGCTGCTTTCCACACTTACAGGTAAATAATTCGATTAAAAGAAGGCTGTCCCATTCCTTTAATATATTTATTTTCCCAAACATTACATTCTGGGAAACCATGATAAATAACACTAGGGATGGGAATTATTTAACGTAACAGGTATTCTACCAAGTATCAAATTATACCAAGTAACGGTTAAGAGTACGAGCTAAAAGTAAAAGGTATTATGTACTACACTTCTTTTTCGTGTGTACACACAAACTGGGAAATGTTTTCCCCATATAAAGGTGACATCCATTCGAAAAATGTTTGTTTTCAAATTACTTTGAATGTTTTTTATTTTTTAGACCTAAGGACCATGACTTCAAGTATCTATTACCACCAATAAGTGCTCAATTTATATCAAAACGATCGCACAGGTATGAAAATAAAAAAACCACATACCTGTTACTAGTAACCATTCTTATTTTATTTTAGTTTATATATATATAGCCTATGAATGCCCACGGCCAACATCAATGATTCAAAACGAAACAAACAAAAAAGACGACAAGATTTTCATAAGACAAAATATTCTGTTAGATTCCAACCTCTATGGAGAATCAGTTACCAATATGGACTATACTTGGTAGCCTCCATTATTGTCTTTCGCATGTATCTAGGGCGATGTTTAATGTTGTGAAACCGTGTGTTTAATAAATAACAATGTTAATTACATCGGAGTCTACTTCTCTGCCTATTCATAATCATCAAGTGGTTATGGGCCCAGTAATTAGAGTGGTGCGACATATACAGAAACAGTGAGGGTTAACGGTGTTTCAACAAGCATGCATCGAGTGTCGTAATACAGGTTAAGATGGCTTCAAGTAGTAACAATTTGCAAGTAGAATCACTTGTAGGTCGGTGCAATTACGGCAACTGAAAATTTGCCATGAAGTCATATCTTCAACTAGACTACCTGTGGGATGCATTCGAAGGAAAAGAAAAGGACAGCACAAATTATTCTCTCTGTGGATAAAATAAATTATTCACACATTAAAAATGCGAATAATGACAAGGAAGTATGGGATTGCCTGGAGGGTGCATTTGAAGACTCAGGACTGACAAGAAAAGTCGGAATTCTAAGAACTTTAGTTACAACTCGCCTGGAAAACTGAAAGTCCGAGGAATCTTATTGTGATACAATAATTACAACCAGTCATAAACTTGATTATAAGGGATTCAGTGTGGATGATGAGTGGATAGGTACACTGTTATTGGTGGCGTTACCCGAGGAATATAAACCTATGTTGATGGGATTAGAGAGTTCAGGAATAAAAAATAACGGGGGATTCAATTAAAGTGAAACTTTTGCAAGATATTCAGTCTAAAGAGGTTAAAAGTAATGGTACTGTACTTTATTCGTCATCTAAGGTAAATAGAAAGGAACCAACACGATGTTATACATGTAATAAATTGGGACATTTAGAAGGTAATTGTAGAAGTAGAAATCCTAGTAAAAATTAAAAACTATATAACGAGGGCGGTAAAGGCATACAAATGACAAGACATTTTGGGCTTGTTTGTCGGGAGATAATGATGATAATTCATCGTGGTATTTAGACGCATGTGCCTCTACGCACATCACAAATAACAAAAATATATTTACCAGTAATTTAATAGAGAAAAAGAGTTCAATTACAGTTGCAAATAACACTAACCTAAAAGTTGAGTCAAAGGAAGATGCATTACTCAATCTTAATGTTTTTGGAAAACATGTAAAAATGAAAGTTCGAAATGTTATGTATGCAAGGGATGCCTCTATCAATTTACTGTCTGGCAATAAAATTATTCAGAAAGGTTTTAAAATCAGGTTCGATCAGAATGGGGCCAACATTTTTGATGAAATTAACAATGTTGTGGCCACAGCAAAACCTAACAATGGTATATACCGAGTCGACACCTACAATAAACAAGAAGTTCAAAAAGAAATTGTGTGTTTAGTACAGGACGATTTTTTATGGCACCACATACTAGGTCATATGAATAGGAAAAACATGAAAATAATTACAAAAATGTCAACTGGTTTGCAAGACCTACAGTAGGGAGCTGGCGAGAAGGCAAGGCTGCGTGGTGGGGTGGTGATCGAGGCCGCAAACCTTCCCTTGCCAACCCTTCCAACGTTTAAAGACCGCAGACAGAGTAAAGGGTCACCCTCGCTACTAGTCATCCCAAACGATACAGCTCACTGGAAGTCAGTCACGAGTTAGTGTCGGTTGCGTGCGTACCAGGACGGCATATTATGGCGCAGTCTAAGAAGAAAGGGAAAACTATGCACAGCGAAGCGAGGGAGGTGATCAGACATGTTATAAATAAATGTGACGAAGAATCTACTGATGGTCAAATAAAGCATTTATTATATCAAGCCAATCTGCATGCATCAGAATACACTATAATTTCTATGAGAAGTGTTTCCAGAATTCGCAAAGAAGGTGCTGATGCTTGTAACAATTCGCTGTCAACACCAGGCACACACCGAAAGCATCCGCATGAAATATTTGATAGGAGAGTAATAAGAGACGCCATTTATGATTTTCACTTAGTACAGAAACAAGTACCAACATGTCCTAAGCGACTCGTTGCTTTGAGAGAAAAAAATTGATTTTCCACGGGATGCTCACACGCTCAGGCGGATACTGAAAGAAATAGGGTATTAAAGGAAACTGTGTAACAGTTCTCGGAAACTATTACTGGAAAGACCGCACATTTTCCACTGGCGTTGTAAATACTTAAAATCAATTCTCCACTACTGAATGGAGGGGCGCCCCATAATTTACATTGATGAAACCTGGGTTGAAAGCAACATCACATTTAACAAACTTTGGCAAAATGATACTGAACGTGGTGTGTTAACAAACAGCAGATCTTAGAACCATTTAATTGTTGTTCATGAAGGTGCTAAAATGGGAGTAATTGAAAATGCACTGCTAATTTTTCCAGCAGGCAGAGCTATGGGAGACTACCATGGGCAGATGAATTCTGCGAACTTCGAAAAGTGGATGCATAATCAGTTATTGCCAAACCTACTGGAAAAGTCTGTTGTTATTATGGACAATGCACCTTACCACACAGTGCAAGAAAATAAACCCCCATAAAAATATGCAATGAAAAAGGAAATGGAGTCATGGTTGACCAATAACAACATTCCCTTTACTAATGAAATGCGAAAAACAAAGCTTTTCGACTTAATTGCAAAGAACAGGAAGCCTGAAAAAGTAGATGTATTGACCAACTTTTAAAACTGCACAGACACGATGTTCTTAGACTTCCTCCTTATATGTGCGAACTTAATCCCATTGAACTAGCGTGGTCTAAAACAAAGAGACTAGTGCGGTAAAAGAACATTACTGCTAGCTTATCGTTAACAAAGCTAATGGAAATCACGACGGAAGCAATATCTTCTGTCGCTGAAGAAGACTGGCAAGGATAATGTTCGCAGGTCCAAAATAAAGAAGCAGACTACTGGCAAAAAGACTGTTGCGTGAAAGACGCAATATACAGTTTTGTGATATGCCTAGACCGTGACTCCAGTGGCTCGAGTGATTCATCTGACGACGAATTTTCCTCTTCCGAATCGAAGCTGGCGCTGCCACTTCCCGAAAGTGAATATAATATCATCGAACAACAACATCCACTGTTTCAGTTAAGCGGGAAGAGTATATACTTTCAGAGTATTTTATTAAAGTCATGAATTCCTGATCTTAACTGTTTTAGCCCTAAATGTATGCCATCAAAATTGTTTTCAGATCTCTATGATTATTTTGCAGGTATTTAAGTAAAACAATTTAAGTTAAAACCGTTTAAAAATGTTGTTTTTGGCCATACTGAAAGTCTTCAAATTAGTATTGGTAATGTAAAGATGTTCTAAAAATTGTAACTATTGTCAAATGTGATTAATTTTCGTACTGGAACAGATTGCGAATATGTACAATAAATAGCTCGCTTTAAAAATGTGTACTTCAAACACAATATAAAACATTTCGCGCACCAGGAAAACTGGCACCTAAAATGGCGAATTTAAAGGTACTTGTCAAAATAAATAATAGAGGCGTATACCATGACATTATAGAGTATATTTGTATGCGTGTTGTATGAACGGAAAATCTCCCTGTGAACTGATAGTTTTAGTACTGGTAGTACAGGTTNGGCGACATTGCAGCCCACCGGGCCCACCCTCCCGCTCTCTCACCCTGCCCGAATTCCAGAGCCTCGCCTTCTCGTGAGCTCTGGACTATAACTTACTCTACCAATCCTTGCATTATGTGCTTGGAGGGTAAGAAGACAAGGATTCCCTTAAATACAGTACCAGTAGAGCCAAAAACCTGTTGGAATTGTTACACACTGGCCTAGCAAGCCCATGGAGCAAACTTCTATCAGTGGCAGTAAATACTTCTTTTCTCTTAATGACAATTATCCGAGGAAGATATTTATTTACTTTGTAACAAATAAAAGTCAAGTTCTAGAGGTATTTAAACAATTCAAGAAAATGGTAGAAAATCAAACGGATAGAAAAAATTAAAATATTAAGGTCAGACAACGGTAGGGAATATGTCAATTTAGAATTTAAAAATTTCTTAACTAACTGTGGGATAAGACATCAGACAACTATTCCGTATACACCTGATCAGAATGGAGTTTGTGAACGAGCCAATAGAACCAAAGCTGAAAAGCAAGGTGCTTATTGTTTGATGCAGGACTTCCTAAGGAGTATTGGGCAGGAGCTGTCAATATTGCCATTTATCTTATAAATAGGTCTCCAACTACATCACTTCGTAATAAGACACAATTTGAGATTTGGTCAGGTAAAGCACCTGGGTTATCTCATTTAAGAATTTTTGGTTGCCCAGTAATGGTCCAAATAACCAAAACAATTAAGGAAGAAGTAGGATCCAAAGTCAGAAAAACTTATTTTAGCGTGTTATGATACAAACACTAAGGGCTATAAATGCATGAATCCAGTTACTGAAAATGGTTACTTTTAGCAGAAAAGTTACATATCTAGAAAATTGAATGGTACCTAAAATTCAGGAACAGTATGTAAAAAATGACCAAACAAAGAATGAACCAGTAAATGATGTCAAGAATCTACAAGACGAAAGTCAAAATGAAGTTAAAGCCTAGGAGGAGAACAGTGAAGAAGAAAAAGAAGAATATATAAACAAGGAAAACAAAAATGGGGAAGGAGAAAACGAAGACAAAAGTAGAACAAAATCGGGAAGAGAGGTGAAAACCCCAAAATATTTAGACGATTATGACGTTTATTCCGCCTATTACTTAGAGTCAAATGAAGATGATCCACAAACGTATGCAGAAGCAATAAAGAATCCTGAAT
Source organism: Clitarchus hookeri (assembly GCA_002778355.1). Classification (NCBI taxonomy): domain Eukaryota; kingdom Metazoa; phylum Arthropoda; class Insecta; order Phasmatodea; family Phasmatidae; genus Clitarchus; species Clitarchus hookeri. The sequence continues at coordinate 360,378 of NQII01000691.1, forward strand.
GGGAGTTGGCAATTCAAAAGGAGCTGAAATCTTTAGAAAAATTAGAAACATGGACTATTTCTGATTTGCCTGGTAAAGAGAGAGCTATTGATGTAAAGTGGGTTTTCCGAATTAAAACAGATGGGACCAAAAAGGCTCGTCTAGTAGCAAGAGGTTTCCAGCAAAGGTATGATACATTCTTTAATGATATATATGCTCCTGTTGCCCGATCATCTACAATTAAGGTGTTATTATCCCATTATTTATAGAAAATTACTCTATTCGTCAACTTGACATTCCTTCCGCTTTTCTCCGTGGTGAAGTTGACACAGACATCCATGTGAAAGTGCAAGAAGGTATGAATTTGCCTGGAGGAATAGCTTTGAATTTGAAAAGAGCACTCTACGGTTTAAGAAAAAGGCCGAAAAATTGGAATACCAAGTTAAACGAATTTCTGTTTGACGTGAACCAAGCATTCACTGGTACCATTGTGCCCACTGTGACTGCCACCGTTGTGTCCTCTACTCCAGATGCACCACGCCAGCGGGCATGTGGGCAAGAGTGATAGTGTATTCAGGGTCATATTATCAAGTGTATTTGTCAATGTGTGTAAATTGCACCAGTGTCATTAATTATTCAGAGCTTAAAAAGTTAATCATTATTATTTATTGGTTCAGTGCATCTAATCAGTATTTATTTATATCACATCTATCATGTTTTAAAGACAGTCATCACATATCCAGCCAGCCAGGGACATGTGACATTATTATGTTGGCAAGACAGTAGCTGCTGCGATACTAATATTTAATATTAATATAACCCTGATTTATTGTGTATTTGTACAGGGGTAATTGTGTTTTATTATGTAAGTTGTATAGGGTAATTGTATTTGATTATGTTAATTTAAGGTATATCAGTTTCTTACATCTCATAAGCATTTTTAAGTCGCATTTGTGTTTCATCTCTCCACCGCTTTGCGTCGGCGTGCTTAGGTAGCGGGAGCCAGCACAGTTCTTAGTCTAGTAGGCTTCATCACTTCAACGCGGGCGGACATGGTAAGTCTCTCGTTTCACAATAACCTGGGTACCAGCCTCTGAGGCTGCAACCTCACTTAGTAATCACATCATCACATCATCCACGAAATAACTTGTATTTTATGTTACATCGCACTTAGGGAAGAGCAGCGTCACGGGCCTTAATTAATTGTAAGCCATTAGTGTGTAGCCTTGTACGACCACGCGGTCACCATGTGTCTGTTTCGGTTAAAGTGTTAAATAAAATAATCATCTTTCAAATAACCAATAGTGCATAATTAATCCAAGTGTGCGCAGCGACCATACAGCTCGCATTTTCCTATTAGCTGATGGTGTGGACCTCGAGTCCCCAAGGTGAATAACCACGACCCGATCTCATTGCTCAACACTGAGCTGGCGCCCGGCACTTTCACAACTCGAGGTATACCGCACGCCCAAACCGTCTCCCTTCGACAAGGGACGTACCGGCGCACGTCATGTTGTCCCTAAATTTTCAAATATAAAATTACGACTTTTGTGTATATTATAGGAATAGTATCAAGTTAATTATTCATGTCGATGACATCCTTATGATTGTCAAAAAGTATGAAATCAATAAAAATACAGCATTCTCTGAAGGAAAAATTTGAAGCTAGGGATATGGGTACAGTCGAAAACTTCCTAGGTTTGGAAATAGAGAGGGATGATATAGTATAAAAAATTTCTCAAAAGGCTTATATTAATAAAGTTTTAAAGGCTTTTAATATGTCTGAGGGCAAAAGCGTAAAAACCCTTATGGAAAGTGGATTTCAGTATATAGAAAACCAGCCCATTATAGATGTTCCTTACAGAAAATTAATAGGATGCTTGTTGTACCTAGCTAACAACAGTAGACCCGATATCATGTTCGCTGTTTCCTATCTCAGCAAGTTTCTGGATAGACCAACCAACCAGATATGGACTGCCGGTAAAAGAATCCTGCGATATCTGAGAGGAACAATAGACAAAGTGTTAACTTTTACAAAAGGCCCAAAAGAGTTAGTAGCTTTCGCAGATGCTGATTGGGCAGGGTACAAAAGATACCAAAAAAGAGTTTCAGGTGCAGTATTCTTCTATGGTGGAAACCCGGTAGACTGGATATCAAGAAAGCAAACTTTTGTGGCTACCTCCACTTGCGAAGCGGAGTTTGTGGCCGGTTCTGCAGCAGTACAGGAGGTCATTAATATTCAAGGTTTCCTCTCCCGTTTGAAGGTAAAACAGAAACCAATCTTGAATATAGACAATATGAGTGCTATATCCATGTCACAAAATTTTGTCAATTCGAAAAGAGGAAAACGCATAGACATTAAAGAACATTATTTAAAAGACTGTGTAGCCAAGAAGTTAATTGATATAAATTATGTATCTACAGAAGACAACATAGCGAAAATTTTTACTAAACCTTTAACATTTGAAAAGTTTTGAAAATGTAGAAATGACTTGAATGTTATATAAATTAAGTATTGTGAAATGTATTTCTGTCAATTTAACATTTTAACTATATATTTTTAATTGAGGAGGAGTGTTAGATTTCTACCTCTATGGAGAATCGGTTACCAATATGGCCTACACTTGGTAGACCCCATTCGGGTCTCTCGCATGTATCTAGGGCGATGTTTAATGTTGTGTGACCATGTATTTAATAAATAACAATGTTAATTACATTGGAGTCCACTCCTCTGCCTATTCATAATCATCAAGTTATCCAAAAAACAAAAGGTGAATATAACTCACAAAAACGATCAAAACAGAACAAACACAAAATGACCCCACTAACCCAACACATGGATCCACAACCCTAACCGCCACTGACAGCGGCAACAGAACAACTATTTACCATTCTTATTATTTGGCGTTACAAGTCTCGTAATCATTCCATAGGTTTAAGATGAGGAAGACCGATTTCGCTTGCTGTGCATTACCAATCTCCGTGTCCCAACTTTGAAATGTTTTTCTGCCAACATGTCTTACGAAAATAGCAAGTTTTGGATTTTAGGTTAGAAAACTAATTTCCAAACAAATGCTTTCAGATATACGTATACGTCCTCTGAAAAATTTGTAATGCAGTTTGATTAAATACAAAATGGTAGAAGTATATAAAATTGCCTATCATTAAAATTAAGATATAAACAAACACATTCATCGCTGTTGACCCATGACACATTGAAAGTTGTGTGTGACTGGGAAAGGTTAATGTTGCGTACATGCACAGAAGACGAATAAAAGGTCTACCTCATCTTTAGTCTATGACTCATATTGCAATGTACTTGTTATACGAACACATATTCGTTTACTGTTTTATCTGTCACCAACCACTTTTAATATCACTCGCCTGATAGAACAGCATTTCTCGTACTCATACGCCGTGTACCTTAAAGTGTTAGGTCGCTTGCTTGCAATGTACTTAAGTCCAGACGTTCGGACACAAAATAATGTAGTGGGTACACTCGTATATGAATAATTAAACTTTGAGGGTTTTGTTTTGTATGAAAGAGAAAAATTTACAGTCTAAAATATGTGTGACATTTTGTTGTGAATGCGAGGGATGACTGCATAACATGTCTATCGTGCCAGTTGATTTCTCAATGAGCGTGGCATCTGGCAAAGAGGACAATCACGCCACGCAAGTCGGCGTCCATTCGACTGAATGTGGGGTCAGAAAATTTGTTTAAATTGGCAACTGTACTTCAGAAAAGACAGAATCTTAAATTTTGAACATATCTAAACAGACACTGCGGGAATTGTGATGTATTAAATAATATCCTTCTTACGACCAAAGTACAAGACGCATTTAACTTTTGCCTTAACATATCAGAACACAAAATACAATTTTCATACAATTATTATATAATATAATAATACAAAACATGCAGATGACTAAATAAGGAAATGATTACTAATTCAACTACTACATGAAGCATAGCACAACAAGCAATGGTGAGAAAATAGTTTATTTATTAATTAAAAAATCTTACACGAAATAGGCATTCATAATTAATCTGAAATATCATAAATTAAGTGTGTTGTGTTAAATGAATGAAAACAATGAAATTAGCTGTCTGAATAAGTTACTTTCAGTTTGGAATTAAAAAGCGTACTAAATCACATCTTTAAACATCAGCAAACAAAAAGACAATTTACCTGAGTTAATCTGGTAACTCAGCTTCAGCACATAAGATTCTCTCTACTGGCCTCTGGCAATGTTCGTAGAAACATGACACCCTTCTTAAAAAATTCAGATAAAATTAAAAATCGTACAAAATCACTCTCATCAACTTCAAATTAATTTAGAAAATCCAAAATCAAACTATGATAAGTTTCTACCTCTCAAACATAAAATGATGTCATGCATATTACCCAGCCTATATATGTCTTGCATAACATTTTGGTTGAGATGGCTGCTGAAATTCTTTAAAACACCGCAAAAACTAATTACAATGCTGCTCATGTCTTTTCTTTCATGCCCCGCATATTTAGGGTAACTTGGTACATCTGACACCATGCCTACACATATGATTGGCAGTAAAATTAAAATTGGAAGCAAATCTTGCAGACCAAATCTTACATTCATGTGCTCATCATGGCATCTGAGGAGAGAGTAATTAGTCACTGGGGTTCATATGATGACGCTAATTACACAGCAAATTCGTAAAAGATGTCACTTCCTCCTGCGTCATAGTATAATCAATCCTCTAGTTCATACCTTTTTCCGTGGCCAAAACTGCTGGATAAAACCAGGTATTAATGCAAACAGAAAAACCGTGATACATCTAAAATTAGCACTGACAAAAATAACCGAAATCAGTTTTCACATAACAAATAACAAAATAGAACTGTCAACATGTAACAAAGTAAAAAACCAAAATATGAATTTGACGTGAACCACACATCCACGAGCTCCTTGTACCCACTCGGCCCACCTCAGTCACATCAGCTGTACCAGCAGCACCAAGTAACACAAGCAACATCAAGCCAAGAGTGCGTAGTGCAGGTTGACAAGAACGAACTTGCACCTTCTGGTCAACCGGTACTGTGTGACTCAAGTGACCGTCATACTTTATATATTACAAGAGGTAACTGTTTTAATAAATTAGTAGGCGATCTGAAACGGTGTTTACCCCAAAGTCACAGCTGTTGGGCGCACAAGCCATTGGTCGTTACGTCGCAGTACCTCGCGCCACGAAATACGACGTAACGCACCACCAAGTGGCACCAACTAGCCTGTAGGACAAAGCTGAAGTACTTAGTGCCCCAAAGTTCGACCAATACTGCACAGCATTTTTCTATACATATTCCACAACTTCATCTCATTCAAAGCTACAGTCAAGGGTGGATATTATTGTATTAACAGCCATCCATCATGGCAACCAACACCCCTTTGCTTAGGTGGACTCATCCATCCCTTCATGAGACAGTCACCTGGCAATACTGTAGTCAGTGAAATACAAACACGTCACAGGGAATGTAATACAGCACTTTTCACAAGAAAGCATAATAGTGAATTCAGTATATATTTATAAGAGAGTAATTGTGTTTTCATAAAGGAAGATTGGCTATAAAGGCATCCATTATAATAGCACTTCATTTAGTGTGGTGACACTCCTCATCAACTTCACAACATTAACTTTAACAGCCATTTGTTAATCACCGGGGTTGTCACCAATGTGTTTAACTTATATAATATAATTTTTAACCAGTGCCATAATGTTCACAGTGCTTATGTCATGTTTTAACATTCGGCGTTAAATGTCAGTTCGCACCACTTGTGATGGAAGCCGATGCCATTCGTGCAGTTTACATCAGCCCATGAGCCAGACAGGTAGCATTGTCATCTGTTCTGTGAGCACCCTCGGTTCCATAATTTAGGCTGATATTACTTCATTGCAATAGTAACTTAATTAATCACAACATTTGATGTCTTTATTTTCTGTACCGAGGGGAGTACCACCTGCAATCACACCAGAGAGTTTAACACTACCATGCATATACATAACACCATGCTGACCTAGGACATTTATCCTGCAAAGGTCTCCAGCAAGCTGTAAGTGCTAGGTCCATTTCTTTTAATATTCACATATCCAATTCTTGAACATGTAATCAAGTATGTGAGTAAACAGTTATACAAAATTCAGTGCGTGTTGATTCATTGTTCTCCAAGACATATAGAGCACAACATTTCTTGTAGTACCACACACAATTTTTCTAATATATTTCAGATGTACAAGAGGACCTAGAGTCTCCCTACAAGGTCAATGTGTGTAAGTGGTATAATATTGAGTGTGTGACAAATATATCTTCAAACTGACTGCATTCAGGGCCCCCTAGACCATCGACCGAACAACTCACATCACTAACTCTCCGCTGAGTTATGGCGCCGGCCAATTCTACACTTCCCCAGCCCTGGGTCACATCGACCATGTCAAAGATAGCGCTCCCAACTTGGGGGCAATGTTTCACCAAGCCATTATATTCCTACGTCAAATATAGCTTTCCCAATTAAGAGCATAAGGAACAACAAAACGTGCAGCGAACAACAAGTGCGGCGAAATCACAGTGTCACAAAACATAAACACCATCAAATCAAAGTGACTGTTCCCGTGCTAACGCACCTCGAAAGTATCTTGGCCAGTTTAGAAACGTCGGGAAAAATCACGTTTCTATGCCAAAGTCGTTTTTCACCCAAGTAACAACAAACTAAATTTAAGAGCATTATATAGTGTGACTGATTCAAGTACAACTTTAAAAGGACAACTAAGTGTCTTTATGTACATCGCCCAACTTGCGTTAGAACACAGATCAATAGCAACATGCTGCAAACGCGTGGTTGTGTTGACATACAACCCACACAGTAATTCCAAGGTAAAATCAGGAGTGCATTGTTTATATTTTACGTGTACCGCAAAATATAACACTTTTGAGAGACTTTAAATTATTACATTGGTTTATCACACAAAATACGCAAAGAATGTTAGCAAAATCAATTTTACAAAGCACCATATGTTTTACGAAATGCAGTGTTTAATTTGGTTTGTGCTCGGCACGACATGTAAACGTTAATAATGTTCTAAGAGCTTTATGAAAGTGATATCTTCATTTGCGTAACAAGGAAATTCGTTGGAAGTAGTCAGCACCAAAATTCACGTAATAATTGTGTCAATAAGTGATTACATGATAATTTCACAAAGCATACAAGACTTCCTATAAGTATTTGTATCAATACGAAACACTTTAACATAATATATTCAGTCAGCATTCACCACAGAAAATAACCGGCAAGAAGCTAAAAGTGCTCAACAGCCCTCAGCTGCTAATTTTAATTAAAACGAAAATTTTAGGATCCAAAAGTGAAAATTCAGTTTCGAGCAAACCACCATTGTAGGGCAACAAATAAAGCATAAATATTTCTGTGTCACCATTGCTGGGCAGGATAACCAGTGAACAACACTTCAACTCACATTCCTGAGCAAGGGAGTCGTAATGACGCACCACCCAGGCATGTTCGAGATTAGTGACCAAAAACCCCTCCCCCCGCAAAAAAAACCCATCACATTCATGTCTATCCCATCAATCATAGTCCATACTGGCCCTTCTGAGCGGAGGTATGATGTCAACAAACGTGAATGCTTGGCCGTTATATGGTCCATCAAGAAGCACCGTGCATATTTGGAGTACAAGCACTTCACGTTTCGCACCGACAATTGCTGCTTAGTCTGTTTTCACACAATGCGTGAGACATTCAGCAAGCTGACCCAGTGGGCATTGCTTCTTCAAGCTTACGACTTCATTGTAGAGCATGTCCTGGGCAACGAAAACCAGCTAGAAGACGCACTGTCCAGGTCATAATGCGCTGACATCGTGGTGCAGGACGACACAGAACTGGGAGGATATATTGCCACCATAAATTCGGGAACCACTTAGCCTTCACCAGATCAACACCACTAACAATGACCTCACTGATCGTGATAAATATCATGATGGGGTTAAAGCGTATCTAAAGGACGCACTCACTCGTGAACATAAATACTGTTGCACCCAGCAGGCTGTCGAGTGTTGGCATGTAATACAAGGCAATTTAGAAACATGTTCTCTCAGTAACCATGATGTGTGGAGATTCCTTGTTCCCTCCAGATTTAGAGAGCAGGTACTGAGACATTTGCACGATATCGACGTAGCAGGACATCTGTGGACTGAGCAAATAATTCGCAATATGTGTGAACATTACTTAAGGGCACAGACTAACAGGGCATGCACACAGGAACATGCAACACTGTGTTAAGTGCAACCAATTAAAAGCACTACGAGCTGACACAGTACATAAACAGCAGCCCCGACTGCACACTATTACCTTCGAGACAATGTCATGGTGCAGATCAACATCACCAGATCAATGCCACCAACAATGACCTCCCTGTGTGTGATCTATACCATGATGTGGTGCAAGAGCCTCTAAAGTGCGCACTTAGTAGTGAACAGAAAGACATTCGCTCCCAGCAGTCTGTCGTGTGTTGGCGCATAATATGTTGCTGTTTATAAACATATTCATCCAGTAACAATGATGTGTGGAGTCTGTTTGTTCGCCCCAGTGATAGAGAGCAGGTACTGAGACATGTGCACGATAGCGATGTAGCAGGACACCCGGGGACGGAGTAAACAATTCGCAATGTGTGTGAACAAGACTTTTGGCCTTACTAACCAGGCACATACACAGGTACATGGAACAGTGAGTTAAGTGCAACCAATTCAAAGCACTGCGAGCTGACGAGGTACAACAAAAGTAATCCCGACTGCTTACTAAGCCCTTCGAATTGGTGTTTTTCGACCTCATAGGGCCCTAATCTAGGTCCTCAGGGAGGAAAAGATTCATCTTAGTGGTCTCCGATAATTTCGCCAGGTGGGTCGAGGCATATCCTGTCAGTAGTGCACGAGCCATGAGTGTTGCACACCGACTTCTTCCCCAGGTGGGGATATCTGCAGAACCTACCTATAGATAATGGCCTACAATACAACGGCACTGAGTGGCGAGAATTGTGTACCTGTTGGGAAGTGCGACACATGAAAACATCAATATATCACATACATGGCAACCCCAAGGATAGCCGCAACCAGGAGCTCAAGACCCAGGTGCGGCGCCATGTGGGCGACCAGTACACCACCTGGGCCGACCATCTGTCCGCTGCCCTCTTTACACTCCGTCGGTGCATCAATGCCGCCATCGGCAAGTCACCTGCCGATGTCCTGCTGGGTCACAACCTCTCCCTGCCTGGTGAGTTTGACTGCCCACAGGCAGAAGAGAGTGGTGACCCAGTCAGCAGTGACACACAATTTAAATCGCATTATAGGGATCACCAAGAGTTACATACTCGCCAGCAAGTCTACATCATGCTGTGGCTGTGACCACAATGCGACCACCACCTCAACTACAACCCAGTAAGCATGTATACCTTTATGTGCACCCACAGTCCAGAGGGCCGCAGATACTTCTGCGCGAGGTTTGCGGAGAAATGGAGCGGACCGGATGTGATCGCAGGAGCCATCGGACCCACCACCTACCGGGTCCGGCTTGGCAGAAAGACTGTCAAGGCGCACCGGGAGATAACCTGTACCTAACACTAGGTGATGTTGACGACAATGCAGCCCCAGGTACCCAGGTTCCCAATTACGGCGACCCTGATGTCGAGATCCACCGATCACCCACTACGAGGAAGATGTGTCAGCACTACCCTCGGATGAGCATCTACAAGGGCCTGCAAGCCCAACAATGTCCAGCAATTCAGGCGTCCCTCAAATGTAGTCGAGGTGAAAGCTCCATCATCGTGGACAGAGTGGTACCATCCAGCATTGCTGTTCCCGCGTCAATATCATTCTAGACGTACCACCAGCATGAGCAAGAGGAAGCAGCTCAATGACCTGCCCATGTCACGACACCTGGTATCGCAACGGCCACCTCGATGGGTGCCTCTTTCCTCTCACCAAACCCACTACAGGTGACACCCCGGGACATCCTGCCGCACTGTCGATGGTGTCAGGAGAGCTGACTACTGGTAGAAGTGGAGTTAGTGACGGTGGCAGCAAGAGCAGCGAGGCACTCAGCTCGCCTTCCTCTGCCTCTCATGCCGGGAACATCAGTGTGGCCCACAAATGCTCACAGCAGGAGTGGGGCACAAGATGCAGGATGGAACCTTTTCCTCCAGACTGTTTGCCGTGCTGTGCGTCCACCGCATCAACTGCACTAGTGTAGCTGCAGCGTACCCCGAATGCTGACATGAGTGTAGTGTATGTGAAAGTGCTAAGCAGTGGAGCGTAACCGCATTCCCCCCATCACCAATCATCGTGGGCAGACATGGGTGCATAATGGAAGACCCAGTATATATAATTTTTAGGGCAATTTCAAAGCTAGTATTTGAAACTATAGAATGACACACTACGAGTGAAAACGTTCAGAGACATCCCTACTAGCATTTCATGGTTTTATTTTGTAATTATCAAATTCATATATATTTCACCCCAGTTGTTTCACTCTCATTTCATGCCATCCAAGTGTAAATTGTAACTGTTTTTATTCATGGATCATTTATGTAATTATTTTTTAATTTATCCATTTAATTGTTGCTAGTTACAGGTAAGCAGAAAGTAGATCAGGGCGAGTTGCATGCCACCAATGTTCGTGCCGTGCGTGCACGCAAGATTTAGTCTCTATCGAGTGTCTCAAGAGGTCGGAACATGCCGCATTGCGCTCCAGGTGCCTTCACGTTTTCTCACCGATCACCTTAGCTAGAATAGTCTAATGTAAC
>NQII01000691.1:371260-520499 GCA_002778355.1 Clitarchus hookeri
ATTCCTAGGGAAAATGATCGCCCGGGGAAGCTTAATACACCAATAGTTCACTTTTATGCACAAATGTGTATTTTTCACAGTTTTGCCTATCTGGCAGGCTGCTAACCTGAGTCCGTATAAAGTGTTCACCTAGAATGATGTAAGTGTTATTGTGCAAGAGTCATTACATGGAGGTTGTCAGACTTTGCGTCTTTTATTTCAAGCACTGCCTTCGGGCATTTTGGGGTACTGGTCTTGTAGAAAAACACGGAAGACAAATAATAAACTGGAGTGGAGTATAACAGATGTATTTGGATATAACACAACATCACTACAACCGACCGACATGCTGTGAGAGCGCCATCATGAACTAGACTGAACAACTGCATGGCCTCGGACAATAGCCGCGACTCTCCGTATAGCCAGGATTAACCTTAATTATAGCAGAGGCTAATATTAAACAGGTCTCCTATTACCAGCATTCACCCAGTTTCACATAACTTATGACGTGACCAAGCTTGGCTACGACGATAAAGCCAACTTGATCTGCGGTGTTCCCAGAGTTGTGAAGTAATATGTGTGTGCCCGGCGCCACAGCTCTGCGGTGAGCTGATGAGATGTAGGGTCGTTCGGCCGACAGCCTAGGGACTCTGGTAAACACTCCGTCATACACACGTTGCCGAGGTTGTGGGCCACCTTGCACGCCTTACTTGATTATCAATAAAAACAGTGGTGCTGGTTGTTAAGGTATTTATTACCCCGTTATGTACACTCAACTATACAGAAGACACGTGGCCTGAATGGCCCGGAACTACAAGCGACCACGTGGTCTTATCATGTGAAGCTCGAAATGCACTTTTGATTCCCGATAAATAATAACGTCGCTCTCCCCTCGGTGCTATGCAAGTTAAATCAGGAAAGAGATGATGATAATGATTTATAATGTTCTGGATGCGACTCGATACTGTTCGACAGATGATGTCCTTGCTAGGGCTTCTGCGGAGTGGGGAGAGCATAACGTCCGAGCTCGTCCAAGTCCTGGCTAATACTGCCAGAAATATGCGTCGGCTTCCGTCGCCTAGACGCCGCCGACGCCATGCGGTGGTACAGTGAAACATAATATACACTAAAAGATGATTATGGGATGAAAAATGATATGAACTAAATTAACACAACAAAACATAATTACAATTACACAAATACATAATAAAAAGGATAATTCTTATTCTAAATGTTTTCATTGCACCAGCCACAGCATTGCCAAATGTAGAATGTCACATGTCTCTGGCTGTGGCTGGGCAAATTGTCTCCTGATGACAAAACAAATTATAAATGAATTACACACTGACATTATTTACAAATACACTGACGAAATAAACTGAATAAATAATAAACACTAATGCACTCGTACCCACAAGCCTGTTGGTGTGGTGCGTCTGGTGTGGGCATACTGCGGCAGTCAGTGGGCAAAAGGACTCGTGAACGTGCGGTTCATGTCAGTACCTTTGCCTAATTCTGCTTATTTCAAAAGTAAAATTAAGAATAAAATTCAAAGCGCCACACAAAAATATATTTCTGACGCAAACTTATGTACAGTAGAACCCCGCTAGTCCGGCTCTCCGGTTAATCCAGCTAGTCAGGAGTGCCATCTGACTGAGGACAGGCACGGGGTGGTGGCCGGCCCACGCGTCTGTGCCCTATCCGATTTTCAGTCACTAGCGTAAACAAAAGCTCACTAGACAGTAGTTAGTATCTAGACCCGACCACTTGGCGTGGTGTTGGACCACTTTGCATTCAAGCCGTTGGGGCCCATGACAGGAATTTCCTAGTGAAGAAATCTAATGTATTGGTAAAGGACAAGTGTTTGATGCCAGCGGGGCGAGCCTTATGGGCGGCGTGGCGAGCACGGCTCTCAATGATGAAACACTAGGTATTAAACCAGACTAAGATGACGGAACCCACCTGTTTTCAGAGAGACTCCGCGTCGCCCTGCCCGTGGGGCATGAATAAACCCACTAGTTCCATGGCAAATAAGTGGGAGCACGGGATTATCGGATTAGCCCCATCAGTGGTTCTCACTGGCGTACTGATCACTAGAGGTTGGACTTGTGCTGGCAGTGGTTAACTCCTTATGCTGCAGGAGGCTTGAATAGATTCCCACTCTTGTAGAAGAGCCGGGCGGTGAGCAAGCATCTGCTCCGGTGCTGTACTGCGATTACGCTAGGGGTTGGATAGTCCCTGGCTAGGCCACACGCTTGGTAATCTGAGTACGAGGATCTCAGGCCTTGTGGTAGGACATGCTCTGCGCGATCTTATCCATCAAATCGGGGCTTGGGTATGGTCAACTTGGGTGAGCGCTGGTCATGTCTGCGTTGAGAGGGCATGATCCGTCTTCCCTGCCGATTGGGCGGCCGGGGCGCGGTATGGCCGAAATGGCTAAGAGTGCCACGTTAAAATAGAAAAGTATGGTTGTAATGGCTGTATCATACTCGTAGTCAGTGAGTTGTAATTTGATGTATATGAAACAAACAACGTACCATTTACAAAATCCTGTATCAGCTAATGCAGGAACGAACAAAAGTTAATATTACGTTGACTAATATGAGTGCACTGCCGACACACATTATACAAGCAGATAATATGCAATAAGAAAGAGTTCCTAGATTAATTAATACATTTTATTTTACGTTGTCATAAAACAGTGGTTTTTAGTGTTAGAAACTAAATGTATAGGTGTTCAAAATGGAAGGCATATAAAACTATCAATATCCAAATGAAATGCAGTTTCAAAACCTTTTTTTCCCGTCTTTTCACCCCTCTCCAACCCTGCTTTCCTTACATGCTTGATATTAATTCCAAAAGCATACAGAAATATTGTATAATATTGTTGAATTATTTTTTTTAATAATTTGACAAAATATATTTCAAATTCGTGTCGTTCCGAGCCAGTAATAGAAGAAAAGTCAACTTTAACAAGAATCGATCTATTCAGCAAAGCAAGTATCGGATCTTTTCAAAGCATTACCAGCCAGAAAAGAATAGCATCCGTGTGCAATATATAATAATTTTACGAACAGATAACAATAGTTTTATTTTTCGCGAGCTCTGCATAATTTTTAAAGTAACATATATTTTATGTACAGCGATTTTGAGTACTAGTAATTTATATTCGGCAGGTAATCGTTCGTCTACGCCCATGTTGTTCTCTGAAAACCCAATTCCTTGTTTCCGAAAAAAATAGTGCACATGTGATCTCCCAAATGTTATCCCAAATTCGCTGTCATGGACAAATTAAAAGAGAGTTAGCAAATATCAAATTTTTTGCAAGGTTTTTAATTTTATTTTTATAACCTACTAATTTTTTGTAGACAGATGTCAGTCTAAAATTTCTTAAAATTTGTCTAGCATTACAGTACAATGAGTAGTGGATTAGCTGACAGCCTCCAAAAAACGAACCAGGTTATGGCGGAAGGATACATAGTCAGTAGTATACAATGGCGCTGCTTTCCCAGACCTGTCAGAATCTGGCCAACTTATATGAGACACAGTTATATAAAAACATACACACTATCTAAACAGTGTATTCTCTAGTTTGTAAAGTATTATATCAGCTGATGATTTGTTGCTAGATGTGTTATGTTGGCGTTGATGATCATCTTGGAAGAAAATAGTACTTAGAATTGAAGGTCATTATTCAAAACTTAAATTATACTTACAACATTAATTTAAAGTCATGTACAATTTTTTTTCATCATACTGGCTAAAAATGTATTTAGCAATCATGACGGAGCATACAGTGAAACGTTTCCAGCTCTGTGAAAGTCATTGTGAATGTGATCGTTTATGCGAGAAACTTACTGGTGTTATCGGCATATTTTATCTGTAGTTAATGATTTTAGTATTTCATTTCATTAAGCATAGTTCGTTGTAGGGGTGTCTTTTTAATGAGTTTTCTTGCGGAAATGTAATATTATCGACATTTGTATGGCTTGGTCCGCCATTTTCGGTACCATTATGTGCCACGAATCGCCAACGTATATTTTCGTTCAGCAATTCATTAGTTTCAGGAAACCGGTGAAGTGTCGTATTTACTGGATGAGTCTGCAAATTATTTTGCATACGGGCAGACAAGTATGTCTAAGGATGGCCACGGACCGAACGTAAAGTGTTTAGTAAATAATATTAGAATGTTTGAAATGTGCGTGGCCTATAAAGCCACCTTTCAATGCTCTTTTAGTATAAATGTAACTCGTTTATTATATCGAAAATTCAACAAGTGTTAGGTTGACTTTGCCAAAAATATTTACGTACATACGGAATGTGTTTGTTGGTTGTATCAGTACGAAAAACATATTTATCACGTTTTCTTCTTTTGGCGTGATTAAAACTTAACAGGTTATAATGATTTGAATGTTAGTTCCTTACAAACAAAATTTTCTTCTTGTTCATTAAAACAATATGTAATTCAAAATTATACCGTCTCATAAGAAGTAATGCAAAACAATGCCATCTCAAGAAATATATTAAACTAAAGTACCATCCAGCTCCATCCACCCACAATTAAACACAGCCCCACCACTATAACTCGGCCAAAACAAAAATTAAGTAAGCTAGAATGGTAACCTACATTGTACATAGAATTTGTTTAAATACTTTGTTTTCTTCATAAATAAACCAGCCGCTGCGGAAGGATACATAATTGCCATACTACATTTCTAGAACTGAAAATTTAGTGATCTTATATGAAATACAGTATAGTTTAACACACATTTTTACATTAACTTGCTGCCCCTAAACCTAATAATTACCAACAGCTGTAAGCAGCTAAGAAAGCATTTGACAGTTAAAACATCAGTCACATGGCAGTGTTTATATTTACACGTAGCTTAATGATACGTAATAGATAACCAGAAGTAGAATTTTAGCAGGGCTTCAGAAAAGTGTGCAGTAACTGTGAATTGGGTACTGAAATGTATCCCTTGTCCTAGATCTGTCAGAACAATCTATCAGCAAGTTAATGTAAGAATATGTGTTAAGCTATACTGTATTTCATATAAGATCACTAAATTTTCAGTTCTAGAAATGTAGTATGGCGATTATGTATCCTTCCACAACAGCTGGTTTATTTATGAAGAAAACAAAGTGTGTAAACAAATGCTATGATCAATGTAGGTTACCATTCTAACATACCTAATTTTTGGGTAATTATTAAGTTTAGGGGCTTTTCTGTAAAAATAAAAATAATTTTTGGAAAATGGCATATTTCCACTTTACTAATGATGCAGAACACGAATATACTAGGGGCATTAACGTCCGACTAATTTCGTAAAATGTGCCCACCTAACCTAACAGAACCTAACCCCACGATAGATGAATCACTATTTTACATTTTTAAACTAACCTAGGATTGTCGGGTTTTACACTAACCTAGGATAGTAGGGTTTTACACTAAAATACAAATGTAGGATTGTAGGGATTCAAAGGAACCGTAAAACCCACGAAAAGAATGTAAATTGACTCAGATAGATAGGCTGTATAATTCCTCTGATGTTAATAGACTTAAACAAACATATTTCGCAAGTTTTTTTAATATGTTATACTTATTTTAACAGTACGCCCTCTTGATTTTAACAGTACGCCCTCTTGAATATGAATAAGGTAAGCTGTGCAGAACCCATTAATGCAACTTTTGTTGGTCTAGGACGTTTCGTTCAGAAACATAAACAAACTGGCTATACTGCTCGTTTCGCAATTTTGTTCAATTTTTTAAAATATGTTGTACTTATTTTAAAGCTACGCCCCTAGTAAGTCGTGTTCTGCGTGATTTGTAGAGTAGAAATATATCATAATTTTGAATTTTCTTTGTGTTTTTCAGAAAAGCCCCTAAACTTAATAATTACCGGTTTGGTTAATTATTTATTAAAAATTTTCAGGTTCGGATTGTGGCAAACAATCAAACCACAGAAACATAAGCACATTGCACTACTGTGTTTCAAACACCAGGGGCAATGTTACAAGGTTGTGATAAATAAACAGATGTAAATTTAAATAATTAACTTCGTCGTAAAAACAGTTCACGGTTAAAACGTATAAATTTTGCACGTCCAATATTTGCAATCGCACACACCAGGTTAGCATAACGAACACTACACAGTCACAACCTTTCGCACTCAGCGGTCTCGACACACTTTAGAGTATATTTATTACTGCTAAGAAAACTCTGCTTTATCACAACATCGTAACTTGCCTAGGTAGGTTTAAAAAAACATGTGTACAAACTTGATGTGGTAATTTTAAGTATTTTTTGGAGCACGAAAAAGTAACGCTTTGTTGAACAGCGACACGACATATCAAGTCGCCACGTCTCCCAACTTCAGATTTGTAACCCTCCCGCCATTACATCTAAATTCATACACATATTCCCTGCAATGCAACTACTTTTCCAAGAATTAAATCATACATTACTGACCCTGCGAGTTCTGGGCCTGAAGGGCTGATTACAGTGTTCTGGCTACGTTTCTGACGGCTTGGAGGACACTAGGCGACAGTACACGTCCCTGAGTGGCGACGTTGGTACTTACCTGTATTTGTTGCTGGGTTTTTGTTCTGGAGGTAGTTTGAGGTATGGTGAGTTGGGTGGCCCTTTTACAGGCCCTCGGACTGGCTGTCGTTGGCGTGCCACAGCTGGCTTCCTCCTTCGGCTTCAACTGACTGTCTCCCTCGTCCCGGCGAGGAACCCTTGATGGGCCCCCACCCGGCTTCCGCCTTCTCGGCGCCAGGCTGCACTGGACTACTCCCTCTCAACGTGGCGCTCCTCGTTGAAGCTCACTACTCAACTCCGCCTTCCAGTGTGGGGTTGTAACTGACTCTGCTGACGTCCACGATCCGGCTACCAATGCCTGACGCCATGCGCGTCCTGGTGTGGCGCTACCGCTCGTCACTTTCCGGTGACGGGGTATCACTGACTGACTGTCTCTGCGAACTGACACTCGCCCAGCACCACGCGGCGCGGGAAATTTCCGGTTGACTGTCCCTACGTTCTGATTCTCTGTGCGCGGAGTTACTGGTTAACAGTCCCGATATTCATGTATCTGACTGACTGCTCCAACTTACTTGGCCGGGGTCCGATCTCCCGGCCTCGGTTAACTGCTGCACTGATTTCCTCTCTCGGCGCGCCATTCAACTGCTAACTGCCCGACGTGATACTACTGACTGAACTGCTCTCTGAACGGATTGATTCAACTGATCAATGTGACTGACTCACTTCAACTGACTGACTGAACTGCCAACTTCGTCGTGGGGACTGGCGGGTCCCCACCCGGCGCCCAACACCTTCCGGCGCGGAGTATCACAGCTTCCGACTGCCCCGATATGACTGACCCCCTCCTTGTCTCACAAGATGGCTTTTAAACTANCCCACTTCAACTGACGCAACTGACTGACTGAACTGCTAACTTCATCGTGGGGACCGGCGGGTCCCCACCCGGCGCCCGACGCCTTCCGGCGCAGAGTATCACAGCTTCCGACTGCCCCCTCATGTCCCACAAATTGGCTTTTAAACTCTCGGGTTCCCCTCTTAGAACCTTACACGTGTCTTCCCTTGTGAGAAGGGGAGGGGGGTGACCTGCGGTGCTACTGACAAACCCTGTCAGCTCTATTTGCGGCGCGTGTCCAAATTGCTACGCGGTTTGCTACGGATGGAGGGGGACTCGTGGCCCAATTGCCAAGCTTTGTCAGCCTCTTTGCTGGTGTATCTCACCTTCACCATGTGTTTATTCACTCATAGGCAGAAATCGCTAGTTTATCTCGTCAATTCTTCTGCGTGTCCAAGTTTCACGTGGTTTTGTTTGGGGTGGTGGGTGGAGGGGACCCGCACCTCAACCTTGACACGTGTAACTGCTTCCCTTGGGCAGGCCTGGCCTCGCCACAGGTGTTAATGGCTGGCACGTATCCTGAGGCAGGTGGCTACTGGGTGGCCCTTGCGGGAGGGGGTGGGGTATGGCGTGCGTTGTGACAGCTGAGTTTCTACGTTGAATATGGCATGCGTCAAGGTGTTAGTAACTGCAAAACAGACATAAGTCATCATATGGATCCTGCACCCAACTTCATTACCACTAAATATGGTAGCAAGTGTCTGTAACAAGGTCGAGTAACAAATGTGGACGTACCTTAACATGGAACTTGTTACATGAATGCAACTGGTTGACCCAACCCTAGTGTGGAGAATGGAATGCTAGGCAAGGTGACTCTAGAGTGAATATGGTGTGAAGCGATCTCGCTAGCTGCGCAGAACCAGTGTCTGTGTCCCAACAATGTGGATAGGATTTGAGGTTAGAACACAGTTAAGTAAACAAGTGCTTTGAGATGTTTGTATGCCTCCTCTAACCAATTTTTTTATGTATTTTAATTAAATTCAAATTGCTAAAAGTATTTTTCTTATATAAAGTGCTTGTCTTTTGAAAGTTAAGATATAAACAAACATGTTCATCACTGTTAACCATGTGACTTTGAGTTGGTTTGGGGTAGGTTAATGAGGGGTACATGTGCAGAAGATGAAGAATCTACAGTGAACTCTCGATTCCAAGACTCCTGGAATAACGACCCTCTCAAAATAACAACCCCTTTTTTGGGGAACCATGAAACAATTTTCCATTAATGACCCTCTCAAAATATTAACCCTTTTCCCAGGAACCGTGAAGGGTCCTAGGATAGAGAGTTGACTGTACCTCATCTTTAGTCTATGGTGGCAACTGGTGAAGCACATACCACCAGATTGAGTGTGCACGCATCTTTCTGCCGTTGAAGGGTGGCCAGGCTAGCTGCCTACCCTTCCTGGTCCCGTTGTACTGCTACATGGCTTTTTCAGAGTAAGGACGTAGGGATCCGTGCTATTTTCAACTGCATTAGATGTGTACCTTTTATTACACTCATGTTGAGTTTGTGTAAAGCCTGTGATATTAAGTTAACATTAAAAAAATAATTCAACTGATTTTCCTACAAGAGACCTGGGAAACTGTAGCTCACACTAGCTACAAGATTCCAGTGCGCTGTGTTTTGTTTTTTTTTCAACCAGGATAGAACCTATATGTCTGGCTAGGTTATAATTTATCTCAAACTAGCGACCTGGCCCGGCTTCAATTTGGTTTTTACAGCAGTACACTAATATATAAATTGGGAAACGACAATTGCAATATTATATGATAATAAATTAGTAAACTACTATCATATTTAAAATACATACGTACGCACGCACCTGCACACATACATACATACACACAGACCCGTCACGCCTGTCTCCCAGAGGGGTAGGTAGAAATTATGGACCTCCCTTTACCACGATCCTGATATACCTACCTCCTTCGCTTTATCCACATTCATACATCTCTAATATAACAATATTATATGCTAGTGGTTTAGAAAATTTCTTTTTATACAACATTAATCGTTTTGCCACCGACCGCCAGCAGAAAAAGATTTCTGTTTGACGTGACACGCAAAAGGGCTACGTAAAGTTGTCAGTGTGAAAAACATGCTCCACTCAAATCCACATTAAGTGTTTAACCGTGTGCCTTATTTATGGTCATACCAAAACAAACACGTATTGGTAATTGGAATCTTTTAAAATTAAAAGGCATATCCGAGGGAATCATTGGTATTCTAGGTATTAAAACATTTTCTCCAGCACCGCAGCCAGTTAGAATAGTACCTTCAATGAGATAACTTTTTAACTTTTTATTTGTAATTGAGTTCCGTTGCATAATTTTGCAGTAAAATTATGGGAGCTCCAACTTTTAAAATCAGTTTGTGTGGTGGCATGCCAGAAGAATTCAATGAATTAAGAAATTCTGTACGATAGTGCATAGATTCTTCACTGTTGAGTACTGTATCCACTGATCAATAGAGACTTGTGTTTGCGCATTGAATTTTGCGAGCTCGCTTCGTACACCTCCCTTGCACCTCTCTCACCACCGCATAGCCACACCCTGTGCCGCTGCCCCTGCCCATGTATAGGTCCGTGCGTGCGTGTCAATTTTAGAAATTACTTTTTCACAAAACCTTTCATAACTTTTAAAGTATTGGTGATAATTGTATGCAGTAAAGGACATTTCTTATTTACATTAAACAGTTTTAATTATGGATTAATTTATTTAGATAAAAATTAAGATTTTTATGGTTACAAAAAACAGTGAATTTTACGTTTCTTTTTACTGCATAATATAAATTGTAAATATATTTATTACTACTTATCTATTAAATATAGATATATGCTACTGCCGACTTTTTTGTAGATCATTTAATTTTACACTATTCTTTCGTACATGATTTTGTTATATCTCAAAAGGATTACTCAGCCTATTCCATGAGAGCACACTGGTGGCAACTTTTTTCCGACTTGATTCACTAATACCGTTAATGCTCAACTCCTATAAGTGCTAGGGCAATTTTTAATACACACTAAACCTTCTTCAATAAATTTAGATGATATTAGTAAAAACTGCATCCAATTCCGTTGAGTAATTCTTGAGATTAGCGCAGTCATACACACACACACGCGCGCCAGGGACTTCCTTTTGTACAATGTAGTGAAGACTTCAAAATATTAAAATTTAATATTTCATTAAAACATGTTATTTTCGTTCTAGAAACAATTGTACACAGATGCAATTTTTTACTTTTTGAGGGTTGAAGACAATCAAAATAAATAATATTTGACTGTACCCCCCTGCCAGAGATGGGTAGAAATTCCTACATGCACTCAAATTTTGTTACTGCCGCACCCATTTCATACAGACGTCTTGTTTGTACCGATAGATTTTCGGGAACCATGACAATTATAAAAATAAATTGAATCAAAAAAATAAAAAAATAAAAAATAGCTGTGGTACATTTGAAAGCTGCAACATTAAAAAATAGCATAGGTTGTATGGACTCTACCCTTGCGCAATGTATTGCATAGTAATAATTAAAAAAAAAACTGCAAATATTTGTTAAAATTTATCACTAATGCACAGTGCACGAGCAAGGTGGTTGGCACGACAGCTGTTCCAAAGCGCCGCGCCACTGGTGCAGTTCTTTTTTACGTACTTTATTTGTCTGTTGAGATACACATGTGCAGCGTGACGCATTCCACGCCCTGCCTCCTGGCAGCAGCACCAGCCAATGTCGGCACTGGTGCGAGTGGCAAGTGGCAAAAAAAAAAACAACCCTGCCTTCCACCCTCCTTTTTTTACCTCACCTGTTCAACCCCTCTTGGTCCTGCAGGGTCATTATTCCTGAGAAGTTCGTTTGTTGTTACCTAAGTATTTGTCTGTCTAATAAGTCAAATTTTGACTTTCCTTCACTGACTATGATTTGGATTTATATTTGCTGATGACATCACAGTGCTAGTTCACTTGGATTTATATTTTTAAAACTATTTTTATTTATTTTGTTACAATTGTTGACCTGCGTTACTTTTTTGACACTGTTTTTGATTGCAATTTTAACATAAGTGGAAGCAAGAGGCAGACCATCACAACTTGTGAAATATCTTCTGTCTCCTTTCCATATGTAATCAAAAGGAAAATGTTTGATTTATTAATGCCATCACTATGTTTTAAAAAGTTAGCAGAAAAACTCTACAGTTCACATGTTTTTCCAAGCAGCATATTCCCTCATTTTACGTGTCATTATAGGTGGAAAATATGTAATACTGCTGCCGTGTATTAACCACTTTTTTACATGGAAATATTGTTCTGAGCCAGTCGGGGTGTATCACATTTTAATCACGACATTTTTAACAATTAAAATAACTGTACTTTTAAAATATGTATCTTTTATTTTTTCTGTGATAATGTTTTACGTTATTAATTTGCTGCATATACGTTTTATTCAAAATTGTAACAGCATTGGCTTTTCGTATTAAATAATTTTTGCATCCGTTAGGTGTATACACAGTTTTGAAGTGAAGATGTCTATGTATTAAAATAATATTATTTTATTAACATAAAACATCTCATTTTCCTTACGGGAAATATAAACAGTGGCAGTATCGCCACCGTTTTTGTTAATAATATGCGCAGCAATGCTGTCTTTTAGCTTGCTTAGTTGTCTTATCTGTATAACTCGTGCACCATTTTGCGCAGAATATATCATGCTATTAAATTAATTTATATTTAATTAATGAAACCACTATAACATGTATAATTTCGTCGTTGTAAATGTAAAACACAGGTCCTATCACCACAATTTTTGTTAAGCATATGCATGCTTTGCTGTATGCTTTTTCATCAATTTTAAATCGCTCAGAAGTCTTTTTCTGCAAAACTGGGGTATCATTTTACTCTGAATACATAAATTTCCAATTTATTGATGAAAATTTATAATTTTTTCATCAGAGATGTGTGAACATGGCTTCATGTACCCAGTTAGTAAAATATGCTATTTGTATACAATTTTCACGTTTAGGAGGGACCACGTGGGTCGAAATTTGGCCATGTCTGTTCATACAAGTTGGTCGTACAAATCGTGAGTGTCTATCATCAGGATTTGACTGTATAACATTGAACAAGTAATAAAAATGACAAGAGAATTCAATAACTTTTTACTTTTGTATGGGTGTATTTCACTTCATGTTATCCTTTGTGATTTTATATTAGCAATGTGTTGAAAGGAAACATGTACCTTCACACAGTGCTTCCTACAATTATAAAACAGGTAAAGTGTGTAATGACGCAATATACTTAAATTTTCGGGACTTGGGTGTAGAATTCTTTCGTATGTATGAAGCTCGGGAAAGTTTCAGTATATTTTTATCGGGTTTCAGTTTTAAGCCGTGGTGGCAGGTTCCCACGTTTGAACATCGAGCAGACGTGTACTTTTGTAGTTTAATGGGCGGACGTTTGCTGTGTTCGTTTATCAGGAGTCCGGTAGTGTTTCATTTCAAACATCGTGTTTCTTTTGAAGCGTCAACATTAATTAGATTAGTTCCTTNAGACTTTAATATTTCATTTCTCAGCCGGTGTGGGAGGTAGCAGCAATTATTTATTCTTCGGGCCAGTTAAACCACTGTGGCGCTGTTTGCTGTACTTTTATGTTTATCTGCAAGGTTCGTACTCTGCAAATTGGACTTCTGTGAACTGTGAACTGCAATAGTTAAATAAATATATATATAACTTGGAACTTGAACTTTCTTTCATAATCAACGAACATCCAATGGTACTGAGTCTTGTGTTTCTACCCCGAGCAAGCCGAGGCAAGTAAACAGTCTGTAGTGTACGCGGCGAAACGTTACAAGATGGCGCCTAACCTTGTGCGGCTTTAATATAATAAATATGCCTTAACAATCAAAGACGTTTCTTTACAAGTGTTGTAGTGCAGTATTTAGACATGTCCCAATGTCACGATGCGGAGCAAACGTACCTTCTCCATCCTCAGTTCTTCGCTCCAACCATCATGGCTCAAGAAAACAAAGCACTGTCAGATCCAGTCCCAGATGTGCAGTCAGCAGCTACACCACATCACTAGTGACGAAAAAAGGGGGCGGCACGTAAATAGTTTTAGTATCAGCAAGCATGTGAAGTAAATTAAAGATTATGCTGTATAAAAAATGAAAAATTGTAACACTAAATATTTTTAGGAGTAAAAGCAGCTCACATTGTGGTTTTCCATACATTTAAACGAGTATTTTCAATGATGTTTTGTGAATAAGGGAATTATTCCAGAATTTCACGAATAAACATAATTTCTCCGTATTTCACATTTTTGCGCAGTTCGCTAAAATTTCTAGACCCTACAAATTGCAATGTTTAGCAACCAAAATAAATGCAACAAACTTAGTTTTCTGCTTATTTCCTTTAAATTTTTCAATTTTTTACCCAAATTTTTTGTGTTTCCCCAAAATAGGGTCTTTATTTTGAGGGCATAATTGTTACCAGGGTCGGTTTTTCAAGAATTGACTGTTACATTCTTGATCTTTACCGACTTCTTGTCAATTTTATTACAGTGGACTCCCTCCCTATCTACCGTTTTTCAGTGGACTGTCAAAAAATGTCAATACATTCGGGATTTCAGTAGATGAGGGTTCTGACCTGTACAATAATAACATACAACTTCTAACCATATTTGACACTTCATGTTGAGTATGAGAGATGTAAATAATTTTCACTAATAAACACAATAAAAGTGGGAATTAAAAAAAAATATTACTGTATTAGCATTACTGTAAAAAATGGATTAAAAAACATTTAACCTCTAAATCGTTTAAATAAAGAATACGCCATCTCAAAAAATACAGCGTATAATTGATTGTAATCTGACACCGAATGTAAACCCACCCAAAAATTTCAAACCTTGAGAAAACGAAAATAATACGACACTGAATGGAAGCCAAATGTTTAATGTCCCGCACGCACTCGATCAGCAGAGAGCGTGCGGACAGGTTATCGACCAGCAGTGTGTTCACAACTGGCAAGACGGCGAAGACGAAGTTTCAACAACAGGAGGAGTGAAACAATCTACTCCTTCACTGCCAGACCGTATCCCATGTGATGTCACCTTTAAAACGTACATGTTGTACATTTTCAACTGTACATAGTACATTTTCCTGTGTTGGGTCATTTTCGGGAGATAAAAAATTGTTGCCATGACTTCTGAATTAGTCCTCGTATATTGTAATTTATTTCAATAGACACACATCTCAATAAACTGATAACATGTAAGGGTCTATTCAAAACCTTTCGTCATCTAAAAATGCAAAAGCGACGAGCCAGAGCAAAGCGTATTTCACGACAGGCGTGTACAAGAAAATCAGTGGATGTGGTTTTGAATGATTAATTATTGAAGACTGTAAATAAATTTTGTTTGCCTTATTAAATTCATCTTTGCCTCAAACACGCCTCTTTTTAAGTGAAATATTATTAATTACTTTGAACTACATACTTGCCGCACAAGCATGGCACACCAACGTAATTGTAGATAGATGTGGATATGCGCAAGCTTTGGCAGTCCTCTGTGATACTCGTTACATGTCGCTTCCACCTCTTATATGTCTGACGGGGAGGGAGCTAGTTGCCTAGCAACCAGAGTGGCATCCTGCACCCACCCACTTTTCACAGATTGGTTTGGAAGAGCAGGGGTAGATTGTTTCCCTCCTCCTCGGAACCTTCTCCATCATCTCGCCCACCATGAACACATTGCCTAGTCGATAACCTTACAGCGTGCTCTCAGCTGATCGAATGCGTACGGGACATTCCAAATTTGTCTTGCATTCTTTGACATATTATTTTAATTTACAGAGGGTTTGAAAGTTTTGGGTCAACTTACATTCGGTGTCAGATACAGTATTTTGTGGTGTTATATTTTGTATTCAAACAAGGTGAAAATAAATGTTTTTTTTATGTATTATTAACAATAATACTAATACAGTAATACTTTTTTAAAATTCCTAGTTTTGTTTAGTTTTTAAACTTTATTTGCAGATAATGTACAGCTCTCATTATATTCAACATGATGTCTAATAATGTCAGAAGTTGTGTTTTATTGATATACATGTCAGAACCATCATCTACTGAAATTCTGGTTGTATGGAAATTTTTTGACAGTTCTCTGAAAAACGGTAGATGGGAGTCTACTGTATATACGTATATAAGTAATAGTGCGTACATACAAAGATGGCAAATGGAAAAAAAATTACACACAGGTTAAATACTAGCGTTCTCAGAACCAGAAAAAAGTTATGATACAAAGGCAATAGACAATGCAATGTACAAATTCAATGAGAACCACTAAAAGTGTTTGAATTATTACTTTAGTAAAGTAAACATTTTACTTGCAAAATCTTACACTTACACCAAAAAACAACTTTTTTCCACAATGCCAATGCTTGCTGCATCAAAAAAAAAGCCAAAATATGTGTAATAATAGTTACAATTAATCATACTACAAGAAAAATTGCCCCCAGGCTCATAAATTTCCCTATGAAAGCAGAATAAACTAAAGTAACAGTATGTACAATTCATAAGATGACATGTAACAGTATTGCTAGAATCCAATATTTATTTTCTTATCAAATACACTTTAAAATATTTTATGTAAATCACTAGACCTCACACAAAATTCCCATGATATTTCCCTAACTTTCCCATAAATTTAAAATTCCCTGACTTTTACAGGTTTTTTCTTGATTTCTCTTATGCTTGCCATTCTGTGTGTTGCATAACATTATTAGGTGAAACCATTTGCTTTGAAATAATAGTAATGATAGGTGCAATTATTTTGGGTGATGATTAATCTTGATAAAATTTATGCAATTGGATTACCATCACATACATCCAGCTGCAGTGACCATGTTAAAGGTCAGACCGAGCAGAGTACTTGGCCGCTCTGTGGTGCAGTGCATTTGACAGGATAACGGTGCGTCATTAAACTGAGATGATTTGTATTATTACATGCTTCATGTACTTTACCGATAGTCAGGCACGTAAGGAGAGCAAGCAAATGCATGCAGCAGAAATAGAAAGGATACAATTTTTTTTTTTTTTTTTTTTTTTTTGCTATGTAACAGCTTCCCCTTTTGATGGCATCTAAGGGAAGAAAGAAAGGGGACAGCTGAAAGAGAGGACATAAGGATGCCACGCTGGTTGCTAGGTAACCGCTAACCGTTTCCCCTCTCAACAGGCGTGTAATGGGAGGGTGCATGCCAATCTCACAGTGTCGCCTACCCAACGCCATCAGCTGAACTGGATACCGCGGCGCACTGCACCCACAGTGATTATGAATGGTGGCACGTTAATTGTTGCGGAAAATCTTAGGTGATAGGACCAAAAGATATTTTGATTGGTACAATATCCAATAAACGATCAAATATGGTAATTGTATAATTGTATTACTATGTGTGTAGCAATTTTGCCGGATCTGCTGAAAATTAACTTTGGATACGCTTTATCAGTAAATGTGTTTCCAATACATTGAGAGTCCACTGTAATATTACAGGATATGTATAATTTTGTTTGTAAATCTGATGGTACATTTAGGATTAGTTTATTTAAATAAGTATTTGTAAACGTAAGGTTAGACCATACTTGCATTTATAGGATTAATTAGATAAATTCTCTATGGAATTATATTTGGTACCCTGCTCTCATATTTCAGCTCATACTATGATAGGTTACAGATTTAAGTTTTAGAACACACTTGGTCCTTACTTCAGAGAAACCAGACTTGTTAAAAAGGCTTTTCTCAGCAAAAATGATGCCATTTCATCCTAAAGTAGGACAGATTAGTATGCAGGACCAGGGAACATTTGCAAAGTTGTTTGGGGGTGTAGATCTATAGAGATCCCATGCCCAAAATTTTATTTTTTGAGTTCTTTGAATTTGCAAATGCCACCGGAGGAATGAGGCTTTTCTGGCGCCGGGAATGATGCCACCTAGAACACCCACCTTCCCAGCCTGGTAATACTGTTGTGAACTGTAAGATAACCACTTTCAGTCGCTTGAACTAGTCATTTGAACTGTGTCTGTGCCAAATTCTATTTAATGTTATACAAAATACGAATTTCCGTCAAAAATTTTCCAGTGGCCACCAAGAGTCATTAAATTGCTCTACCACTGAAGCCGTCATGGATATTTAATGTTTTGACCTTTGTTCCGTTCTTTTAAAGAGCACTCAAATTAAATTATGTGAAACAAATTTACAAACTATTTACAAGTTTGAATTAAGTCCACTAGCGTTACCCTTTTCCCCCCAGTCTAGTTTTGTACTCTATATTGCATTTTGAATGTCTGCTCGTGGTGCTCACGTACAATTTACATCAATTTAAATTTCCCATTCACACTTTCTTAAACTTCCAGTACTTTTACGTAACAAAGAAGTAATTTGTTAAAGCATGGTACCTACGTTTCACCGATTGTAAAATTCATTTCAGCAACTTCTTGTGGAAATATTGGAAAATAATACATATGCACCAAGCCTGACAGCCGCACAACTCACAGCAAGCACAAAGTACAATTTTGAAGGAAAAATCAGAGGATGTGGTTTTGAATTATTAATTACTGAAGGTTATAAAGAAACAAAATATCATTAATCACTTCAAAAGGTAGACATCTGCCAAATAAAACTGTATTGTATAGTGCACAAACTCTGGTGCGCAGCATCCATAAATTGTGAAGCAAACTTGTGAATGTCTTTCTTGGAGGGATAAGCTTTGGCTGTCCTTGGACGACCTCGTTGGTGAGTGGAAGATTATTGCCTAGCAAACAGCATGGTATCCTTGCATCCTCCCTCTCATTACCAAGCAGGTGGCAATAAAGGAACCTGTGGAAGAATAACCTGGGCATTCGCATGTCCTCACCCTTTTTCATTCCACACATGTTTACAAAAAAAGTGCTCATTAGCCAGCAAACAGTTTTGGTGTGCATGCACAGTTTCATCGCTCCCTGCTTTTCCTTTCAGTCAGTCACGTCAGAAATGGAAGTCTGAGCGTGGCATGCTGTGTTCTGAGGCTGGGTATGCACGTATTATGTATTTTATTCCAGTTTGCATGTGCATTAAGTATTGTTTGTTATGTTTTTGGCGATGTTTCATTCCCATTAACTGTCTATAGTTATAGGTCTATTACTATGGAAGAAGGAAGGGGCAGTCTCCATCCTAAGATATATGTTGTACACATCAGTGTCTAGTGACAGTGGGGACAAATATATTGAATGGCCTATACCTTTCACAGACCAGCAGGAAGAAGTTGGACTATCTTGCTCGCACAGCTTCCCTCTCTCTTCTTTCACCGCCCCTCACTGGACTTCTTCCTAGCTGGTGCCTACTGTACGACAATCCTCACTCTAAACTGCAGCTTTTGACCAATTTTCACCAATTTGTTGTGGTTGATTGTTTTGTGGCATACCAATCAGGGGCAACGACATCACAACACGTATACTTTATCACTAGTTAATATGTTTCATAATATATTTTGATAACTTCTTGCATTTTTAGAACTTTCGAAAGGTTCCCGAGAATGAACTCAAAATCGCTACCCTCATAAATTCCATAATTGTAAAAACTGGGATGACTAACACTATTGCTTTGAGCACAGCATCAAGCATAGCTAAGCACTGATAAGTGTGTGGAGCTGGGAAGAGAGGAGTGCTTGAGACAAAGCTTCTCTTTGTTTCACAAGTTGTAAGCAGCCCAACTGACCAGGCACATCTACCGGATGCAGCCCGGTCAAAAGTTTTGATAGATTTTCACTGGATTTTATTTTTGTTTTACAGATTGTAACCTACCAATTGACAGTGGTGACACAACCCCTATATTATATTGCTGCATGCTAACATATGCATTTTTTAAAAACTCTAATTGCTACTTCTTGCATTTTTTCCTACAACTTTTTGTTATTTTCTATTGTTCCCGAGAATATTGTCACAGTCGCAACTATTGTAAAATACGGAGTCATGAAATCGGAGGCTTGTTGTATGTGAAGCAGGACAGACAAGGTCATAATTTCCACTATCAATCTGACAACAGCATTTGTTCTATCCCAGCTTGAGGTGGTATTGGTGTATTCAAAGAGCTTGCCATTCTCAATCGCTAAGTCATATGAAAATTAAATAAATCAAATTGAATTGCCTAGGTAGAAATTACTAAAAAATTTAATATACAATAATTTTAACTGTGCACTCATAATTAGTAGCAAAAGATAATATGTTCCAATCTTGGGATACAGAATATGCCAAAATATATTATTTTCAGTCCTTTTGTGTAAAAATTCATTCTCAGCACCCCTAAATTAATTGTTTTCAACATCAAGCACACAAATAACAAACCTCAGTTACTTTTTGATATAAGTAAGATATCCGCTGTTTTGGAAAATTGTCACCATTTTGGTGTTATACATGGAACTTGAAATGGCTCCTTTTAAGAAAAATTTGAGAAGGCTTAGACCTACATATCAAGTGGCATATTCCAATCAAAAAAAGCAGGGTTTCGGCAGATATTGTGGTGTATCACATCCACTAATAGTACAGTTTCTTGTAAGTGCAGTAAATCAATATGTCCTTTTTATCCAGATTTCTTCCAATGAACCACATGGTTATATGGAGACACAAATTAGTGGGTAGTATTCTTGCAAACTATATATTTTACAAGTTCTCTAAATTTTTCTAAAAAAAAAAAATTGTGGATTCACATACAGTCGAGTGTAATAAATGCATTAGTACACTAAAAAAAAATTACAATTTAAATTTATGGACACTTTTTATTAACAAGGTAAAAGCACAAAGGTACAGTACAAAGTTCAAGAGCAGCAGCTCTTGCACGTTCTTCCAAAACTTTCCATCCTATATAAAATATTTGCTATGTTTTCAAGAATGCCACACAAAAACAAAATGTGTCCAGTTGACATGAACAATGACAAACATATCCATCCAGCAGACAAATCAAGACTAAAAAATCCAAGAATACATAAATTAATCTCAATTTCTAGGAATCATCTGTTTTATAACTTAACAAGAAATGTTTAGAACTTTTCATCACATTTTAGGGGTGAAAATCATGCAATTTTCTTTCAATAAAATTTAAAATAACAACTCACATAGTGCTTGTTAAATTATTTAACATGCCTTAAACAATATATTTATAAACTAATTCAACAAAGCGAATTCACAAATGAAACAAGTTTGGGTAAAAATATAGTGCTAGCAAATGGTAACTAAATATGTGAATGATGAAATGATTTAATTCGAAAAAATGAATCAAAGCTAATACTTTAATTACAACAGAAAATAAAATATGTATTGTAACACAAGAAAACTCGTAGACTTATAAACATATGATGTACTTTATGGAATGCAAGCAATAAGAATAAACTTTACAATGCGAGTTAAAATAAAATACTATCACCTACCATATCTCAAACATTACTACCCTTTCCTGAGTATAAACAACTACAAACACAAGCAACAAAAAATACAAGTTATTGCTGTTAAAATACCACAATATTTCTTTCACTGATTTTCAGAAACACATTATTAACATTTATAAGAAATTATAAAAAAACATTGATAAATATATTAACTTTTAATTTTTTAAGCCTATTATAGATATAAATTGCCCAGTTGCTAACAAAATTAAAAATACATGTTTTACACATCTGTGTAATTTTATCAGTTTTATCCAGCCCACTAAGTTTTCCCAGCTACTTCAACTGTTTGCCGTCCAATTCATAAAATTCATAAATCTCTGCTTGGTTAACAGTATATTTTGATGTAAACAAAATAATTAATTTAAAAAAAATTACAACATTTATTATGAGTACAGATATCTATAAACTGGTATTTATGAACAAATATCCAAACAGCAAATGTGAAATATTTGAAGAGTGGTGCAAAAACGAGTGAATTTAATTTGTTTTGAGGACAATAAATAGAAAACTTTGGCTAAAAATAAAATAATTATTTGCAGAATTCCAAAAGAATTATTAGATATATATGTAATTGGGCTAACTTGAGATAACAGAAAAGTTAAATATTAAACCCACCAACAGAAACAGATACAACAAGAAATACTAAAACAGAAAAAAAAAAAACCTTAAAAAATCTAGTTAAATTGCTAGTGAAGAGACTTATAGAAGCTAGTGTTTAGAAGTCTTGTGTTATTGGATTTCTGCAGGGAAAAGAGGTTAAAGAAGGGTTGTAAATTCATTTCAGGTCACCAGAGCTCAGTCCAACGTAACTTTACACCATAAGGGTGATGCAAGTCAGCTAAGGGTTTTGGGCAGCTCTTAACGTTGAGGTCTTGAGAGCAGATGATGGTGAAGTGAGGTGAGACTGAAGCAGCACCAGAATGCAAGGTGGAGAAACCGGGAGATCCCTGAGGAAACCCGCCAACCAGCGGCATAATCTGGCACGATTCCCACATGCGAAAAACTGGGGGGTAACCCCAGCGGGTATCGAATCCAATTTACCTTGGCGGGGAGCAAATAGTTTAACCACTACACCACAGCCCCAGGAATACGGCAAGACTGCTAATAGAAAGCAAGTACTCAACAGCTGCTCCCCTCCCCCAAAATAAAATAAATTATTTATAATTGCATTATTATAAAATGAAATGTTTTTAATTACATTAAAAATTAATAGAGGTGTGCAAATATTAAATATACCAAAATAAAAATGACCACTTTCATTTTTATTTTGGTAAGAAATTTGGTTGCCGAAAGTTGTAATGTAATGAAATGAAAATCCGTAATTTTGTTAAATATTCTGATGTTTAAGGAATGTTCATTTAGTGCACTAGCAAAGGAAATTTTTGTCTGTGAATCATGTAGTTTGTTTTCATTATTTTATAACTAATATAACTACATAAAACAAAAATTTTAATGTAACCCCTTTGGTAAATACTCCATATCCTAAACTTTTTGGTTTAGTTTTGCAACAAATTTTGTATAATGAACATCTTCTAAAATGTTATAAAAATTTGTTAAATTTTCGTTAAGAGTAAGCTCCTAAGAAATTATTTTCCATTTTCGTTTCAGTTTCATGAAAGTTAATTTTTTCGTTATTGTTTTGTGAGAAAAAAAGTTGCAGTCGCACAACCCTAAAAATTAATATTCTGCCGAAGCTGGGTTAGTGATGTGTGACAACCAATTAAAATACTGTATTATAGTTTCTTCATTAACCCTTTAGTGAGCTTGGCCATAAAATTTCAAGGGCAGAATGCCTTGCTGCATGAACATATATTTACATTTTTAGGTTTAGTATTGAAAGCAAGTTCATTTATTTACATTTATGCATGCAATTTGATTAGATGTACTCTTGCCACCATCTATTACAACAAAGTAAATATTTTACAATGTTTTTTTTTTGCTGGATTTATTTTATTTTAATGTAAGTCTCTGTTATGCTGACCGGACAACAACAAAATGCACATATTTGTATGCTGCCTCCATCTGTCCGTCAACAAAACAACAGCCACTAACTGTCAACTACAAATATACTTTTCAAAAGAATATTTTAAGGTTCATTGTAGTTTTCACTAGAGTTCCATAAAAACTGTGACGTTATGCTAAACACATGATATAACCTACAGGAATGCTTAAGTATATCAACCTGAACTTCTACAAACACTGTGGATTTTTCACCGATTTCTAATATTTGTTTCAGTTTTTCCTACTTTATATACATATTTTCAATGAACCCAGGTTAAGCCATGGCACTTTAATGGTTATTATTATTAAATCTTTCTTCAAGCAATCTAATAATGAGAGTTATTTTAATGTCACTGACACTTACTAATATTAGCATTATTTATCAAACAGAAATATACTTGTAACATTTACTGGATCTTCGTGATGTATAAATGAATTGTACAGGCACAGAGGAAATAATCTGTAGTGTTATTAGTCTAGAATTTTTTGCTAAACTTTTTGGTAATTGATTTTAGAACTTCATACCAGTGTATCTCGAACCTTTTTTTCTAACTGTGCTGTACTGTATTTTATTGCATACCTAGCGACCCGGCCCATTTTGACCGGGTAAAATTTAGTTTTTACAGCGATACACTAATAAGTTGGGAAAAGACAATTGCAATATTATATGATAGTAAATTAGTAAACTACTATCATATATAACATACATACATATACATCACGTCTGTCTCCAAGAGGGGTAGGCAGAGATTATGAACATCCATTTACCACGATCCTGATATACCTACCTCCTTCGCTTTATCCTCATTCATACATCTCTAATATAACAATATTATATGCTAGTGGTTTAGAAAATTTATTTTTATACAACATTAATCGTTTGCCACCTACCGCCAGCAGAAAAAGATTTCTGTTTGACGTGACACGCAAAAGGGCTACGTAAAGTTGTCAGTGTGAAAAACATGCTCCACTCAAATCCACATTAAGTGTTTAACCGTGTGCCTTATTTATGGTCATACCAAAACAAACACGTATTGGTAATTGGAATCTTTTAAAATTAAAAGGCATATCCGAGGGAATTATTGGTATTCTAGGTATTAAAACATTTTCTCCAGCACCGCAGCCAGTTAGTACCTTCAATGAGATAACTTTTTAACTTTTTATTTGTAATCGAGTCCCGTTGTATAATTTTGGTGGATTTATATTTCGCAATACTATTATGGGAGCTCCAACTTTTAAAATCAGTTTGTGTGGTGACATGCCAGAAGGATTCAATGAATTAAGAAATTCTGTGGGATAGTGCACAGCTTCTTCACTGTTGAATACTGCATCTACTGAGTAATAGACTTGTGTTTGCGCATTGAATTTTACGAGCACTAATTCATTAATTTTTTCGACTTGTTCATTAGTAGGTGATAATATTGCTCATTCTTTGAACCACAATAGTGTCTTATTTGAAAGGTAGTGTATTTCAGGGTATACGTTATCTATCACTTGTTGGTGGTCTGTGACTAAAACACATATATCACTATTGAGAGAAATTTTTCCACAATCCATTGGAAGCTCTCCATTTCCGACTTTTGGTAGCATGTCAAGATGTTGTAAAGGACATTCTTATCTACATTAAAGTTTTATTTATGAATTAATTCATTTTGATAAAGATTAAGTTCTTTATGATTAGAAAAGACAGTGAATTTTATGTTTGTTTTTACTGCGTAATTTAAATTGTAAATATGCTTATTACTACTTATTTATTAAAGATAGATATATGTTACTGCCTACTATTTTTGTAGATCATTTAATTTTACACAATTCTTTCGTACATGATTTTGTTATATCTCAAAAGGATTAGACAACGTATTCCATGGGAGCACACTGGCGGCAAATTTTTTTCCTGACTTATTCATTAATACAGTTAATGCTCAGCTGCTATAAATGCTAGGGCAATTTTTAATACACACAAACCTTCCTTGATAAATACCGATCATAACAGTAAAAACCGCATCCAAATCCGTTCAGTGGTTCTCGAGATTAGCGCAGCCATACAGACAGACAGGCACCATAATTTTAAAGTGCTGAGAAGAGCAAAAAAATTTTTCACCGTCTACAAGTTGTATGTAGTTCTTGTTTAGGTACTTCTGCTATGTTAGAACAAGTAAGAGTGTGCCCAACAACATGAGATCCTCCTTTCCACAGCAAATTTGTTAGGAGGGTGATCATCAAGCATACCTTACAATTTCCATGGATGGGAGAAGTGGCAGCGACAAGTTTTCACCATAAGTACCAGAGGATGACCAAAGTGTTTTTCCCCATTCCAAAAGAGCTTTCCCACACCCCTGTAAGTTGTTATGTCACATTATTGAAGAGCAAATGGGTCCGTGCATAAAGGCTATCTACCAACGCCCACTAATCAATGACATGCTAGTTACTAATCAGACACTTCCCCGCATGCCAGGCATGCAAGGGGAGGAAGCAATGTCACACCTGGCCGTGATGAGTTACAGCAGAGCGAGCGTACCCAAAGATAGCTGAAGGAGAGCACAAAATCTTTCTTCCCCACTTGCCAGGCATATGTAAGGAGAGGAAGCAAGGTCACCCGTGACTGAACCAAGCAACAACCAAACAAAAGGAGAGGAGAGCTCAGTCAATGCCATGCATGTTACCAGATAGAACACTGGCAATGTTTACAAGGAATACGCGTCAAGTACTGATTGTGAACATAATCAGAGCTATACTGAAAGTGCTGTTAATGATATTTGTC
The DNA here is from genome assembly GCA_002778355.1 of Clitarchus hookeri. Taxonomy (NCBI): domain Eukaryota; kingdom Metazoa; phylum Arthropoda; class Insecta; order Phasmatodea; family Phasmatidae; genus Clitarchus; species Clitarchus hookeri. Next base: position 396,895 of record NQII01000691.1, read on the forward strand.
AAGTATCTAACCAATTATCCACTCACCCCTATATATATTTTTTTTAAAGTTTAGTATAAAATGAGCAACAATTATGCGAGGAAATACAGTGTTGTAGTTCTCGTTTGGTTGAATACACATCACTTTGTGTGTGCGTGTGTACGTGCATGTGTGATATATATATATATATTCCTTATACAAAAAATAATTCTGATGTAAAAAACAGTAAACTTAACAGTACTCTTAAGTTACACTACCAGAGATTTATGCATGTTTTCCTATTGTTATGCTAATAGTCCACACTGGTAAAAAAATTATCCCAAACATTACTGGCCTAATGATCCACTTCTGTCAACACTCATGTTTGGAAAAATTAAATTATGTATTTCTTAAAATTGTTTAGTGCTCATGCATTGACTACTCAATTTCTCTGACTGCCTGAATTGACCAGCTAGTCATGGTATATAAAATAAGTTAACAATAATTTAACACATAAGTTAACACAAAATAAGTTCTACTATTGACTAAATGAAAATGAAATTAAAGCCAAGTTTTAGTCCACATAATGTTAAAAGTATCTGTACTGACAAAAGTTGTTGTGGGATGGGAGCTTTATTTTCATACAGCACATTTCATCAAAATGATGTATACCTAATCACAAGTTTGTTTTGGGCAATAGGCAAACAGCTTATGTACCTGATATTCTGGTGTACAATACCACAACCATTACGAATGCAGATACTCATCCAAGTATTTCAGTTTCATTGTCAGAGTATACAATGCATAGGAAAAGAAGACATTTCCTGTTTACAGAAAACTGGTGCATGTGCAAGATCCTTTTATAATATGCTTTGGAAAACAAAACTGGAAGAGTTTGAGGTACAGTTTATGCTAAGATTTCCCCAAGAAGTAGTAAACAATGACTACACCATTTTTTGCATACAACAATCGTGTCTGAAAAGTGGCATTGCAGATGTCATGTTCATGTAAACACATTTTCAAAAATGCAAACATGATATGAGACATATATGAGGAAATCTACAGAACTGGTAAATTTGCCAACAAGCCTGTTTCTGTCCATGACTATGGTAAAATTATATGAACAATATTTGTAAATCATTAAGATGGCACAATATTTTAATTTTTTCTTCATATTAATATTGTTGTGCATAATTCATATATTTTGTATGACTGCAAGGATACGACAACTGTAACGAGAGTTCAGCAAAACACACAAAACCCATGAAAGGTAGAGGCCCATGCTGGAATTGCAGACACTCTGAAACTGACTGCCGTACATTTCCCATAACCAGTGCCACCAACTGCTACTAAAAAACTTCACAGCAGCAATACTGAGTATGCAAAAAAAAAAAAAAAAAAAAAAACACACACACACACACACACACACACCCCTTGCCGTATGTGTGCAGTGTGTAATGTTGGAATAAGTGTTTTTGCATGTTTCAAAAACATTACACACATTTAAATAATTTTAAAAGTGGAAAAGTGTTTTTTTTAAGTGCGTTAGTATATTGCAACATTTAAGTAGTTTTTTTCCTTTTCCAAATAAACCTTTCTTTATTGTGTATGATTATCATTTTAGTGAATGGTTACTACAATTCCTCATTTTTGCAATAATGTGTTTCTGAAAATTGAGAATGTTTTAAAAAATTAACAATATAAAAATTTTACGTAACAACAACTGCGCTTAGCTCAGTTTATAATTTCCTAACATGCATACATTCTTAACAATATAAAATAATTAAAATTGAAACAATATAAAAAATACAATGTAAGAGTATTTAAAAACAATTTTAAGGTACATATTTCTCCAGCTACACATTTTGAATGTGTTTTACGAAGATAGAAACAAGACACGTGTTCTGTTGAACTGTGTGTGCTGCTAAAGGGGTTGCAATTACTCGCCCTTGCAGCTTTAATACTGATGGAATCATGTAAACCCTGGCTACAGTATGTAAACACACACTTAAAGTGAAGTTTCATATACCATATGCAACAAACAGTGCAATGTGCCAGTTAAATAACAAACTTTCTGTGTATGTACATGCTACATGTATACGTAAATTGTGCCTGGCACTTAAATATCAGCCGAGTGTAACCTTGTTACAAAATACATCAAACTGTACATTTTACTTTAAATAAAATATTTAAATAAAGTAACATGCAACAAAAATCTAAGAAAACCAGAAACACATTACAACCAACCTAATTTAAAATGTAGAATTGTCAACTGTGTTATTCTACATACAAATAAGCTCAAAAACAGCACAACAAAGTGGTTGAAAGCTTTTTTTTACAAATGCTCCAGTAACTACATCGTAAGCAGTTAACCACTATGCATGTTATTCTGATTGCACCTATGCTCACAGACTACACTTATCCAAGTCAAATTTAACAAGAAAGGGATATTAAATCTTAACTGGCTTTTAAATTAATGTTTGTGGAACATAGCCAGACATACACCACAATCTATATATCATTCATCAAAGAACTGTAATTGTAATACAATAAGAAACATTTCATTTTACTATTATTATTCATTGGAACACTTGTAAAATTTGAGACTGCTAATTAGTTATGTTGCAAATTCACTCCAGGTTTTTATAATTATTCAATGACAAATCTAAAGGCTGTAAATGTTGAACTTACAAATAAATTAGAACAAAAATATTAATGGTATATCCAGTTTAAACCAACAGTAAGTGTTTCCACTCCAAAATTACATACTTGAAATTGGGTTGGGGAAGTAATGACTCTCTTAAATGTCTCATTTACCTTTGTGGAATTGTTGTAATCCTGGCTGCAGGACATGGTCCAAATGTGTTCCCTTAAGAACTATACGATCTTGTCAAAACTGAAACACTTACATAATGTACTGGCCAATACAATCATGTTTGAGTTTATTTGAGAATTAATGTTTCTCAAATTATATGGTAAATCTTCAAATCAAATGTTTAAGCGCCAACCAGTAAATGGAAAGAAATATGACAATGGCGCATTGTAATTTAAGGACATGATCTCTGAAATTTTGAGATATTGTAAAAAATCTGGTCACTGGGACTTATCTGTGTGCATCCTCATGTCAGTGTGTTTTGTAACTTGGTATCTTTCTTTCTGAAAATTGCAAGCAGCACATACGAAATTCAAAACCACTGTTACATTGGTTTTAATTTTCTAAAGTGTGGACTGTTTTATGTACTTCAGAACTGGCATGCCGTAAAAAACACAGGCACATGTAAGATTGCCAGGGAGTCTGCGTAAGGGGAAAAGTCAGACCTAGAAAGTGACGAGTGTCAAGAGAGAATGAGGATGAACTGGCAACATCACTATATCAAGAAAAATGGCAGATAATAATATGTTGTGATTATATTTCATTTCACAAATACAGTATACATGATCTTGGTTATTACCATTCAATGTATGTATTGCAAAATATCTTATAATATAGTAAAATTTGGAACACTTAAATGATGATGTGCCAATACAATTATGCTTGATTTTATTTAAGAACTGTTGCTTCTTCAAATAATAGTTTAAAAATGAGAACACCTGAAAAAAAAAAAAAAAAATTGACTGCTGACAGTACCTGACTGAAATATACAAACTGAGTAACAAAAAGTTGCCAAATTTTAACATTGACTCAGTTACAAACCGTGTTCAGATGAAAACAAGCAAGACAATTTTTGTAAAGTCTATGAAAAGGTGATTGAAACTATGATAGTGAGTTGCTACCATATCAAAGTGGTTAGGCAAGAAAAGAATAAATGGGGGGAACTTTCACAAAACACAAAATTAAAACTCTTGTTCCTCATCAGAAAAATTAGCTGTGTGAAAGTGTCAAATGGTTTGCAGATGTATCTGATGTGAAGTGAATTAGGATTGTTAAGTTTCCCTAGAAAACAATACGATTTAACTAAGTTAAGCATATTTAACTCCATGCTTAACAAAAATCTATTGCTGATGTATGCTTACTTTGTAAGGTTCAATAATGACCAGGTAATGACCTCATACTAACCCATGTGGCACTTGCTTACTGATAGTAACTTAATACCAGACATAAACTGAAAGTCATTTATAAACAAATGTTCCAACAAAATTTTTATAAACATATTATAATTTAACATTATTTAAATTTATGATGTTACAGGTATGCTGTGTTGGTAAAAATGATGCTGTTAGTGGTTGACAATCCTAATGTCTAACTGTTAAACAGATTATATAAACTTCCCTCACAACAGCACATGAAAATTTTGTCACATTTGCTGTAAAGAAATGCAGACATACGGATCCACAAAACAGTAACCAAGAAGTACGACTTGCCTGTCTTCTGCGCAAGTGTCCTACCAGACATAATATGAACACATATCATTCATGATAATATCAAACTTTAATGAATAATTGAATGATTAGTCTTCAACAATATAAATAGAAACAATTTTTCTTATTATTGGCAACATAAATAAGTTCATAAAGAACACTTTTGAGCCAACATCAACATGCATCTGCATACAAATCCTGATACACTAACATCACCAATAATCAAAAAACTGTTGATGTTACTATGAACACATTATACAATACGCATTAAATTTTTTGATATATAGGGTTACCATATGTCCGCAATTATGTAGATACGTACACATTTTACATATTTGAGTTAATGTTTGCATACTATTTTACGATGCCACGTCTCTTTGTCCACATTTTCAAGTTTTCTGAATTATCTTTCTCTGTTGGTGATATCTAAAGTTGAATTTGGAACACAGTCATTCGCTTTCTGGGAATATGAATAAAATTGACTACCAAGATATATAGTTTATATAATGTACTATTGATCAATCTGTGTAACCAGCGATAATGCTCTTCATTTGCTGATAGTGTGTTTGTTGCTAGCATGTATTAATCCAGCTGCATTTTTATAAAATTAATGCCAATTTCTGTACATATCATCTTGTTAGGTAATTTGAAATAACATTTACATAATTATTAAGATGCAATACAAAAATAAGGTTTCAACTTTATAGGTTAAAATACTGTTGTTATATTAATAAAAAAATGTTTGTTTTTTGTTTTTGCTTAAGATGATTTGCAAAACGAATTGTTAAAATAAATTTACTCTAATGAAAAATAATACATTTGGCTCTAAAATAATGCAAGAGTGTAAAAAATTGTTTCTTTATTGGAGTAGTGTGCTTTCTTCATGACACGTAGATTGGGTTCATTCCATAAAAGGGTTTGACTAGAATTGTTTAAATTATTGAGGACATTTTGCATTCAATTCACTGAATTTAAATGTATGAAAAAGTAAATGAATTACCTGTTTGTTCTCGTGTAGTGTTACAGTTTTTTCATTCAGCACTCCAAAGAACAGATTTGTTGGTGCCGTTGGATGTCAGAATATGGTAACCCTACTGATATGGTAAAAGTTACAACAGCATTAGTTCTAATATAATAATTCAGATCTAATAGTATAACTACTCACCAACCAATTTCTAAGTTAAACTCAGATATAAATGACTTAAGAGTACAAAACAATGCACTAATTTCTATTAGCCACCCCTTAATAAAACTTTGCATGCCTATTGCACATGTATGTTGCGTTGTTATGCAGACAAATATTTCTAAATTGTGAAGAGTATAGCCAGAAAATACTGGGAAAACAAACTTTCACTTGATAGAAAGAAAGGTACTACTCCTTTGGAAAAGTGATGTACAATCTGAATGATTACACAATACAAAACATAATGAGCATTAACAGTTTTGTAGATCCTAATAAGGGCACATTCTTTACCAAAGAATTGCAAAGTTAACTAGACAAGAAAAAATGCAATATATATATATATATATATATATATATATATATATATACACTTATCTAATGCCTCCACACGATTCAATAGTGGCAAGGTCTGTCACAAATATCATATGACACCAAAAACGCCAAGCCAAGGGCATGCATCATGCTGCTGACTTACAGTAAGTTTTTGTGCAGGGCCGAACCTGGGGCCCTGTTGAAGGACAAAGGGGGTTGCATGCCGTACGGTAAGTCGGCGGCAACCGGCAGGATGCCATTGCTGGTCACACTGGTGGGAGAGTCCAGGTCCTGACGCTGCACTCGGCTCCTGCAGTCACTGCACGGTGGCAAAACCCCAGCTGTGTGCACCTCGCAGCGGCTCAAACTGTACGCAGTCAGCGCGGCTGCATAAGCAGCCCAGGCAGCTGTGGAGACGCTCTGTGCTGACTGAAGGTGGTAGGAAGGAGCACTGGCAGGTAGAGAGCCAAGCTGCCAAAGCATCTCGTGAAGGGGAGGAGACGGCATGTACTGTGCCCACTGGCCCTGCACAACACACCAATTACACACTGCCCACAGTTTCTCTGCCATAACACTGGCACCAAGTACAATGGACAACCAACTTCACATCTTTTTCACATTTAAAGCTCTTTCCTTCCTGATAATACCAATACTAATTTATGCACATTAGTTATACATATACATTACATAATACTAATATTAATTTATATACATTAGAATTGGTATTATATAGTATATATGTATATAATTCTTCTGTACATGTGTATGTCACTGAACTCCTAAACGACTGGACCGATTTTGATGAAATTTTTTGTGTGTTTGAGAGGGTCCCTGGATTGTTTAGATTCACAATTGAACCCGGCAGGTGGTGCTGCAATCTGGTTCAAGAAATTTTTTTTTAAATTTTTTACAAAAATTTTATTTTTTATTTATTTTTAGATTTTTTGCATATCAGAACATATAACCACAAAATTTCACCCCCCCTCCCCATAAAAAAANCATTACTTAAAAAAAAAAAAAAAAAAAAAAGTTCATGAATAATTGACGTTGTTTTGATATTTAAGATTTTTCGCATATCGGAACATATAAGATTTACGGAGTGTTAAACAACATGTAAGTTTGTTCAAAAAATTATAACATCCATAAAATTAAAATATAAGTTGCTTATATTTATGTGTTGTGTGTTTATTACAGAACAATGCCACGTCTTCGTGGACGAAGAGAAAATATTGGTCGACGTACACGGAATTCACAAATAGTCCAGACCCGTCGATTAAATAGAACGGCAGAAGATCAATTGAAGGACAATGCAAATTTAAGAGACCAGGTTGCAAACACACGTGCAAATGAAAGTCAAGAGCAACGCAACGGACGCCTTCGAGCTAATGCATTGAGACAAAGACAGGCGCGTCAACGAGCCACCGACATACACAGAGCACATGAACGACAGAGCCTGCAAGTACATCGCGCATTGACAAGTGCAAGCCAACGTTCAGGCAGGACAACGTCTGCCGGGTCCGCTAGTATAGTATATTACTATAATTACAGGATGTCCACTGAAATTCCATTTTGGAATTCCCTGATTTTCCCTGTTTTCCCAGGCAGAATCTCACCATTTTCCCTGGCCTATTTTCAGGTCCAAAATCTTCCAATACCATTTTTTCCACCGCTGAGAGAACATATACGCTATCAGTGAAGTTGAGTTAAATTACTTTGCAACAGACCAAGCAAGCAGAGCTAATATTTTATTCAGCCCATCAACATTTCTCACGATATACACTACTCACATCACACGAGTACTCATTACAAACACACAAATACTTTATTTTGTACGTATAGGCCCTATATCACTCGGAAAAGATGTACATATCATTGTCAGTTCACAAACATAAAAATTGAAATTTTTAAAATGCATATGATTATAATTACATTATCCTATATGCACACACTAACAACTTTGGCATAGTAGTGATTATTTACATTTTCCCTGACCCACTTGAAAAATCGCTGACTTTTCCCTGTTTTCCCAGGTGAACACCCTCACATATATATGTATATTGGCTTGAGCAGAATATTCCATAAATGCAGCAATCTGTTTCAGTGCATAGTGGCAGGATGGCATGGTGTGGTGGATGCCAAGGCACATGAGGATTGGCTGTAGCGAGTGGCGAGAGGAATGTCACACATGAGAAAGTATCGCATGGCATGGCTGGTTGCTGCATTGTTGGTGTGAGGCAGTGCTTGGTGCTGGTAGCTCGGGGAAGCTACTGATTTCCACAAAAATTAATCAAAGAAAGGTATTCTTTCTTTTTTTGTTTTCATTTTGATTCAGCACTTTTTTTGTTAAATTACAAGAAGTAGTATGTAACTAGAGAGAAAGTGGGACAGTTGGTGTGAAACTGCGACAGAGTAGGGTAGCAGGTAGCCAGTACTTGGANTATGTAACTAGAGAGAAAGTGGGACAGTTGGTGTGAAACTGCGACAGAGTAGGGTAGCAGGTAGCCAGTACTTGGCAGATGCCGGTATGATTTTATGGTAAATTTACTTAAATAGTAATGGTTAGGGCTTAGCTTTATCATAAGGATTTGGGATCACTAGAAAAGCTGTGAAGAAATAGGTTGCTGAGTTTTAATGAAGTTGCAAATGTAGCAATTTAATGTATTAGTTTTCGTGTATATTATTTAATATTCTTTTTGTTGTAAAATTTAAAAAAAAAACAATTGATTTTGAGTTACGAGTCTCATGTCCCATTGTTCATTCAAAATGTTTCATTTATTTTTGTGATAAAGTAGTTGATTGAAAAACCAGTAAAATACTCATACTCATGACTTTTGATTTTGTATGTTGATGCTGCTGATGTTCATGTAATTTGCGAGAGTTGGATTTATAAAATACTGTTATCAAGAATAGTTTGACAATCCGTNATTTTTGTGATAAAGTAGTTGATTGGAAAACCAGTAAAATACTCATACTCATGACTTTTGATTTTGTATGTTGATGCTGCTGATGTTCATGTAATTTGCGAGAGTTGGATTTATAAAATACTGTTATCAAGAATAGTTTGACAATCCGTTCTTGTTGACAAATAAATTTTGATGAATAACGAATTACTTTAATAGGAGTGAGCCTGCAACCTTTTCCGGAAAAATAACTGCCTAGGAGAAATGTATAGACATTTGCTTACACTCAAGTCAACTTACCTGCATCTAGGATTAGTGATTATTTCCCTCCCCCCAACCATCCTTTTCCGGCAGATAGTAATGTGTTATGTCTAGTAGAACCTCTTGAAGACCAACTAGCTTTACCTTTTTGCAACTGTTTTTTTTTGTAAGCATTTACAGTTTTAAAAACCTGTTAAATAAACCTGATAAAGTTACCCCCACACCCCTAAAAGCCTATATTCTCCCTTGTTCACTGTCTCATCTGACGTGATCCCTCAGCCGCACCCTTGGGACTCCAGCCTGTTAACTGTTGTGCACAGTGCCTCGAAAGAGCAGCAGAGGACGACAAGGATGAAAGACGTGTGGCAGTAGAGGACACCGCTTTTGGAATGCATCCAACATGACTGTCACTGCATGCATTGTTTCCAGTCAAAAAACTGTGTGAAAATTAAGTGAACACCAGCAAAGTGTCCATATTTTTACATCAAATTGAATTTCACATTTAAAGACACAAACTACAAGATATAAGAACCTCAGCAAATATAATTTTTTCATTTTGTTTGTGCACCACACAACAGATACATGTCAAAATCCCAGTGTTCACGTTCTAATTAGGCCTATTTATTTCTGTGGTTCGTATTGTATTTTAAAATTTGTGTTTGTATTTTATAAGCCATTCAACATCTTAGAATGTATGACTGAAAACAAATATCCGGGNGTATTTTAAAATTTGTGTTTGTATTTTATAAGCCATTCAACATCTTAGAATGTATGACTGAAAACAAATATCCGGGCCCCGAACATTCTCAGCAGTCCTGGAGTCATAAGTAAAAATGCGTAATTTCAAAATGCCATAATTTTTAACAGTATCCAAAAATTTAAGTGTAATTTATTATTACATATGCCCTTACAGTACAGAAACTATTCTATAGCTAAGGAACATGCCAGAGCAATTCACTTAATTCCTAATATATATACAATCAAACTTATTAATGTTTATGTCACTTAATTACTGTTTTATTGTATGTTTATTGCGGCATCTCATAATTTATTGTTTTGACACACTCTGCCACCTTGAATCAGACGATGTACAGACATGTGGAGTCAGTCGGACAACAGAGGACCACAAGATAGGATGGCATCACGCCTCCCGGAGACTTCAGCTACTTTCGTATAAACCATTTAAGCATCAATAGTCGTTTATGTTTGAACCGGAAATTTAATTTAACAAGTTTTCTCCCAGGACAGTCCGTATTTCCCCTGCCGGCTCTGCACCAAAAGGTTTTATTCAACATTTAATTAATTATAACCATCTGGGTTCTTTGTCCACGTAGCCCACACATGAGGACGAAGCCCAGGATATGCATAAAGTGTTAACAGCTTAACCGTATCACTTCAAGTAAAACTGTATCACTTCAAGTAACAATAAATTCCCCGAAAGTTTCGTGGTGTGTTCTTGAGTGATCGGGTTACCTGACCTCATAAAGAGTTGGACCCCTCTTTTGTGGGACATCTATGACACTTGACTTTCTCCAACCCCTCTCCTGCCAGCCTGGAAGAGTGTAACAGCATCTGTGTGGTGGCGTGCGTGATTACCCCTCTCCCTGCTGGCCTGTTTCCCCGCCACTAGGCACAGGGCAGTCTGCCATAAGCGAGGTGGTCGTTAACCCCTCTCATTGATTAGCTGTTAGCATCCTCCTGCGCCAGTCATCTCACATTTGTTGCGATGGCTTTACCAACTCCTGCTGGCATTACAATAGCATTGTGCTGGAACTGTCTGTTTCCAAAAATCAGTAACCCTCTAGCATCTCGTGAACAAAATCAAACATCATGCTAGTGCTCTCGTTCTCCGTGCAACCCACATCCATGCATTATGGGCATCCGTCACAACCGCAAGTGCCATCATGAAGCAGTTTTCCAGACATCCTCTGGTGTACTGACCAAACGGTGCTAGATGTGTATGAAACCTGAAGGACAACAAACCATAAATTTTAATAATAACAATGTGTGCCAGTGTTTGCAAACTTCTGAAACAGTTCTCACCAAATTACTGGAACAATTACCGATTTACACTATAAAATGTTACCTCTTATTCTGTGATGGAAACGGACTTACCACAACCCTTTGCAAATCATGCAGTGAAAGATTCCATGAGTCCTGCCTCTGCGCAAGAGCAAGCCATGGCTCTCAGTAAAAATTTTATACAACCGCTTGCTCGAGCCCCGGTGCAACCAAATTTCCATGAAGTGTTCGCAACTGCTGCCCTACCACAATGTCTTCTTTCACCAGGATCCTTCACAACACCTCCTCTTGTGGAGATTTTGCCTTTGGAACAGACAATTCGGCCTCAACATGCACAAAAATTTTGTTTGCAACCTCAAAATTAATTTTAACAACCACCAGTGCTACAATTCACCGCTGCTGCATGCCAACCAGCAACCACGCTACCTCGATTTAAGTCACCATCTACGTTCGCTGGACTGCCTACTGATGACTTGGAGACCTTCGTGGAGGACTGTACAGCCCAGCTCTGGCGATACAGGATGTATGAAGATGAATGGCCGTGTTGTGCGGCAGTCAGCTGGGTGGCAGTTAATAACTCATTATAACATGACATTGAATGAATTTTTACATGCATTCCAGTACCAGTATGCAAACAATTTTTGCTACTTATAAATGCAGAGCCATCTGCTCATGAACCTCTGGCTTCTTTTGTAACATGCAAGATGAACATTGTGTGCAATTTCCATCCTTATTTATCCTCCACAGAAGTGCTATTAAGTAATTGCATCAACGANGCAAGATGAACATTGTGTGCAATTTCCATCCTTATTTATCCTCCACAGAAGTGCTATTAAGTAATTGCATCAACGGTGTGCCCTGGAATCCAAGTTGCTGTTCCACTTCTCATCCACTACAGTTACGACGAGTTTATCCGCTCAGTCATTCTTCTGGACCACGAAGATGGAATTCAACTACATAAAAGGGACATCACATCATCATTCAGCAATAGTGACGGACACCAGAACCAAACAGGTGAGCATAATAGGTACAGTGGTGATAATCTTCCNGCAAGATGAACATTGTGTGCAATTTCCATCCTTATTTATCCTCCACAGAAGTGCTATTAAGTAATTGCATCAACGATGTGCCCTGGAATCCAAGTTGCTGTTCCACTTCTCATCCACTACAGTTACGACGAGTTTATCCGCTCAGTCATTCTTCTGGACCACGAAGATGGAATTCAACTACATAAAAGGGACATCCCATCATCATTCAGCAATAGTGACGGACACCAGAACCAAACAGGTGAGCATAATAGGTACAGTGGTGATAATCTTCCNCATCATCATTCAGCAATAGTGACGGACACCAGAACCAAACAGGTGAGCATAATAGGTACAGTGGTGATAATCTTCCCGGCTCTAATTCAGTGCAAAATTCTGGGAAAATTTTCATGGCGGATGGTGCATGCAAGAGTGAACAAAGTGCCCCCACAGCACCACCTACAAACAACAGCAGTAGAAAGGATTTCCGCCCACCACTTTTACTGCCTGGTCATTGCCAAGGTTCACATTGGAACAAAGACTGCCCTAATTGTCCCTCAGCTACTGACAGTGCTGTCAACCTGGATAATAACAAGTAGTCGTCAGGAAATGACTTATCAAGTTAGGGCAGCCTGATGTCACCTACCCTGGTCGAGTGAAGTGAATGCCAGACTGACACCCCAACATATTCTCCTTGGCCAAATTTCAAGCAGTAATAGTCAATTCATTTGTATAGCTGTCACTCTCAATGGAAAACTGTGCCATGCTCTCATTGACACCACTGCATTACACAACTTTGTGCGACAGTGTTTTATTGATGTTTCCCAACTCAAGTCATCAAAACTGACCTTTAAAAACACACCTGGGAGAAGCTGACATCATCCGTATCCAGGATACGGACGTACCACCGCCTCGTCTCCAGTGACTTGCAGAAGGATGCAATATTACGCGTGCGATGGCGCACTGAACAAAATACAGTAGTAGAACAAGCNGCGCACTGAACAAAATACAGTAGTAGAACAAGCAGCACGCCAGATACATTTGGACAGGAAGGAACATCGCTCTGAGTATAACCTGGATCGTCATCCCACAGGTTGCGTTCCCTCGGCGCAGCTTGACGAGTTGGACAATGATGTGCCGCCTAAACACAGTGCAGCTATTCAGCACCTGTTGGACGAGACACATGAAATGTTTGCCACAGCTGAACCTCCGTAGCGAATGACCATTGCCGAACACACCATTCCAACCATCACTGAAGATCCAGTTTATGAGCTATCCGACAGTTACCTTCCGTTTCAAAGCCGTATCATTAAGGGGCAAATACGGGAAATGCTACAGGATGGTGTTATTGCACCTACTGACAGTTGTTATAATTCTTCCATCACTCTCACTCCCTAAAAAGATGTTTCCTGGCGTTTCTGTGTCGACTTCAAGCCTGTCAATCAGCTGACAAAAAGCATACCACCTCCGTATATAAACATCTGGTCATCGCTGGATTTGAAGAGTTGGTATTGGCAAATCCCAGTGAAGCCAAAAGACCACCACAAGACCGTTTTACAGTCTCCAACAGCAGTAGATTTCGATTTTGTGGCACGCCTTTCGGGTTGAAATCTGCTCCATTTACATTCCAAGCAAAAACGGTTCAAGCCCTCGACGGACACATCTGAGAGTTTATGTTGGCCTACTTAGACAATATAATTATCTGGTCTGAAACCTGTAAAGATCTTTCACACCACCTGTCGTTGGTCCTTGACTGACTGGCCATTAGCGGCATCCCATGTGCATCCCAAAAAACGCGACCTGGGGAAGGCCTCTATTGATTTTCTGGGGCATCTTGTCAACACTGAAGGAAACAAGCCTAACCCTAAAAAACCTCCACATCATTAATGAGTACCGGCCACCCCATACTCTTAAACAACAGAAATTTTTGGCCTTATTTATTGCCTCAGGGAGTATATAAAAAACTTTGCCATCATTACTGCACCTCTTACTGCTATTCTGTCACCACAACACCGGTTCACCTGGACTAAGGAAGTCTACGCTGCCTTTTAAGAAATCAAAATTTGCTTCTGGGAGTGTTCTGTCCTTGCCCAACACAACACCTCTATTTACAGACTGATGCACGCCAAGAAGGCCTTGGCGCTGTGCTATTTTTTCCCCTAACCTGCCCTAATTCTAAGTGTTAAATGTACGTCCGAGGTAGAGATGGGAGCTAAGTGTGTCTCAGGACTAGGCCCCATGCACCTACAGGGGAAGGAATCCATGCTGCAAGGGGGCATGCATCGCGGCAGAGAGGGATTAGGTAGCCACGGCCGCGTACGAGACCACGACTACCTCCCTAGGTGTATCTATAGTTAACCTATGCTATAACTAAGAAGAATAAGGGGAAAACCGGCATTGACACCAAAAAAACAATTTTGACAGGAAATAATTCAAAATTATTGCGTGCATTAACAAAAAATGCTACAGGAGACAGTTAGGTAGGAACCATACTCTTTATTAGTGGGTAAGAAATACTAGTACAGAGGGACGGAACCTTATTTCCTTTGGATACTGTGGTGCTGGCTTACCCAGAGTGGTGGAGGGAAAGGCACAATGGGGCCTGTCCCCTTCGAATCTCCAATGGATTCCTGAAAACTTATAAGGAAAAATAGATTAACCAGCCAGCCTGCATTGGCAGAGTTGCTGCAGACTAGTTGTGAGCTAATATTGATTATTCCTAGTCCTAAGTTATCCTGGGGCAATCATGAGCCCCGCTGGACCTACGCTATGTTCCAGGAATCCTCAGGCTATGCTAAGTGTTGCTAAATGGGCACGCTGTAAAATGTCAAGATGATTACCTGTTTAATTTTCATTGTTTTCAAATACAATGATACGCATCGCCACAATGGCAATGCAAACTCCAACGACGATACTTTTTCATTTCCAATTTGCTTGGCTGTAAGCACTTTTGGGGTCTCTTCTCCTGACCCACATTCGTCAACACTTAAATGAACATTTTGTTCCTTGGTACATTCCTATTTATTAATTGGTGCCACACATTTCTCAAACAGAATCTGCTAATGGATTGCAACACATCCTTAAAATATTAAAATGTAACCAAAGATGACCATAATAATTAGTTATTTTGAAAATGTTCTCAATTTGAAATTAGCACCCTGACATAGAGATAACGAACTTATAAGAGCAATGCCAAAACAACAAACACAAGTGTACACACTATAGACATACTTAAAAAAATATAAAGTATTGATCTAGTTATGTGTTCATGATTACCAACCCGTGAGATGCTGACATGTGCTTAAACCCAGGATTGTGTGATGGACGAGTTAAGTAAGCATGGAAAAAACACAATCTACTTACAAGAGATTGTCATGGCCACAGAGTTGGGGATAAGTTTAAAACCACCCAAACCACTAATAATAACAGAACGAGGTACGGTGTATTCAAGGAAGTTAATGGAGTCAACAATTTGAATGTTATTCAGTTGTCACTAACCTCATGAAAAAGACCAGAAATACAAGTTGCCACCTTCATGACTGTCAGTGGTCCTGATGCAGCTAACATAAACAACACCTTTTCACTTACTGAGACTGAAGAAAACAGCATAGCTGTGTTCAAAGCAAAATTTAATGCGTATTTTGCACCAAAAACAAACCTAACCTAGTGAGTTCCAGGAACTAACAAATAGTTTACTTTGTAACAAAGTAGTGGTGGGCATTGCCAGTGACACAGTATGCAAACGGCCACTGGCAGAAGAAAAACTAACATTTGATCAGGCGGTAAAAATTTTCAGAGCTGCTGAGTTAACCAAAAAACCAACTTCTAACCATGAAGACGGAGATACGTCATCAACGGTCGAAGCCATTCGTACAGAAAGATATGGAAAGGAAGATCCTTGAAACTCGCAACAGAAAAAGGGCATTCGTCACCTTTAACGTTTGAGTGCTCTAGGTGCAGGATTTCCCACCAGCGAAGGTCATGTCCTGCATTTGTAGTCATGCCAAAAGTACGGGATACCAGGGCACTTTGCAAACTGCCTGCTAACTACAAATTGAACTTCAAGCTTGACTCTCGTGTGCAGCGTAATGTTATAACCACATCCATTGCTAACAAGTGTAAACTGAAAATTATCCCATCTAAGACTAGATGCCTTATGTCTTTAGTAAAGACTCAGTTCCTGTACTCGAGGAAGTATACTCACTTGTAGTGACTAACAGTANTAGATGCCTTATGTCTTTAGTAAAGACTCAGTTCCTGTACTCGAGGAAGTATACTCACTTGTAGTGACTAACAGTACAAGGGCAGCAGTGGTTAAGTTTTTGATAGCTGACAATGGACACCAATGTGTACTAGGAAGAAAAACTTGTGAAAGCTTACAGTTCATAAAAAGACTCGAAACTGTGGACACTAATAAAAATTATTTGATGGTATCGGTTGCCTACAGGGCTTTGTGTAGGACATTGACCTAGTAGACTAGCCTAACCTCAAGGTACATCCACCTTGTAAAGTGCTCAAACCAATAGGGAACACAGTTAAGGAAGAAATTGACAGCATGGTGAAGAGCAATATCATAGCACCCATCACGGAACCTACCCCAGCTGTCTCACCCACGGTTGTGGTACGCCAAAACTGTAAGGTTCAAATGTTTATTGTCCCTTTTGATATAAACAGAAACTTTAAAGTATGCCATTTTCCTTTCCAGACACTTGATAAAATAGCAACTCGCTTACATCACTCCAAATATTTCACACTACTCGATNATGCCATTTTCCTTTCCAGACACTTGATAAAATAGCAACTCGCTTACATCACTCCAAATATTTCACACTACTCGATTGCAGAAAAGGATTTTGGTAAATAAAAGTGTCGAAAAGAACCTCCAAATAACTCACATTTGTGACACAGTGGGGCTNTGCAGAAAAGGATTTTGGTAAATAAAAGTGTCGAAAAGAACCTCCAAATAACTCACATTTGTGACACAGTGGGGCTGCTACGCATGTTAAAGGATACCCTTTGGTCTGGCGTCTACTCCCAAAGTGTTCCAATAAGTAATGAAACACCTCTTACACGACATTGATGGAACAAAATACTGATTCACGCCTCCACCAAAGAAGAGCTCGAAGACATTACGAAGAAGGTAATACTCAAATTAAAACAGGTGGGGCTAAAACTCAATGCGAGCAAATACATATTCAACAAACAGCAGGTCAAATTCCTAGGGCACTTCATCACTAGCAAGGGGATTCACCAGATCCTGAAAAGGTTGCAACTGTTGAGCAAATAAGGAAACCCATCGCCATATAAGAAAAGGCAAAGATTTCTTGGTATGGTGAACTACCTGGCCAAATTCATACCAAACGTGTCTGAGTTATGTTCTCCACTACGGCAGCTGTTGGAGAAAAACGTTGCCTGGCAATGGGAACAAGGCCAAGAAGTGTCAAGTTCCAACCAGTGTTAACCTATTATGATCATAACAAACCAGTCACCTTGTCAGTAGATGCAAGCAGCCACTTAGTGGCATCAGTACTGCTCCAAGAAAATGAACCAATCGCTTATGCGTCCAAAGTACTTACCAAAGCTCAGCTGAACTATAGCCAAATTCAAAAGGAAGCCCTCGCCATAATAACTGTATGTAAAAAATTTCACCAGTACATTTGGGATAACAAAAATGTACAGATCGAGTCAACCCAAAAACCTCTCGAGACCATCTTTAAGAAGTCACTTCTCGATGCACCTGCAAGACTGCAAAGAATCCTGTTCGAAGTGCTGCCATACAACTCTACTGTGACATACGTTAAGGGCTCACAATTGTACATCGTAAATGCCTTGAGCAGAGACTGCCACAACACACCAGAAGCAGACGTTCCACCCACATTTGAAATTTNTTGTACATCGTAAATGCCTTGAGCAGAGACTGCCACAACACACCAGAAGCAGACGTTCCACCCACATTTGAAATTTATGTCCTGATTCTGCTGTCAAAAGAATGCAGAATGGAGCTGCAAAAAGTCATCAACTCTAGTGAGGAACTTTCGACATTATATATCACAATATTAAAAGGGTGGCCTTCAAAGCAAAAACTCCTACCAGAATATTAAAAATATACTGTACTTACAGAGAAGAATTAACAGTGTACAACAAAGTCATCTTCAAAAGGGTTCAAACCCTCATCCCTAACAGCATGAAAGGANTTGTACATCGTAAATGCCTTGAGCAGAGACTGCCACAACACACCAGAAGCAGACGTTCCACCCACATTTGAAATTCATGTCCTGATTCTGCTGTCAAAAGAATGCACAATGGAGCTGCAAAAAGTCATCAACTCTAGTGAGGAACTTTCGACATTATATATCACAATATTAAAAGGGTGGCCTTCAAAGCAAAAACTCCTACCAGAATATTAAAAAAATACTGGACTTGCAGAGAAGAATTAACAGTGTACAACAAAGTCATCTTCAAAAGGGTTCAAACCCTCATCCCTAACAGCATGAAAGGANCAGAGAAGAATTAACAGTGTACAACAAAGTCATCTTCAAAAGGGTTCAAACCCTCATCCCTAACAGCATGAAAGGACTAGTTCTCTCACACTTACATCGTCCCCACAAAGGCATTAGAGGTAGCTTGAAACTGGCGAGAGATCATGTATTCTCGCCTAGAATGACACAGGACATCACGGAATTTGTCCAGAAGTGTGCACCCTGCAAACTATCACAAGGGAATCATACTCAAGAACATCTCACAGTAGAAGACATTCCGTCATGCCCGTGGATGTACGGGGCTTCTGATCTGTTCCAGCTGAAAGGTTAACACTTTCTGGTTACAGCGAACAGTTATTCAGGATACTTTGACTTAACACCGCTGTGATCAACCACAAGTGACGCAGTCAAAACGATGGTTCGCCCAGCATGGCATCCCAGATGAACTTCAAGACGGATGGCGGACCTCAATAAACCTCTCATGAATTCGAAAAATTCAGAAGGGAGTGGAATTTCACACACCGCATTTCCAGCCCCTACTTTCCCCGTTCCAATGGCTTAGCAAAACACTACGTCCAAGAGGCTACGAATCTAATTCATGAATGTAGCATGGATGATGCAGACACAAATGCTTCCTCTCTTGCATCACAGGAATACTCCTCGAGGGAAACTCGGCTCTCCTGTCCAGCACCTCATGGGACGTAGGACAGAAACCTTACTCCCGACCAGTAAAAAGTTGTTACAACCAGTATTAGAAAAGGGTGTCATGCACAACCTCAAATCATCACAACAGGCCGACAGAAATATCTTCAACAAAAACCGAACCTTGCCTCCTACACTGCTACAAGGTAACGACGTCCTATATCGAGAGGGACACAAGCACTGGGTCCCGGCAAAGATAGTGCGGCCAGTACCAAAATCACGCTCGTACATAATTGACACGCCCACTGGTAGATATCGGAAAAACACGTGGTTCATCGAACCCAGGAATGCATCCTTACCTGCTATCAGCACCCAAGTAAACAGCGAAAGGGCAGTTTATCCAGGAGAGAACAGATATGACGAGGCGGAACAAGCTTTATATACAGCTGCCGAATCTTCACAACAACCAGCACCAACACACTCATGTTCCTGGAGCACATCTCCTGATTCCTTGGGCTTTGGAGGGAACCTCCAGGAAAGGGACAAACAACCGTAGAAACTAGCGCACCCAGACCCCCAAAGATTAGCAGTGGAAGAAATGACCTCCAGGAAAGGGACAAACAACCGTGGAAACTAGCGCCCCCAAAGCCCCAAAGAATAGCAGTCGAAGAAATGTTATTCCTCCACTAAAACTAGATGTTAAGCTACATAAATATCAAAATGTATAGCAATTCCAGTTTTAGATTGCAGACTGTGAATCTAAGTAAGGTTTAGTTGTAGTGATGGTTAGACTGTCAATATAAAAAAGTGTTAGTACAACCCACTCGTTGGAAAAGGGACGATGTCACAGACATAGATCAAGCAAGGAATGGCCCCAGCAGTGTAAACAAACATGGCGGACATGTTGCAGCATATTGTACAAATATGTAATAGTGTGTCCAATAAATCAGTACCAACAAGTATTGATCTAGTTGTGTGTTCATGATTACCGACCAGCAAGATGCTGACAGGGTGCGAGTTCAATCATGTTTTATTTGGCAACTGCGGTATCCATTAAACAATCTTTCTCCAGAAGCCACCCATGAGCATGATGAACATTTCGAAAATACTTTTGCACTTCTACAATATCACACATAACTGTTCTAGAAGATACATCTTTCTCAACTAAATTCTGATGCATGACACTTCCGACACATTATTATTTCAACTCCTGTGTGTTTTGACGATCACGTTTTCCCCTTTTATGAATGTTACATCCTGTCGTCTAGCATTTTTGTTGAACACACCGTTCATTTGCTGCTCCTTCGAAACTAGCTCTCTAACATGTTCTGGGCAGATGACCCAGGTTTAAGGGAGTTGTATGAAACAGGCAGTTTACCTCTGAGTCTCCTATTAAATAGACACTGAGAAGGAGACCAATCTAAGCTAGGAAGAGGAGTATTTCTATATTCACGAAGTAAGTGTAAGTAGTCAATGCCAACTTTTGCGTAACAGCATTTTGCTAATGTTTACAGCCATTTATGCTAACTCATTACTGCAAGAATAATGAGGGCTGCAAGTTCGGAGCTCAATTTCTCTCTGAGTGTAATACTGACGACACTACAGAATTTAATTGTATATTGTCAGCCACAGGTACTCGTTGAAAACAGTGGATACTAAAGATCTGTTGCATGGCACTTATGACAGCAAAAGAAGTTTTTATAGGTAGCTCACAAATATCTATCCATTTTGAGTATTTGTCCACAAGAACTAGATAAGTTTTTCCAGAAGAGTNGTTCACCTACCTCTTTGTCTACTGTTTCGCCCCCCTCCACGCCACCCTAAGTTAAACCTGTCTCTCGCCCCTCTGTCTGTTTCCTTTCTTCTCCTGTCACCACTCCCTTTCTCATTCATGTTGCTGATCAATAAATTCCCCCAAGCCTTCTTTGTTTCCCTGTCAGACATAGGATTGCCAGCCTCTCAGATAGAGAAGGAAAGAGGCGACACAACAGTTTTTTGAGGGGTGACATTCCAGCACAGCAAAAAAAAAACTGCATGTCACTGTGTAAAAGAAAAGGAAGCCAGCCGCCCACCGCAGTTGTTGATGTTCTTTTAACGACCGTAGGGTAACTTTTAGCGCAGCGAGTTATTTAATTAAAGTATTTTCCAAACATATCACAATCACCACACGTTAATGTACAAGATTAATTTGTTACATACTAACAAGGTGCCACAAATTGTTGGTGCACTTTTATTAAAAAAATTTTTTTTTCCTGATACTTGTAAAAATCATGGTGCGCGCTATACACGAGTAAATACGGTATCATAAACAATGTAGCATTGTCTAGCAACTGTTATAGACGTAATCATGCTTTTCCCCTTAGATACCTGTCACGTGGCGATGCGAAGACCTTGCAAGCGGCAGTCTTCCTGCCCCCACAACATAAAAGGAGCGGTAGGCTGCTAGCATTTCGCCGCCCCCTACTACATTTAACAGTAATTACCATTTCCCTCCCCCCTCTGCTATCCTTCATCCAGCATACCCCCCTTTTTACCTGGTCTCGACTAGCTCTACTCCCGTTCGTACCTTTCCCCTCTTCTTTCATACCCTCCTCCTTTACCCTCTCTTCAACACCCGCATGCACCTCTTCGCACGTTTCTCTTCCCACGCTCCTCCGATGCAAGTGACGCCATGCGACAGACTAATGGCTCGGGTATGGCAAATAGATGAATGTCACTTGCGATATTTTTAACCATTTTAAAAATATGAGTTTACAAATGTTAGTATGCTATAGCGAAAGGCTTCATTAACCGATTTGCATTATAAACAAAATTAAGTACCTTTCAAATAATAGGGCAAATGACGGTGCATTTAAAAAATATCGCAATAGCGGACATGACGCTATAGGCCATACTCACAATAACGTGGTTCTACTGTATGGTGTTAAAGATTCAGGAACAACTACCTTGTCACCCAGGAAGACTAAACCATTTTCAGAACACAAATCATCTCTCATTTTATAATAAGGTTTGCAAACCAGAGTAACTAACTGTACTATAGGGTGGCCATTCTGACTGACAGAATTTAGAAACTAGACTGAGGACAGTATCATTGGTGGTTTCCAACTGGAACTGGAGCAAACTTTTTTCAGACATGAGTAGATGCTTACTGATAGAATGGACAACCTCAACCATTGTAGGATCATCACTCACCTCATCTGTAAGAAATGATCGAGATAGGTGGTCTGCAAAATACAAAAATTTACCAGGTAGGTATTTAACATTTAGATCATATTTCAGCAATTTAAGATGTAATCGCTAATGACGTACTGAACCTATCTGATGTATAGGTTTGACCCTAATGTTGACAAGTGGCTTGTGATCAGACTGCAGTAGTGCCCTTTTACCATAAACATAGTAGTGAAATTTAGCTGTGGCAAAGGAAACGGTTAAGAGCCCTTTCTCAATCTCTGAGAATAGCTCTTTTCTGCCTCTGTAAGTGATCTGGAGGCAATGTGCAGCAGTTGGAGACCCTTTGGGCCCTCCTTAAACAGAGTAGTGCCAGCCCATTCTGTGATGCATAATACTATAGTATAACATGACGTGACCAAGCTTGGCTATGGCGATAAAGCCAACTTGATCTGCGGTGTTCCCAGAGTTGTGAAGTAATATGTGTGTGCCCGGCGCCACAGCTCTGCGGTGAGCTGATGAGATGTAGGGTCGTTCGGCCGACAGCCTAGGGACTCTGGTAAACACTCCGTCATACACACGTTGCCGAGGGTGTCGGCCACCTCGCACGCCGTACTTAATTATCAATAAAAAAAGTGGTGCTGGTTGTTAAGGTATTTATTACCCCGTTATGTACACACAACTATACAGAAGACACGTGGCCTGAATGGCCCGGAACTACAAGCGACCACGTGGTCTTATAATGTGAAGCTCGAAATGCACTTTACGATTCCCGATAAATAATAACGTCGCTCTCCCCTCGGCGCTATGCAAGTTAAATAATGAAAGAGATGATGATAATGATTTACAATGTTATGGATACGACTGGATACTATTCGACAGATGATGTCCTTGCTAGGGCTTCTGCGGAGTGGGAGAGCGTAACGTCCGAGCTCGTCCAAGTGCTGGCAAATACTGGCGGAAATGTGTGCCGGCTTCCGCTACCTAAGCGCAGCCGACGCCATGCGGTGAAACACAATATACACTGAAAGATGATTATGGGATGGAAAATGATATGAACTAAATTAACACAAGAAAACATAATTACCCTTACACAAATACATAATAAAAATGATTACATTATTCCTAAATGTTGTCATTGCACCAGCCACAGCATTGCCAAATGGAGAATGTCACATGTCTCTGGCTGTGGCTGGGCAGATTGTCTCTGATGACAAAACAAATTATTAATTAACTATACACTGACGCTATTAACAAATACACGGACGAAATAAACTGAATAAATAATAAACACTAATGCACTCGTGCCTACAAGCCTGTCGGTGTGGTGCGTCTGGTGTGGATATATAGCGGCAGTCAGTGGGCAAAAGAACTCGTGAACGTGCGGTTCACGTCAAACAAGTTGGACTTTGGAATCAAAGGTTGCAAGGACAGGTGCACTAATAATCATCAACTTAAGCGTAGAAAAAACCTCGTCATATAAAAACCTTGCCATGGCAGGGAAGTCGCATCCATTCCACATCAGAAGTTCATACAGTGGAGAATATACACTAGACATGAGGGATAAAACAGCGAACAAAGTTGAACATACGCAAAGCTCTTTGCAGTTCCTTGCGATTGCTGGGAGCCTGTAGACTGACCAATGCTCAGATTCTCTCGGAATCTGGTGACATACCTTCAGCAGAGAATATCTGACCTACATACCTTACTTCAGAAACCTTGTACTGATGCCAAGACTAGCTGCACATTCCACAACTTGTTGAGCACACTCGTCGTGTTCATGTTCCGTTTTGCTGGTGCAGGGGATGTCATCAAAGAATGTCACAACTCCAGGAATAGAAGCAAAATTGTTTTCAATAAACTTCTAGAAATTTTCTGGGGACATTCATGGGCTTATATTCTTCCGGAAGACCAGCTATTAGCAGAGTTCCGACCCACTCTTCTGATATGTTGAACTTGACTCTCGTAGATGCTGGACAGTTGAAGTAATTTCGTCGAAATATTCTTTGACGGACTTGCAAATATCTAAAGGGGTCAAAATCAGCTGACGTAATAGTTCGACTTTCCTTGTAAGACCAGAATCTTCAATGTCTGGATCATGTCCCAAGCTTGTTTCGATGTTTCACACTTTTCAATATATTATGAATGAAATCCTTCTCTACTAATAATGACATTTTGAATAATGCCTTACGATCCTTTTCATTTGCCTCTTCTACCTTAACTGTTACTTGTACAATGTCCCACTGATCTAAATTTAACAAGACTTTCATATGGAATTTCCACGACGCGTAGTTCTCACGGCCTCTTAATTTTTCCACAAAAGACAAGGCGTTCGTCACCATGACAGTTTCCCGGCGCGGACAATACAATACAAAATATTAATAATATTCACATTCCCGCACTGAGCCAACTCGTTAATCTGCACTAATTGACACGCCTGGGTCCATAACCTTTATTGGGTACATGGTTCTAAATAATGTGTTGGTCAATTCAAAGTGATCATTATAATTCCACTGCATTATTCAGCCCTACATATCTCAAAGATGGTTGACAAACGACTGATAAAAAAGGACATAGAGTGCGAGGTACACAACTTGATTCATACGAGCCTTCTAAACAATTTACAACATCAAACATTCTTGCAGCCAAGGAAGTGGTTGATTTGTACTGTTCTGTTAAAGGTCAGGAGTCATATGTTGAGTTCGTGATAATTCATTCCGACAGTACTCCCTTGCTATGTTTACAATCCTGTGTCGGCTTCAACCTTAAAAAAGGGTCCATTCTGCATGTGAAGAGACAAAAGACAGCTTTATAAAGGTGCACGTGATGAAAGACAAGTTGGAAGATTCTGTGAACGAATGTAATGTTAAAATACTTACAGCAAACAATGAACCTCTCACGACAGAATCTATGGGTAATGTGGACATTGAGTTGTCAGTTAACAGTGAAATCAACGTCATCACAGCCCATGATGTACATCATGCACCAAACATTGCAGCTAACCTCCACTCTGTAATTTTTAACAAAGATGGTAGCAAAATCGTAAATTCAGATAATGAACTGATAGCTTCTGCATAATTGAAAAATGGTATCTATCAGGTGGATACGCTTCAGTCTGTGTTAACAGAGCGTAAGCTGTTACTGGTGTTGAGGACTTATGGCATAGTAGGTTGGGCCATTTAAACAGAAAAAGCATGAACTCCTTGAAAACGATGGCAGATGGGGAAAAGAATCTACAAACCAGCAAAGTCCCATGTGAGGTTTGTGTCAAAGGCAAAGGCAAACAAACTCGTCTGCCATTCACACAAAGCACATTTAGGGCAAATGAACCTCTGGAATTAGTGCATACAGATTTATGTGGACCAATGGAGACTGTGTCCATAGGAGGCTGTAGGTATTTATTTGTCCTAACACAGTGGATTCTCTATCTATCCATCGTTTCTCAGGGGACTGACAAAAAATTTAAATTCATGTGGACTTTCAATGAATGTGGTCTTGAAATGCAGATAAATAAAAAATGGGACCACAGGTTGATGGATGCGGAATTTCAATCCATCCAAGTTCAATACATAGAGGTTCCACTGTAGATGACTATTCCCAATACACTTATGTGTCTTTCCTGGAATCAAAGAACCAGGTTTATAATGTGTTTAAAAATTATTGTGCCTTTGTAGAGATTTGTTGAAAAAACCCAATGTCTACTATAAAAAGCAGGGCTGCAAAAAAAGTATTGGGCCGAAACAATGTCAACAGCAGTCCACCTCAACAATCTGAAAAACTGATATTTGTTAGTTATTGTGCTTTGTAAAATATAGGTGTGACATTGTCTTCCATCAAAAGATGCGCCTTGTTCCAATAAATCAGGCATCATCCCTAAAGATTTGACCACACTGGCACTGTTCTTTGTAGTGGACTGTAAANGCCTTGTTCCAATAAATCAGGCATCATCCCTAAAGATTTGACCACACTGGCACTGTTCTTTGTAGTGGACTGTAAACACCCTGTGTCTTTGTCTTCCCCCATGCACAAGTATTCACTCCAGCGAGGTAGTATTATATCAAGCCAGTCTCTGCCTAGGAGTGGTGCTGTTTGTCAACGAGATGCTGTTACAATAAAAGGTAGACTGAACTTCTGTCCATTCGCCCCTATCACTGTTACTTGGAATTAACTTACACATAATGGTTTTATGTTTCTTTTGGTTGCATTTTAGGTTTAATAACATACCCATTACCATATGTCGAGTTCACATTATATATATTGTCTGTAACATTTATAACATATATGTAATTGTACCAACAACATAATTAAGGTATTAGTCAAAATTATCTGTTAAATTTAGTGATGCTCCAAACTCATTTAACAATTTGCATGTTGTTGCAATGTTTTTGAAGTCACTGTGGCAGTCGTTCCAAAATTAGCACTCCACATTCTGTATCAGTCAACCTTCTATCATATTTTGCCTTATTTGCTGAAAGACTCACTGAATGATCTCAACAGGAATAAAACTCTGTTTGCTCACAACACTCTGATCCGATATCTTGACCCAGACTGAAACCAGAGCGGCACACAAAATGTTTAATGTCTGGAACCTGCGGCAAGCGGTGCTAGCCTGCCTCTGCAGTCCACCCTAGCCAGGTTTATCTATTCCTCATAATGAACACTTCCAACATTACTTTGAGCGGCGCTGCTCTACCGCTTTGCAGTGCGCCGCTTGCCACTCATATCGTACCCAAGGCCTAAGTATCGGCCAGTATTTTTGGCCCATTTCCTATGTCAAAATCCAGAGGGAGAAATTGTATTTTATAAAATAATTGTTGCATATTTTAAAATAAATTTTTTTTAAAAATATTAGTGCTGCTATTGTTATGCAAATAAGATGTTAAATAATTGACAAAAATATATGAACAGCACATATTTTCAGTGTAATATTAATTATGTTCCTAGTCAGAACTTGACATCCATTTTCCTGGAAATAGGATGAATTCTCAAATTGCTTATGCAAACATCCAATAACATAAAGTCATATTAAGAGGACTGTATAACTGCATGTTCAAGGTCAAGAAGCGAGGGAGCGTTATGGGGATACACTAACACACATCTCTAGCGCCTCATCACTCCTACGCACAAGGCGTGCAGTGTTTCTGTCAAAACTTTGTACTGTGCAAATTAGATCTGTAACAATGGGACTTTATTACAAGCGATGTAAGCCCACAGATTAGGCTACGTGTGCATAATCATACTTTTATAGGCAAGCTTTGAAAATGTGATATTTGACCATTTTCATTTTTTGTCCTCCATGAATACACTTAATATGATAAAAGTAAAAAGATAGGGACATAGATAATATTGTTTTATACCTTTTCCGACAATTGTCATATTTACAGAGATACACATTTTCGCACAAACAACAATTTCACAGAAAATGTTTCAGTACATAGTCCTGTAAAGAAATCTCTTTGTCATCTAGCTCCATCCCCACCCAATCCACTGCCACCACCTCTGCTGCCGCCCCACCACAACCACCATCTCCCCCATCACCACCCCTTCAACAGTGTAGTAAATTACACTACATGCTCTCTGGTTATTACATTGACAAACAATTATAAACTGTAAAGTTTCCATATCATGGCCAGGTTACACCAAAATACAACAAAAATGTACATATAAAACAACATGGGTATGTTGATGTTACTTGTGCAGCAAATAAAAGAACAATAAAAATAGGTAATCATTTTTAAACATGCATTGTGGGCAGTGATTGAATGATTGTGGGAATATGATCAATAGGCAGAACTAAAGTTACAGTACCATGTCAGGGCTCCCAAGGTGTTTGTATTGAGCACTATTAGCCCCATTGTCCACCAAGACAGCATGAGACTTTGTAACCCTCCTGGGTCTAGCTGTAGGAGTTCCAGGTTCAAGTCCAGCAGTGTGCATCTGCAGCATACATCACACCACATACTACCTCATTAGGTGAAAACACAAATACTGATCCATAAAATAATGCATGTAAAATAACATATTTTGAAAAGTAGGTTTTCAAGGATTTTCTCTGTACCAAAAGTTAGTACTGTAAGTAAACTGTCACTTTACACATACTCAAGCAACACATATGTCAGTTTTGGTCTGAGTATTACCATATTTAAGGTCTTTATATGTACAATTTCCACCTCTTCCAAAGTACTACCCTACTGAAAGAAGTGTAATAAACCAATAACCTGGACCACCATTTGTTACAGGACTTGATAGTGACTCAATTAGGATGGTACATAATTGTGTGTACAGGTTGGCGGCAGTGGGGATATAGAAGGAAAGTGTGTATGCAAGATGGCAATTGTAGCTAATGTGAATTGGGATAGCCTTGTTACAATGGTATTAAATAGTGAATGTAATTAACTACAAGCTCTTATACTATACTACATTAGCCCCTAGCAGATACTTAACATGACGGAGTCAGTACGATGCTAGGAATGTGAATCAGGTGTAGTCACGACTTTTGTCTAACGTAAAGTATGTCGTGCACTAAAAGCGAATACAGGAACAAGGCAATACAGAAGGGCACACAGGAATGAGAAATATACTTGTTGGAGTTGTATACAAGAAATAATCAGAACCCTATGGCATTATGGAAACACTAGCATTAACGACTCTTAACCTCCGTCCGAAGTAAAATTTAGAAGGTCATATGCACAAAAATTTNTTATGGAAACACTAGCATTAACGACTCTTAACCTCCGTCCGAAGTAAAATTTAGAAGGTCATATGCACAAAAATTTTGCGGTTTCAACAGGATTTCATGGTGTACCTCAAAGCCAGTGGGAACGACCAGGACCTAGTGAAAGATGCAACAACAGAAGAGGAGAGTCTCCAAAACAAAAGTAAGAATATTGCTGAATGTAACAGGGAAAGACGCAACTGACTGGGTGGTGACGTTTGGTCTAGAGGACAAAGAGTTTGACGACTCAATAAGTTAATTGAAGCCTTTCACAACTATGCCCGCCAAAGTAGAATGAAATCTATGAAAGGTAGATTTTTAATCAATGCTGTTGAAAGGAGGGGGAGATGAGACATTTGACTACTTCCTTACCAAGGCTAAGAAGCTGATAAAGAGTTGCAGTTATGGGAACCAAGAAAATAGCATCCTCAGGGATCAAATTGTTATTGGATTAGAGATAACCATCTCAGGGAGGCCCTTGTTTGCATAGATGACCTAAGCTAGAATAGGGCTATTCGGGACTGTTGTGCAGCTGAGCGAAGCGAAATTTACACCAAATAGTTGACAGAAAAAGAAGACAAGTGCCATTGGATGCAGTGCACGTTGGTAATTGGAGATCGTAACCCACAATTTACAGTGGTAAAAGTGGTAATGGAATGGGCAGTGGTATCAGGGGTAGTAAACAAGGGGGAAACAGTTGAGGTTATCACTCTAGGACATACAGCAATTGTGGTAAATTTCACCAGTATGGTATGTGCACTGCATATGGCAAAACGTGCATGTACTGTCAGGAGAAGAGTCATTTTGTCAAGCACAAAAGGCCAAATAATGTAAAGTACAGAAGGTGGCATAAATAAGTAAGGATTGAAACTGTTGTAGTGGTGCGCCGTTTCAAAATACGACACCACTATTCCACTGTTGTGTCACTGTTGTATTATTTTTAAATTTATTTTGAGACATTTTTAGTATTTAATTCTAGGAAAGTTATAGTGAGTAATATTACAAATTTTCTCATTATGAAATTTTGTATTTAATCAATGTGGTAACTAATGTTTTTAATCTCAATTTGAGCACCTAAGATTTATTTGACTATTAATTAAGTCTATTTGTCCGGTATTTATTTATGACAAAACTCATCACATTACATGTTTTCTATATTTCGATTAAAATTATTTATTCAAGTGTATATAGTGTTATTTATTTACGTATCTCAGTTTATTTTATAGAATTAATGTCTTTGTGAAGTAGCCTATACAGATGGGGTACGACAGCGAGAATATACGGTTACGTATACCTACCATATTTTGTATAGGAACAGATAAAAGAGAATCACATACAATCACTGACATTTCAATTACATAGACATTTAACAAAAATACAGAAATACAAGAACAAATAAAAAGTTCTTATGGTCCATACCGTATAAGAAGGCCACTTTCTGACAGTCAGTCAGTGGCAACTTGACTTATACGAAACAAACAAAGCGCCATTTACAAAATCCTGTATCAGCCAGCTGATGCACGAACGAACAAAAGTTAAAATTACGTTGGCTATTCTGAGTGCACTGCCGATGCGCATCAGAAAAGCAGAAAATACGCGTATAAGAAAGAGTTCGTAGATTTATTAATACATTTTATGTTACGAGGTCACGAAACAATGGTTGTTAGTGTTAAAAACTAAACTTCGTGATAATGTAGTTATGTTTAGGTGATCAAAATTAAATGTACAATAGAACGATACGACGTGGAAAAGTTTTCTGAAGTTGTGCTAACTTCAGAAAGCTTTTTCACGTCGTATCATCCATCTCAAACCTTGCTTTCAACACGTCCATGATATTAATTCCAAAAGCATACAGAAATATTGCATAATATTGTTGAATTATTTTTTCTAATAATTTGACGAAACGACACGAATTTTAAATATATTTCCAGCCCGTAACATAAGAATTATCAACTTTAAAAAATACGCTATCTGTTGACCATAAAGAGAGTTACTCAAAACTTCGCCGTGACGTGCTGCGCGCTATCTATCGGATATTCTGCGAGCTATTACCAGCCAGAAATGAACCTCTTTCCTGCGCGATATATAACGAATTTACAAACATATGCCAATAGTTATATTTTTCCACGAGCTCTGCATAATTTTTAAAGTAACATATATTTCATATACAACGATTTGGAGTACAAGTCATTTATATTCGGCCGGTAATCGTTCGTCTACGTAAATTATACGCCATATTGTTCTCTCGAAACCCATCTCCTTGATTCCGTAGACACGCGTGAATAGTTTTTAAGCAATTCTAACGTTATTCCACGTCACATATTTCCAACTCGAATATATTAGCTATAACGTCCAAAGTGTAATAATAGATACAACAGACCGTCTCGCCAATTTTAACCCAAATTCACTATCTCGGACAAATTAAAAAAGAGTTATCAAATATCTAACATTTTATATTTTTACTTTTATAACCTACTTATATTTTTAGACAGATGTCAGTCTTAAAATATCTTAAAATTTGTTTAGCATTACAGTACAATGAGAAATGGATTAGCTGACAACATGTTGATAAAAAATACAGCCCCAACGTGATGGACCAGCTGATGGCGGAAGGATACGTAGTCAGATGTAAACCGTGGCGCTACTTTCGNGTGGTGCTACTTTCGCCGAGCTGTCAAAAAGTGGCCTTCGTATATGGTACAGAATATTCCAGAAGTTATGTGTGTGACTCTGGATTGTAACAAAACAGATACATACATAGATACACATGCACTTGCATGTGTATCTATCATGTTCAATGATTAAAACCTTCAATTATTTTCATGCATGAAATAAAAAAAAATCAACATATATATAACAGAAATTTAAATGGAATGAAAATTTATTCAAGATAGTTATCAGAAGAGTTGGAAGTTTAACTACAGAATAATAAATAGGGATACTGCCCACAACTAGTTTTTTTACATGCTTTCCTTTATAAATAATTGTTTCATTTTTTTAGGCGCTTTTCATGAAATGAAACCGTTAACTGAAGTTACATACTTAGTTAGTTCTTTAATACAGTCTTTCTGGGAAAAATCACGAAATGTGGCATAGCTCAGCATAATTAAAGCAAGTGTAATCTCATTTAACCACTGGGTAAAACATCAAACTTAATATAATTTCTTTCAATTTTACAAATATCCAAGAAAAATTTTTCATGAAATTCTGTATTCATAACTTTTAAATGTTCTTAATGCAATAACCAATTTTACATTAATCATGTTGCAGTTCAGGTAACCGTTTGTACACAAGGACGAAAAAAAAAAAATNATGCAATAACCAATTTTACATTAATCATGTTGCAGTTCAGGTAACCGTTTGTACACAAGGACGAAAAAAAAAAAAATTAAGAACAGTTTCTTTCACAAGTTTATAGGGCGGCAATAAAGATAAATTTAGATTTTCTCACATCTCGNAATGCAATAACCAATTTTACATTAATCATGTTGCAGTTCAGGTAACCGTTTGTACACAAGGACGAAAAAAAAAAAATTAAGAACAGTTTCTTTCACAAGTTTATAGGGCGGCGATAAAGATAAATTTAGATTTTCTCACATCTTGACGATAGCTACATTCACGGCATGGCATTTTCAAGTCTAGCTCGTATACCGAAGATGGAAGTCTTGAAGTCGAAGCATCAAAACTTCTAAATTAGTTAATAGTGCGTTTGAGGGCCTCCTTACTGCTATTGCCTATGCAATTGCAGACCTAAGACATTTCTTATTTTAACTAAATTTATTTTGGCGCAGCATTGTTACAAAAAAAATTGACATCTCCAAGCCTTATGTCAATCTGTGCGAGAAGAAACGAATTGAAAAGCCATCTCAAAATCACTATCTTTTTCAAGCTAATCTTTGTTAGAATTTTAAATAAGTCCAAAACAGGNAATTGAAAAGCCATCTCAAAATCACTATCTTTTTCAAGCTAATCTTTGTTAGAATTTTAAATAAGTCCAAAACAGGTAACACAATAAACAAGATACACACTCCAAAGCAAAATATCAGCTTCACCACATAGAAATAAATTTAAAACATTTACAAAAATCACAAATTTCAGTATGCTTTCTAAGTAAAGAGTTTAATGAGTATAATAAAATAAACAAATATTATTTGTTTAAATACCTTGCTTAGCAACCACAATTAACAATATCTGCCATTAATAAAAATCAACTGAACTGAGAAACATAATTCAAAAGAATAATTTTATGCATAATACTCTAGATTAATTCTCATTGAAATGAAATATTACCTGAGGGTAAATTTACAAAAATACTCAAAATGTTTACAATAATGTTTTAAACAGNTCTCATTGAAATGAAATATTACCTGAGGGTAAATTTACAAAAATACTCAAAATGTTTACAATAATGTTTTAAACACAAATTACACAAAGATAAACTTATCGCAGCTTGTACCTCATTGACCTTGAGAAGCTCATATTTCTCCATTTATCACGCAGGAATGTCGTCGTCATCACTATTACCTTTCCGAGAACAACTTGGATTGCTGAGAACAGTTCTAGGTGGCTCATACCTAAGTATGAATACCACGTGCGAGCCTCTGAGGAGAGTGATTAAGGGCAGAGAGTTTGGCGTCTCGAGCGACCTTAAGCAACAGTTGGGCAATTCCGAAGTGGCAAAAGATGACTGCGGTGATCTGCGAGAGTGCATTGCTTGCGTGCAGTGAAGAGTGGGGCTGATCTGCAGTACTGTGAACTGGATGCACGAGTGAAAAGACATTCGGGACAATGGAAATAGACAATTTTAACAAATTGTGTGGAAATAATTGAAGCAGTTTAAGGGACATTAGTAAGAGTAAAGACTGTGATAAGGACTTTAATTTAAATGGAGATAGTAATTAAATGTTGTGCCCAATAAGAATAATAAGAGTTAATTGTATGCTCAGAGTGGTAAATAACAGATGATTGGCTGTTTGTAGCATTGAGAATAAATATAATTATTGAATTTAGTTCTTTTATTTTTAATAAGACCTCCATCCCTCATGAACTCAGATACGCCCCTCAGGCGTTCCATGTAACACTGGTGTCAGAAGTGGGATGGAGACAATTATTAATTAATCAATTGTAAATCAAGTTAGGAAATAGCTTAGTAATAAGTGATATTAGAACTAATTACTTAAATTGTGATAGCTGTAGGTGGAAATATTAAGACTGTTTTGCACAAACATCACTGTGAATGTTAACTAGAAAAAGTCTGCCGAACTGGAAGCACTGTGAGCATTAATTGAGGTGCTAGGTAGCAAGATGGTTAATGTGAGCGCAAGTGCAAATAGCTTGAAATAAGATGTAAATAACCAAGTTAGTAGAGTGAATGCAACTGTAAATATCCAAATTAGTTCTGTAATTGAAACTGTAAATAGTGTAAATGAGAAAGTAGACAGGAAAACAGAAGGCATTAGCAAGTTAGTGAACATGAAAATTGACAGTGTGAATGAAAGAATGGACAGTGTAAATGAAATAGTGAACGCTGTATACGACAGAATGGACAGTGTCAGTGGAGGGATGGACAGCGTTGAGAATGAAATTAGTGCAATGAAGAAGGAATGGTAGGAATTTCTTCAGCAGCAGAGTTCCAATACCACCACTTCAACAGCTGAGATAAGTGAAGAAGCATTGTAAGTGGAAACCAATACAGCAACCTCGGAGGAGAGCAAGAATATCTGCAGCAATTGTGTCACGCAGCCAGGAATGGGGAAGGGGATCTCAATTAAGCCTGCACCTTATGATGGCCAGACTTCAAGGCGGGAATACCAACACCAGTTTGAAATAGTCGCTACCCTTAATGGCTGGACAACCGAACAGCGGGCTTACTACCTCGCCACAGTACTAAGAGGCCTCGCACTGAGCATAATACCATCTCTACCAGAGCGACATTGACTGGAGAACCCCGCATTGGTGTTGGCCTTGGGGCTACGTTTCGGCGACTAGTACCTGCGACATGCCCACTNCATTGACTGGAGAACCCCGCATTGGTGTTGGCCTTGGGGCTACGTTTCGGCGACTAGTACCTGCGACATGCCCACTATGCCCAACTGCCAAGCTGCACCCAGAGACCGAGGGAGCCACTACAGCAGCTATGGCAAGACATTGTGCGGTTCTCCCACCTATCTCTGGAGGGATGTCCCGAGGAGACGCAGAGGTACGACAAACGGTACTCTGGCTGCTCCCCACAACATGCAGGACGCCCTGGTCCAAGCACTGGAGGTGGAGTCAGCAAGACNACAAACGGTACTCTGGCTGCTCCCCACAACATGCAGGACGCCCTGGTCCAAGCACTGGAGGTGGAGTCAGCAAGACAGGGAGTCGCAACCCAACGTCTGGTACGACCGGTGAAACAGGATTGGGATGCAATACTTGTGAAGGGGAGCCTGAATGATGTTCCTTGCCAGATGGTCATTCATACTGGGGCGACCATAACAGTAGTAAGATCAGCCATCCTCGAGTCTTCCCCCCAGCGATCGCCCGACCAGCATGGAACGGTGCTATTTGACTACAGTAACAGGTGAGACTACATCTGTTATCGGTAAGAGAAAAGTGATATTGAAGCTTGGTGACCTTAGCATAGAACACAATGTTTACATAGCAGAAATAGAGGATGAAAGTCNAGAAAAGTGATATTGAAGCTTGGTGACCTTAGCATAGAACACAATGTTTACATAGCAGAAATAGAGGATGAAAGTCTTTTAGGGCTTGATGTACTATGTAAGCTGGGGTGCTGTATCGATACTCGACTTGGTGTACTAAGGGTAGGCAGTACAGAGTTGGTGTTGTCAGCATGGCATGATTTTTCCTCCCCAATTAGTTGCCCAGTAGTATNAGAAAAGTGATATTGAAGCTTGGTGACCTTAGCATAGAACACAATGTTTACATAGCAGAAATAGAGGATGAAAGTTTTTTAGGGCTTGATGTACTATGTAAGCTGAGGTGCTGTATCGATACTCGACTTGGTGTGCTAAGGGTAGGCAGTACAGAGTTGGTGTTGTCAGCATGGCATGATTTTTCCTCCCCAATTAGCTGCCCAGTAGTATGTGGTCAATCCACTGTGCTGCCCGCTTCTAGTGAAATTGTCATTACAGGCAGACGTCAACAAAAGTTGGTCAGATGTTTGGGTATAATTGAGTCAGCAGAGAGAATTGGCATCCTGCCAGGTAAATTCGACATAGCAAGGACTTTGGTCTCTTCTAATTCTGACAGTTTTCCAGTTAGAACGATAAATTTGTCTGATAGTGCCATTCATCTTGAGGAGGGGGTCGTGATAGGTGTTTGCAAGCAGGTCACACAGGTACTTAAAAATGTTCCAGAAGAATCTAGAGTAAAACAAATATAATGTCATTTACCAAAACTACTGGGGAACTGTTAGTAAGAACAAAAGAAAATCTTAACAGGCGACAGGAGAAGGCTGTCTTTGAATTACTGCAGAGAAATAGGGATACCTTCTCGTGTTGACCAAATGACCTTGGACAGACTAACGTGACCTGCCACCACATTGATACAGGGGATGCCAGGCCCATAAAGCAGCCACCAAGACAACTGCCACTAGCTTCGCATGAAGCAGTTGAGGGAATTCTGAAGTAAATGAAGGATCTAGATGTGATAGAACCATCAGTTTGTCCATGGTCATCCCCCATAGTACTTATTAAGAAGAAAGATGGCTCTCTGCAGTTTTGTTTAGATTACCGTCAGCTTAATACTGTGACAAAGAAATACCATTATCCACTTCCAAGTATAGGTGACACATTGAACAGCTTAGCAGGTTTGCAAAGGTTTTCTACTTTGGACATGAGAAGTGGGTACTGGCAGTGCAAGGTGGCTCCAGAGGACTAAGAGACTGCATTTTGTAACCAAGGAAAAGGAACATGGCAGTCTCTGAGGAGAGAGAGTTATTAAGAGCAAAGAGTTTGGCATCTTGTGCGACCTTAAGCAACAGTTGGGCAATTCCGGAGTGGCGAGGGATGACTGCAGCGATCTGCAAGAGTGCGTCGGCGAGCTTGTGTGCAGTGAAGAGTGGGACTGATATGCGGGACTGTGAACTGGATGCGTGAGTATAATGACATTTGTGACGATGGAAATAGACAGTGTTAACTAAACGTGTGGAAATAATTGGAGCAGTTTAAGGGTCGTTAGTAAGAGTAAAGACTGTGATAAAGACTTTAATTTAAATGGAGATAGTAATTAAATATTGCGCTCAATAAGAATCATAAAAGTTAATAGGACACTCAGACTGGTAAATAACAGATGTTTGACTGTTTGTAGAATTGAGAATGAATATAATTATTGAATTTAGTTCTTTTATTTTTATTAAGACCTCCATTCCTCACAAACTCAGATACGTCCCTCAGGCAACCCCATGTAACAATATATTATTATATAATATATATTATATTTTATATATCATATTAATATATTATTATATTATACTTTTATTGCTTCTCATACCTTTGATTTAAATTCTGTTTTGGTCTGTACTTTGACAGGGTGTCATCCCCCTCTCACTCCCTTAAACAAGAACCTAATGTGCATACACTTACATCAACGAGGGATGCAATTGACCAGGGAGGCACATGAAGCGCAGCATGCAGAAGAGCAACGGTGAGTGGCCAGAACACATCACCTGGCCTGGCAACTATTGTTGGAGCGGCGGCCATGCCACCAGGAACATGGTAGGTAACATGGACACCAATTTACCATCCCTGTCAACCACGTGGTGAGTGTTATTTTCAATATAAATCCCAGCCAACTTAAATCAAGGAAACGAATGCAGCATTGTATCAAGTGACACGTGGGTAGTGCTGGAAATGCTCACCACACTAAACTTAACGTAATAGTGTTCTACTAGTCATGTAAAGTTGGCAAACAAAGTGGTTCCAACACGTCTGCCCTAAGCAAAGTTTGTTTTACTAAATTGGGTAAGGAATTTACAGGATGTTAGATAAGGGTTCTGAGAGCAGTGTGATTCTAAATCAAAATTCATGAAAAAACATTAACTGATGCCGGAGTACCGACTGTTGCTGGATGCATGACTGTTCCTAGTGCTACATGCCCCCTTTCCAAAATTTTTAGAAAGAACACTCAAAAAAGCCTTAATATCTTAAGGGCAGTGTAGTAAAGCACGTAGAAATTTGTATTTCAATATTATGAGGGTTTTTCTGTCCTTGTTTTACAGACTCCCGCATGCATGCAATGGGCATGAGCTGCTTTCCGTGTCTGCCATGATTTAGTCTCTTCTGCAGCTCCGCCGGGATGAGTCGCAAATCGCTGCAAAAGTCCTTCATCTCTAATTTTAACTGTGTTAGATTACCATCAGCTTCTTTAGTTAACCGCAACCTTATTTGCTTTGCCTCTCGTTTTTACTCCAGCACAGTCCCTTATACATCTTGGTGCAAGGGAGAATTAATATAATATTTACGATGGCATGATAATTTAATGCCTGAAACACTGTTAATCTTTTAATGCAGATACTTAAGTTTTGTTCAGCTGCTAGTATAAGCATGAGAAAATAAATATTTTAGGACCTTCAATACTGGGTTTGTGTGTTTGGAATTGCAAATAACGTTTCTTAAATTTTGAGTAAAATTAAACATTTTANAGAATTAATATTATATTTACGATGGCATGATAATTTAATGCCTGAAACACTGTTAATCTTTTAATGCAGATACTTCAGTTTTGTTCAGCTGCTAGTATAAGCATGAGAAAATAAATATTTTAGGACCTTCAATACTGGTTTTGTGTGTTTGGAATTGCAAATAACGTTTCTTAAATTTTGAGTAAAATTAAACATTTTACACATTCGTAGGTGATAAAACGAAATGGTTTTACATAGAATTAATGTGGAGATAGCACATTTTATATTTATTGAAAATATATTTTCCAACTATGTTTGGACCTCTTCTTATGTGCTAGTCTGCATGTTCAGCTATGCCACGCATCTTAAAGTGTCCATAATTAATTTTTTTCACAATTTACTTATAAAACTGAGGTGCGTTTGGGACACACCTGACAGTAAAAAAAGATGAAAATCATCTATTCAAAATATTATGTTAGGTGATTCATAGGTTACCATGTTTAACGGCAGTTCAAACACAGTTTGAAAATCTCATGCTGGGTTAATAAACTTAACGAAAACTTCAAACATATTTAAACTACAAAATAATAAATTTTAAAACACAGATATTATTTTTCTTTTGTCTTGAACATGCAATAAAGGTGGCTAAAACTGTACATGTTTACATTTACTATTAATATCCTTATGACCAAAATAAAATACAGTTCACTTCGGCAATGTCACATTAACTCGGTGCAAAGAGGCCTATTTACAGCATCTTTAGTTTGAATATGAAACCTTAAAAATATATACAGGATGGTCCGCCTAACGTGGACACCTCCAAAATTTCCGAAACGGTTGCAGATCACGAAATTTGGTTTCTGCTAATTAACATTACGTACGGGGGCAAGTAATTTGCCGCAAAGTGACTATTCGTAATACGTGTATGAACAGAAATAGTTAAACAACATATGATTTTTCCCATGGAAACATAGATTTATTTCAACGGCATCTGAAAGTAAGTGCAAAGAGGAATTTAGTGATATAGCGTATGCAATGGAAAGTAACACAGAAATGCCAAGATAAAATGTGTAAATATGAAAGTTTCGTGGGCTGGTAGCATGGGGCAGTGGACCTGTACTTACAGCTCTAAGCAAGCAACATGCACAGTCACTGATCTTGGTGGGACCGCTTCTTAATAGCAGCGCAGTACCAATCCCCGTTATCTGTTATGGTAAATGGTATTGCAGTGTGTGGCTGTACGCAAGCAGAAGTTCACGAATGAGAAAACTAGACAATCTACTTATTTATGGTGAGTGTTGCAGAAATGCCAAGCAAGCCGTCCAAATGTATGGTGAAAGGTATCCTAATCAGACGCCCATCTCACTGCAAACAATACAAAGAATTTGCACATGTCTCTTGTCACGAGGTGATTGGAATTTCACAACACGAGTGCGACGAAAGACTGCTACGGTTGAGACACATCAACACGATGTGCACGTGTCAATGCAAACCCCCACATGGGTACGCGAGAACTTTCCATGTTCGTAGGAATAAGTAAAACAACTCTGTTACGAATACTGCGCCAACGAAAAATCCATCCATATCACATGGCTCTTCATCAGACATTACATGNAATCCATCCATATCACATGACTCTTCATCAGACATTACAGGAAGGTGATTTCCAGCAGCATGTTCAGTTTTGTAGGTTTGTTCTGATGTCTGTAAGGGATGACCGCAATTTTCTGAAGAACATACTATTTATAGNTTACTGATGAAGCGACCTTCACAAACCATGGGCGCGTAAATTTACAAAATATGTACTACTGGGCGACGGAGAATTCGTGTTGGATCCAGCATATCGAGCACCAGCGACAGTGGAAAGTGAATGTATGGTGTGGAATCGTTGGAAACTACGTCATAGGGCCATACTCCATTCAAGGGACAATGACCGGCTGTACGTATGCCCATTTTATCAGAAAAATCAGCATGATAGTTGTTCTACGCATTTTGCTTTGGTGGCGAGGCAAGTGTTAAATGTAACTTTTTGAAACCGGTGGTTAGGGCGTGGTGGTGTTGTAAGATGGCCAGCTCGCTCCCTCGACCTCATACCTCTTGATTTTTTACTGTGGGGAACACCTAAAGATAGGATGTACAACATGGTTCCTATGATGCCAGAAAACATGCAGGAACAAATTGTAGCAGCTTGCAGAGACATTATGCCAGAAACACTTCAGGCTGCTCGTCGCTCACTACGTGCGTTTACAGATGTGTATTGTTGTCGATGGTAAACACATCAAGCACATGCTGTAAAAAGACCTCATGTGAAGCGTTTTAACAATAACTGTG
This sequence comes from Clitarchus hookeri, assembly GCA_002778355.1. Lineage (NCBI taxonomy): Eukaryota > Metazoa > Arthropoda > Insecta > Phasmatodea > Phasmatidae > Clitarchus > Clitarchus hookeri. Next base: position 437,875 of record NQII01000691.1, read on the forward strand.
CTCTTTTGTACCATGCATGCGGATGTGATTGCATTTCTCCTTAGGTAGGTGTGTTCTATTTTTGTTGTGCGTCTGTACACACTCATTACAGTTAATGACTAGGAAACAAATCTCCTGAATTACGTTGCTAGCTGAATAAAATGTAATGTATTGATATCAGACTTGCACTCACATTGCCCGTCTTCCCTCCGCTGCGATGCTCTCCTTTGTCCAATATTACATTCCGTGCCCCTTGCCCCATTAAGGTAAGCACTACGCTGCTATAAGAAAGCAGTTCCGCCAGGATGAGTCACGACGCATCTTACTTGCTTACAGCTGTGAGTACAGGTTCAATGCCCCATGCTACCGGCCCACTTAACTTCATCACATTTGCACATTATTTCATGGTGTTTCTGTGTTTCTTTCCATTGCATATGCTATATCACTGAATTCCTCTTTGCACGTACTTTTAGATGCCATTGAAATAAATGTATGTTTCCAGGGGAAAAATCATATGTGGTTTAATTATTTCTGTCTATACACATGTTACGAATAGTCACTTTGCGACAAATTACTTGCCCCGTATGTAATTTCATTTAGCAAAAACCGCATCTCGTGATCTGAAACCGTTCTGGAAATTTTCTGGGTGTCCACGTTAGGTGGACCATCCTGTATATATAAAATAAACTCAAAACAGTCTATGAAGATTAATACAATTATACATTTTAGATGCTACAGAACATTGTTGGGAAACCACCTGACAATGCCACTATTCTCTGGCCAGTAGCAACAAACCTGTACTGTAGATCTGTTAAATGTTTACAGACTAAGATGTGACTCACCGGATTGCTGGAGTGAAGCTCTTGGGGCCACACAACACGCACCCTGCGTCCCCAACGTCGTATGTACTCTGGTTGCAGCCGCTTGCGTGCCACCGCTGCAGACAGGTGGTCACGGTACTCCAAGCTGAGGCTCAGGCCACCATCTGTGCNAGAATTAATATAATATTTACGATGGCATGATAATTTAATGCCTGAAACACTGTTAATCTTTTAATGCAGATACTTAAGTTTTGTTCAGCTGCTAGTATAAGCATGAGAAAATAAATATTTTAGGACCTTCAATACTGGGTTTGTGTGTTTGGAATTGCAAATAACGTTTCTTAAATTTTGAGTAAAATTAAACATTTTACACATTCGTAGGTGATAAAACGAAATGGTTTTACATAGAATTAATGTGGAGATAGCACATTTTATATTTATTGAAAATATATTTTCCAACCANTTTTATATTTATTGAAAATATATTTTCCAACTATGTTTGGACCTCTTCTTATGTGCTAGTCTGCATGTTCAGCTATGCCACGCATCTTAAAGTGTCCATAATTAATTTTTTTCACAATTTACTTATAAAACTGAGGTGCGTTTGGGACACACCTGACAGTAAAAAAAGATGAAAATCATCTATTCAAAATATTATGTTAGGTGATTCATAGGTTACCATGTTTAACGGCAGTTCAAACACAGTTTGAAAATCTCATGCTGGGTTAATAAACTTAACGAAAACTTCAAACATATTTAAACTACAAAATAATAAATTTTAAAACACAGATATTATTTTTCTTTTGTCTTGAACATGCAATAAAGGTGGCTAAAACTGTACATGTTTACATTTACTATTAATATCCTTATGACCAAAATAAAATACAGTTCACTTCGGCAATGTCACATTAACTCGGTGCAAAGAGGCCTATTTACAGCATCTTTAGTTTGAATATGAACCTTAAAAATATATACAGGATGGTCCGCCTAACGTGGACACCTCCAAAATTTCCGAAACGGTTGCAGATCACGAAATTTGGTTTCTGCTAATTAACATTACGTACGGGGGCAAGTAATTTGCCGCAAAGTGACTATTCGTAATACGTGTATGAACAGAAATAGTTAAACAACATATGATTTTTCCAATGGAAACACAGATTTATTTCAACGGCATCTGAAAGTAAGTGCAAAGAGAAATTTAGTGATATAGCGTATGCAATGGAAAGTAACACAGAAATGCCAAGATAAAATGTGCAAATATGAAAGTTTCGTGGGCTGGTAGCATGGGGCAGTGGACCTGTACTCACAGCTCTAAGCAAGCAACATGCACAGTCACTGATCTTGGTGGGACCGCTTCTTAATAGCAGCGCAGTACCAGTCCCCGTTATCTGTTATGGTAAATGGTATTGCAGTGTGTGGCTGTACGCAAGCAGAAGTTCACGAATGAGAAAACTAGACAATCTACTTATTTATGGTGAGTGTTGCAGAAATGCCAAGCAAGCCGTCCAAATGTATGGTGAAAGGTATCCTAATCAGACGCCCATCTCACTGCAAACAATACAAAGAATTTGCACATGTCTCTTGTCACGAGGTGATTGGAATTTCACAACACGAGTGCGACGAAAGACTGCTACGGGTGAGACGCATCAACACGATGTGCACGTGTCAATGCAAACCCCCACATGGGTACGCGAGAACTTTCCATGTTCGTAGGAATAAGTAAAACAACTCTGTTACGAATACTGCGCCAACGAAAAATCCATCCATATCACATGACTCTTCATCAGACATTACAGGAAGGTGATTTCCAGCAGCATGTTCAGTTTTGTAGGTTTGTTCTGATGTCTGTAAGGGATGACCGCAATTTTCTGAAGAACATAACATTTACTGATGAAGCGACCTTCACAAACCATGGGCGCGTAAATTTACAAAATATGTACTACTGGGCGACGGAGAATTCGTGTTGGATCCAGCATATCGAGCACCAGCGACAGTGGAAAGTGAATGTATGGTGTGGAATCGTTGGAAACTACGTCATAGGGCCATACTCCATTCAAGGGACAATGACCGGCTGTACGTATGCCCATTTTATCAGAAAAATCAGCATGATAGTTGTTCTACGCATTTTGCTTTGGTGGCGAGGCAAGTGTTAAATGTAACTTTTTGAAACCGGTGGTTAGGGCGTGGTGGTGTTGTAAGATGGCCAGCTCGCTCCCTCGACCTCATACCTCTTGATTTTTTACTGTGGGGAACACCTAAAGATAGGATGTACAACATGGTTCCTATGATGCCAGAAAACATGCAGGAACGCATTGTAGCAGCTTGCAGAGGCATTACGCCAGAAACAGTTCAGGCTGTTCGTCGCCCACTACGTGCGTTTACAGATGTGTATTGTTGTCGATGGTAAACACATCAAGCACATGCTGTAAAAAGACCTCATGTGAAGCGTTTTAACAATAACTGTGCTCTTTTGTACCATGCATGCGGATGTGATTGCATTTCTCCTTAGGTAGGTGTGTTCTATTTTTGTTGTGCGTCTGTACACACTCATTACAGTTAATGACTAGGAAACAAATCTCCTGAATTGCGTTGCTAGCTGAATAAAATGTAATGTATTGATATCAGACTTGCATTCACATTGCCCGTCTTCCCTCCGCTGTGATGCTCTCCTTTGTCCAATATTACATTCCGTGCCCCTTGCCCCATTAAGGTAAGCACTACGCTGCTATAAGGAAGCAGTTCTGCCAGGATGAGTCACGACGCATGTTACTTGCTTACAGCTGTGAGTACAGGTTCAATGCCCCATGCTACCGGCCCACTTAACTTGATCACATTTGCACATTATTTCATGGTGTTTCTGTGTTTCTTTCCATTGCATATGCTATATCACTGAATTCCTCTTTGCACGTACTTTCAGATGCCATTGAAATAAATGTATGTTTCCAGGGGAAAAATCATATGTGGTTTAATTATTTCTATCTATACACATGTTACGAATAGTCACTTTGCGACAAATTACTTGCCCCGTATGTAATTTCATTTAGCAAAAACCGCATCTCGTGATCTGAAACCGTTCTGGAAATTTTCTGGGTGTCCACGTTAGGTGGACCATCCTGTATATATAAAATAAACTCAAAACAGTCTATGAAGATTAATACAATTATACATTTTAGATGCTACAGAACATTGTTGGGAAACCACCTGACAATGCCACTATTCTCTGGCCAGTAGCAACAAACCTGTAATGTAGATCTGTTAAATGTTTACAGACTAAGATGTGACTCACCGGATTGCTGGAGTGAAGCTCTTGGGGCCACACAACACGCACCCTGCGTCCCCAACGTCGTATGTACTCTGGCTGCAGCCGCTTGCGTGCCACCGCTGCAGACAGGTGGTCACGGTACTCCAAGCTGAGGCTCAGGCCACCATCTGTGCCAGGCTCTACCACCACAGCAATCAGGCCTTCTGTGCGTTGTCCCACCTCCTGTAGCATACAGCACAGAGTGGCCTAAACACATGTCCATAATGGCATATAATTTTGAACATTTGAAGGCAGCCTGCATTTAAGATATAACGACCACAGTTCTAGATGTATATATCCTTCTAAACTCTCATCTCTGAGCTATCAGCAGAACGTATAGGGTCCAGTGATAAACCTTACACAAAAACAATTTTTGTTATAATCAATAATGTATTTAAATGTTCAAAATCTAGAAACCTCTGTTAAGTATATTCTATGTGCAATAATTAATGAGGAAAAGTGCATGGATAGTATGAATGTTTGATAAAGGACAACAATTATGGCAAACTATGACTTATCCGAACTTTCTTAACTGTAATTTGATTGGGTGAAGCAAGTATAATTTGAAATCGAAAGTTACTTGTGAATTGCACTAACGAAGTATACTTACTCTGTCTTACAATTCTTGTGTTTAATAATAATGTATTCTATAAACTAAACATAACTAATAACTAGTAATATTAATTTAACTGAAAGTTCGTAGCTACTGCTCTCTTAAACGGCTTAAATATTTTCAAAGTTCTACATACCGTGACAAGAAAATCACATATGGTAATGGTTTAAAGGTAGCATATAAATAACTTTGGCGTTTCTTCTTCATTTCACATACATACCACCCATCTATTTCTTAAAACAAAAAAGACTCTCGCTTGCTTCTTTATTTCCTGTATACATCCAGAAAAATAATCAACAGATTATGGTTTTACCATTTTTTACGTAGAAAAAATTTTTACTAAAGAAAAGATGACATTGCATTATGGTTTTCAAATTATTTGAGTGGATAGTTTTCAAGTGATGATGGGTTTATTATCAAAGCTATTCGTCTGCACAAAGCGAGCAGGAAGCGCTTTTGAGTTTCTTGCCTATGTGCAGAAGCTGTATGAGCACAGAGAAGGTGCAGATAAGGGCAAGATTCCCCTGTTTCTCTGCAGCACCAGCCAGTGAGAGGGACTGAGTGGAAGAGCATCAGCTGTGCTCAGTCACAGTAGAGCACTGAGGCGGTATGCGCGAGACTGAAAACGTGCAAATAATTATCTCTGGCAACANTCAGCTGTGCTCAGTCACAGTAGAGCACTGAGGCGGTATGCGCGAGACTGAAAACGTGCAAATAATTATCTCTGGCGACAAAATTGAGCTCTAACCAAGCAATATTGCACTGTTAAAGGAAAATAGCATAAAATCCCATGTAGCAACACATTTATGGTCCATTTATGATTTATAGTCGGGTGCCAAGCCCGCATAAAGTTGGCCAACAGCTGGCATGGACCTGGCACCATTGCTGGTTCTGAAGTAGTACCACTTAACTAGCCATACTCTGTACATAACTGGCCCAGGTGTGGTGAACACGAATGGCCTAAGTATGGCCCATATGCTTCCAACGCCTCCAACAGCAATGGCCCATCGATGTACAACTTCACAGCGATCAGAAGGCCTATTGACTGCCAACAATGCTTTCTCAATATGTTAAACATTATATGTTAAAAATTAATATTTTTTATTCACTCTCTACTAATCTTTGATTTTAATTGTTGTTTAATACACTATGAACCGCATTATATAATATGAAAATCTTATACTTGCAGAGAAGAAGGTGTAGACACGAAATCGCACCGTTGCAGTGATAATCCAGCATGCTAACCATTACTCCACCGTGTACTGTGCCGGTGGGATGAGGCAATTGAAAATATATTAGGACTTGGATTGTTAACAAACATTAACATAATATAAATTACACCAGTTATTCCATAGACTTAAAATTTACCATGCAGTCAATTAAGTATTTAAAAAGTTGTAGCTAAACAAATAACCAGTTTCGTTAAGAGAAAACTTCCTACCTGAATCGCGATATTAACCCACAAAACTTACAGTTAATGTAATTTATTGCAATGTATGTTACCTGGATGCCATTTGTCTGTTTTGAAATGCAGTCTACATATATTAATATTTTCGTGGTGTGAAACAACAAAAACCCTTCAAAGTTAATTTCCTCAGGGTATTTTTTTTTACCTCACATTTTAATTACAAGTATTCGAACATGAAAAACAAGTATACATCAAGTTATTCAATACCAGTCACAAAGTCACAGCAAATGCTGTATTTACAGTATTTTGCTAAAGATATTTCTATCACTAGATATTTAAACATAATCTACTCATATCATGCGATCAATATTTCTTATATTAGACAAATATACATTGTATTGAAGATGGCTACCCAAGCTTTCACTAGCAATATGTATAGGTTATGTGCGGCCAGTGCTGGAATACAGTTAGTAGGCCATTTATGGACCATTAGTAAGTAGGTAGTTCACGTACTCTCAACCATCAGTTTCATTTCCATTAACATTCCATCAATGTGCCATAAATGGCATGCCATAATTTCCTGTTGCCAGCAGTTAACCATAACAGGGCCAGTTGTGTTGACCCATAAATTTTCTGGGGGCAGCAGTGAAACCACAGACGGCCGACTGTGTTTTGCTGCTTAGGTTTGGAGTCAATAATACTTCAGAGTAAATTAAATATTCTGCAAAATGTGCGACAATTTGGTCATTGCTAAAGCATGAGAGCACAGTCTCACACACCGTCCATCACTGAAAAGTAAATAAATGTGTTATATTTATTTTGTACTTTGTTATGGTATGATTATACGTGTATTATAGTATAATTTTGTATAACGTGTTTAATTTAGTATTCTATTTTAAAATTACTTTTATTACAGTTACATATCTTATTCAATATGCAGTTAGACTGCATTTCAAAAGATACAAATAATCAGTGACTATAGAGGATGCAGGAAAATCAAGGTTACTAGAGAGGGATATGTTAGACCTGTTTGCGGGGTAAAAGTAGAAGTTGGAGCAACCTCACCCCTTGATGTAGTTATGNTGCATTTCAAAAGATACAAATAATCAGTGACTATAGAGGATGCAGGAAAATCAAGGTTACTAGAGAGGGATATGTTTGCGGGGTAAAAGTAGAAGTTGGAGCAACCTCACCCCTTGATGTAGTTATGAGCAGAGGCTTTGCTAATGCAGCCTTGTGGCTCAGTATGTTGCCATCAGTCCGTTTAAAATCAAATAGAGGATTTCAGTGATATATCAACAAAATGTTGTGAACACAGGCAATATCTATATTATCAATACTAGATCATCTTTGTGTTTATCTTATAGGTCTTTACGTCTCTTACAGTTGCTGCAAAAAATCTTACCAATTAATACACTTTAAATTACAAAAACCTGGTACAATTCATTAGTTAGTACGCTACCTATCTCAATAAAATAAATTTATAGTTCTCAGGCATTCTTCATAAAAATTAAAAGTAATGAAATATGAATAAGTTTACAAAATAAGTTTTACCGATACGCATCATATCATAAAATATTTGTTTGTACAATAAAAGTCAGTTTAATCATTTAGGAACAGAAAAACACATAATATTTCTGGAACAAAGTGATTACCTCAAAACAAATACATACAGAAATTTACAAATGCTATACAGAATATACAGTATTTATATTAAGCATAGGAACTAATCATGCATGATACCACTAAAATAATGTACACGCTATATGTTTAAACTATAATAATGCTTACTCATAAGTGCTGAGCAATTAATAAAAAACTTTAAATAAATTATAATATAAATGCATCCATATTCATTGGTAGCATTCTTACTTGTATGAACTCGATTTTGTGAACTGATGCTTCTTTTCTCTTCTCCCTTATTACATTGCTGTCTTCTCCTTTTCTATTCAAAAGTCGAAGACGAAATAATGTTCTGGTCCTTGCCAGCTTAATTAAAACCTTGGTGTTTATTTCTGGAAATCTTACCACCACATAATGATAAAATGTTTTTATGATGCTTTCCTGTGAATTTATCTTTATGGAATGAATGCGCTGATAAATCTCCTCTGCTACTCTCATGTTGCTTACAAAGGCCTGTCATAGAATTGTTATGCCACCTCGACTTTTTTTTTATGTATCCATCTACACAAACAAGAGATAAATGTTATAAGCAGTGTATTCGCAGAAAATCATTCAGTTAGTTAAAATTACATACCTTCATTTACAACATCCTTGGCTGAAACTTCTGTCACGGCTGACATGAGCTATATAGGACAGTAGCCAGCAATATACCACAGTGCTGCACTTTCCTCTGTTGTCGCATCAGTAAGACACGTCGTACGACTGCTGCTTGGGTGTCGTGTTTTACTGACATTCTTCTTCAATAATGTTCTAAGAAATAAATACTTGGCTGGTCATATATGGTTTGTCAGCCAAGCTATCATCACTGACACATGCACCAACTGGTTGACGCATTTCGCATCCAAACAACAATAAACGTAGCCTGTATTTGAAATCTTTAGATGTAGGGTTTTGATTTGCAAGTCCAAAGCTTCTTATCCATGGAAAAAAATTTCAAAAACATTTTGGTTTAAACGAGACATGGGAATGCACTTTAGTGAACATCTAGCACTTCATAATTCACGCAGTCATGAAATTAATTTATTGTTAGCAATATACCTTTCTGAAATGGCATGAGGCATTTATTTTGTAATATTATCAAGTTAGATATTTGATTTTCCAAGTTTTGCAATATGCTAATCTGCTCATCAATGTGCGTACCAAATTCACTGTGTCATGGTTTACCTGAATATTTGAAAAATCTTAAACTCATTACATCAAAGAATTTATTAACTTTTTTGAAAAATTGTCCGATTTCTTGTTGACTGTCATACTCTACCAAAATACATGTATCAGTAAGTATACTGCAACGACAATAAAGCCTCTCTCCACCAGTGCGTTGATAACATGGAAGAGAAACTCCCAAGTAACTTTAGCATCAAAATCATAAATGATTGGTTGCTACCGCTTGGCCTCTTGCCATTGTCACTTGCACGTTTTTGCTAGGGCAAAAAATTTGATCATCTGTTTGGTTATAGCAGTATCTCCCATCAATTTTCATTTCATCAAATGAAAAGTACTGTGTGCCGCTCGGAATGTGTCATTGTTTGTGATTTTGCATACAATGCAGTCAGAACTTCTCTGAAGGCACCTGTAGAGCATTTCACGTTTTCAGTCTATTTTTGGAGTTGATCAACCATGGAGAAGAATAACGACTTTTACCCTCAAATACGTGTATGTTTTAGATGACATTGAACGTATCATAATAGCAGCAGCTATATCCCTGTCTTCCCATCAAACTTGAAGTTTTATTTTATTTAATATTATTTCTATTTGCTTTGGGGTGAAAATGTTTTCTTCAATTTTAGTCTACTGATATTTTACATCATTCATAAGCTAACTTCCAGGCAATAACAGCGATTTTAAAACAACCTTTTTCTTTTGTAAACTTCAACTCGTACTGTTTCCTGGTTTCAAGTTGTTTCTCCAGAGAGAATATTCACAATTTTGGTAAGTCTGTTTCTTTTTAAAAGTGTACATCTTGTGTAAATTAGGTGACGTGGCTACCTCAACATTTGCAACGGTGCTTTCATTTTGAGAGGCTTCACACGTTCCCTGTGACACTGTTACATCGAAGTAACTTGAATTTGGATGTAATAATCTCCTGGACAAGTTTTTCTTTCATGGTATTGAACTGCAGTCTTTCACTTCTCGCAGAATCAACATGTGTGCATAGGCACACACAAACAATAACAAATACATAATATTGCAATAGACATAGACAATAACACTTACAACAACAGTCATATGAACTATAACAATAATCACATAGCAATGGCNTAACTCTTCAATAGACATAGACAATAACACTTACAACAACAGTCATATGAACTATAACAATAATCACATAGCAATGGCAATCAGTCTCAAACAGTTGTCAGCATGATTTCTCTCTCTAATTTTTTGCATAGCTTCAGTGTCTCTTTAGTAATCCTAACAATTTTCAACACTGACAAACTGAATTTAGTTTACACCTTAGCTGGTTTTTCTGAACTACATTTTAGGTGCTGTCTTTGGCTTCTGGCAATTAACAAAAAGGTCTCAACTGAGTAATATTGAACTTGCCTAGCAGTTGATCATCAAGTGTCTTTAGTTCATAACAGTTTTGATGTTTGATTGATGAAACATTAAGTGGGCCATCATGTAGTAACATCAACTTCTTGGTTATGTGACTCCAATAGTTGCTCACAGAATTGATTTTCATCAGAACTAACCCTCCCTCTTTAAATTCACTTAATTTGGACAACTTTTGATTACGCTTGCAACTTTCAGCAGATGAAAAGAGTCTCGCTTTAACCTATTTGTATATTTCTTGTCTAATTTTCTCATGATCACTCTCTTCTTTTATAGGTAAGTTAGGCAGACCTTTAAAGATATAACCTCCAAACGCTGACAGGACAAGATTTCAAAAGGGTTGTACATTTTTAGTACTGTTGTCACTTTGCTGTACAGGACTTTCTTGGTTTGCATTCGCTTGACTGAATACAGGCTCCATATGATTTACTGGTATCTTTGAATAATAATTAGCATGCATGCATCCAGATGTCATGAAATTAGAATGCTGTGGAAAATGCACAGGTGCGAAAGGCAATGAATACAGTGACGTGTTAGGTGGGGGTTGTAATAAGTCTATTGGTAATCCATTTTGATTGTATAATACTGCTTAATGGTTTTCAGTTTTCTTATTACCAGTGACATCTTTCACAGTCTCATTTTGTTTGTCCCTTTTCTTTCCTTTGCACCTTCCCTGATAACCAGGACTAAATCTAGGTGAATATGTTTTAGATTTCCCCTTGCACGTGACAGAATTATGCTGGTTATTACTACTCTAGTCTTGGTACCCATTATTCTGCTCTGAATCAAATTCCCAATCAAGAGTATGTACTCTAGGATTATGTGCTGGTGATGAGTGAGGTGGTTGAACTGAATGAGGGTTGTTTTAGTTGAGAGTACTGTCATATAATGGCTGGACTTCATTTTGTGGAGAACGCACCTGATCCCTCGTTTGACTGGTTCTTAACTGCTTCTCATGCTGGTCCAAACGCAACACCTTATATCTGAACTCAGTCAAGTCATGGTATGTCCTACCTGCCCATTGTATCTGATAAAATGGTATTTGTGATAACAGAATTTCTATGAATTCCTGGTCTTCCATTGAAGAGGACAAATTGCACGATGTTCAAACATATACTTAAAGGGCTCCTCTAACGATTTCTTACGCTTCGGGTAAAACTTCTCTAGGTGCAGTTTGGCTTGCAAATTGCCTTTGTGTGCACTCCAAAATTGCTCAAAGAAAACTTGGCGAAATTATGAGTAAGAATTGACCTTTACTTTCACTACACTCCACCAATAATGTGCAGTCAAGCATAAACACCAGCCTAGACATTTAAGTATCTCAGTATCAGGTAAACCAAAAATCTTTAATACTCTTCTAGTTTAATTAAATAATAAACTGGATTTTCAAACATTTTCCCATTGAATAGGGTTATATTATAAGACCAGTGTTTAGCCGGGTGATGGGGTAAGGCGGCTGTCTGATTAGAAACTGGCATCTGGCTGCAGATGTGTTCCTTTTCAACATGTGGAATTTCACCTACTGGTGTGATACTTGTATCATGTGATGAATTATTTACAACTAGCATGCATGTTATGAGAACTTCCATACGCTCTGTAATGTGGGAGGTGTTACTGTGAACTTCAACATGTTTTCCCATAATTTCATGTGTATTTTTGTCTCTCTTTTCATTCTATAACTTGTTTTCCAAAATCAGTAGTATTTGTGGACGAGATATTATTAGTCTGTGTCGACTCTACCTCTTTAACACGCATATCTAAATTTGACAGTTGTATTGCCACTTTATCACAGGTATTTTCTAACTCTCCACATAATGTGTTGTTGATTTTTTCCAGGTTTGATTTTATTTTTACTAACATCTGACTTTACTGATGTAATCTCGGCAGTTGTGTTATCCACTAACATCTCTATGCATTCTGTAAGCACACTATGAGCAAGGATGGATTGAGAATGAAAATCAGCCTGCAATTGTGTTAAGTTTTCACTTTTTTGCAAGATATAATAGTTTAGCGACGGATTCCTTTTTTTTATTTCATCCCTGACAGCACTTTTTTTTATCACACAGTTTGTTTTTTCAAAGTCAGCAGAGGTGTTGTTTCTTATGTCATTGAGGTTCGTGAACTTTTTTTCTAACTTACTCATGAGCTGTTCCATCATTAACTTTTATTCAGATAATCGTGAATTTTTGTTTGCATTATATCCTGGTAATTCATTATTAGCACCCTCACTTTCTTCTCGCGGTGGTGTTGTGTTTCCTCCAAGCTCACATAATGTGTCGTGGAATGTGGAGGACATACCTGGTTTCCTCTTTGTGAGGTCACCACTCCTGGGGGCTATTTCTTTTGCACCCGTACTTTGCACACTTCCTCTGATACCAACTGAGGAGCCTGGAACAGATTCTATTGTTTTTCTGCTGACTCCAACGTTGTTGCCAATGCATATGCTTGCTCCAATGTATACTCAGCTTCAATGAGTTTTTGCTGAATGTGTTGACTGCGTAGACCACTCAAATGATCTAGCAATGCCTCTGGCAAAAATGCACCAAAATTGCACATTTGCGCCAAATGTTTAATGACTACTGAAAACTCAGTAATGGACTTGTTTTCTTTTTGCACTCACCCGTGAAATTTAAATTGTTCCTCAATCACCGGTGTCTTTGGACTATAATGTGTTTTCAGGACTACTTCCAACTCCGTGAACGACTTGTCCCCTGGCTAATCTGGAGACACCAAACGCCAAACGTATGTTTTCCTATAACCGATTACAACACTGAGACCTGCTTTGTCTCAGGTACCAAACTTGCATTAAAATAATGTTGCAACCGCTTCAAATATGACACAATATTATCCTAACTTTCTTTGAACTCGTCCATCCTTCCAAAGGATGCCATTTCAACCCCAAACATGCACACTTTATTTTATAAACCACGGCTGCCAACCTTGGCACCACAAATACTCAATACTACAGAGCTATACATATTATTGCTGGTGTTACAAAATATTATTCATGTTGACCTCTTTTCAATAAACTAAACATTTTAACTTTCCATTCACAATATAATAGCTATTCATTCACATATCACCAGAAGCAATTTGGACTTCCATCTGCCACAAATCAGATTGAAGCTGTAACTAAAAGGTGCTCTTTTTTCTGGTATTAATCTTTTCAATAAATTACCTGAAAACCTAAAAGATGAGCAAAATTAATTTTAAGAAATTCAAGTTTAAACTTAAAAAAAATTTTTGTCACCACACTATCTACTTGATTAATGAATTCTTCTGCATGTAATTATCACATGATTTTTTAATGATATATTTCATCATTTTAACTAGTTAAAATATTTGGTTAAAAAGTAGATATGTGTACCTGTATATATGTTATCATTGCTTTACAACTGTTAATTTAATGTTAAACATTATCAGTTTACACACTCAGTCATGATGACTGCACAATTACATTTAATTTGTTTATTATGTAAATACGTAGATTGAATTATTATTTGTAATTGTAATTCCTTGACTTGTTCCATTTCTCTGAGCTAATCAGTTCATATGGGATTAAACGGAATGTAAACTAAAAAATAGATCAATAAAAAAGGGTTAGTTTAAGAATATTTTATTTGTTTATTTATTTATTTTTACTCTTGAAAATACCTAGTTTACTAAATTAAATTCTAAACCACACATTTTTTTCAAAAATATTTTTGAAAAACAAGGGTATGGCTTGGAATCAAGTACTAAATCAATTTTTTGGCCCAGATTTTTTTTGTGCAATTGTACTATTTGTTTGGCACAACCTTTACAACTAAAAATAATTATGTAATATCTTAGTTTATTATAATATTCATTTTACAATTTTTAAAATAAGGTAGATAAGTTTTAGAAAAATTCCAAGAAGATCTGGAATAAAATGATAAGTAAGGTGTACATACTNTTTAAAATAAGGTAGATAAGTTTTAGAAAAATTCCAAGAAGATCTGGAATAAAATGATAAGTAAGGTGTACATACTACGTGAAATTGGTCATAAAAGTTACTTGTTCGTCAGATTGAATTGTATGCAGGATGTGAAATATGGGTTATCAAAGTAATTTTGTAACTCAATATATGCTGTATTTACGCTCTGTTAAGTAAAAAAACATCTTCCAGAAAACAACAGAAATTCCCGTGGTAGCTGATTGAGCACATGTGTTTTTGTGAGAACAGAATNTTTAAAATAAGGTAGATAAGTTTTAGAAAAATTCCAAGAAGATCTGGAATAAAATGATAAGTAAGGTGTACATACCACGTGAAATTGGTCATAAAAGTTACTTGTTCTTCAGATTGAATTGTATGCAGGATGTGAAATATGGGTTATCAAAGTAATTTTGTAACTCAATATATGCTGTATTTACGCTCTGTTACGTAAAAAACATCTTCCAGAAAACAACAGAAATTCCCGTGGTAGCTGATTGAGCACATGTGTTTTTGTGAGAACAGAATCTGGGGCGATGTGCTGTACCTTCACCTGTAATGAACAGCACAGCTATCTAGTGGGAAACCAAGCAACTGCACGTGGTGTAACAGCACAGCCATTTAGCAGCAAGCCTAGCAACTACATGCTGGCGAAATAGCACGGCCATCAATACCATTACCGTAGATTTTAATGAGATACCCACATTGCTTCTTGTAAATAGTTTACAGATTATCTACAAGCAAACGCACATGAATGATATAGCTTAAAAATTACGATTTCAGTCACAAAAAAATTCTTTTAAAAATGCAGTCAGTGATACTGTAAAATAAATACCTTTTGTTAACACTGCAATTCAGTTTTCAGTACAAAAACAATGGCTGCAATTGATTATTCAAACGATCGTGCAAGCGTCAGCCGTGCCGTATTTGTTGTACGGTGGGATTAAAATGCAATGCTTTAATTATAGCGACAAAAAAGTGCCTTGTTTTGTTTCTTTAAAACAAATGCAATTATTTTGCAGAATATAATGGGGATACAGCAGCTGGGAAGCATTTTAAATTGATGAATCGAACTTGGGCCGCTGGAGAAAAGCATGTAATTAAATAAATTGCTTCCAAAAGCACAATGTTCTATTTTGGCATAGTGAAATATATTTGTTTCTATGTAAAATCATTTCTATTGAAGGCAAAATTAAAATTCCTACAGAAATTAAATTTCTTACTGAAGTGGTAGTTCAAACCTGGGGCTTCATATGTATACCAATATTTTTTCCCCAGGATCTTCCCCAAAAATTGAGGTGTGGCTTGGAGTAAATACAGTAATGTGGCTAGCTGAAGATTAACAACAATTATGTCAGAAAACTGAAAATATGCCCCACGATCCTCAGTACCTTCTCTAATTATCAAAATTTGCACGAATATTTAAGATCATCCGTTCAGTGTGTGTTTGGAGAGTTAGTTTGGTTATCATTGCAGTGTAGAGAAAATGTTGTTATAATAATTATAATTTGAGTTTCAACAGCATTAGTAATGTACTGTCAATTCAATAAAAATTTGAAAAATTTCCACTGAAATTGCATGCTAGCTGCTTACAATGATGATTTTCAATATCAGTTTAAAGCTAAATAATACTTTTCAGTGACCAGAAAGTTTTCTTCTTCGATATATATATATATATATATTTATTTATTTAAACATAAATTTAAAAAATTTCTTGCAAACAGATTATACATGTTATGGAAACATCGCCATTGTAGGAAACTTCTCCTAAAAAATCTGTCAATTTATTAACATTTAATTTATATGTATATATATATATATATATAAATTAAATGTTAATAAAGGCACTGATTCTTATTAAGGACACTGCCTACCGACTGACAGCCGCAAAACTTAAATAGGTAATCCCATGTTAAGCAAATTTCACAACAGTGAGTGCATTAATTTTAAAGATAGGTGTTTCAAACAAAATGTATTGACAGATTTTTTAGGAGAAGTTTCCTACAATGGCGATGTTTCCATAACATGTATAATCTGTTTGCAAGAATTTTTTTAAATTTATGTTTTGCAAAAAATACATTTTGTGTACAGTTTGTTTGAAATGCCTATCTTTAAAATTAACACACTGAAGCAAAATTTTCTTAACATGGGATTACCTATTTTAATTTTTAAACAAACTCAAAATGTACACAGTGAGTATAACTGATTGGGAAGCATCTCTATTCCTATTTGAGCTTTACAATTTTTTCCGAATTATAGTCCTATTTGTAATGCAATAATGTAATGCTGCTAATCGTTATATGAGGTGCTCAAAATAACCAGTTTCAGCCTGAACGTGGTAGCCTTTTTGAATACACTGTCAAAGTGTTTCAATGTTGAAAATGAGTGTTACATACACACATGTTTTTAATTGGCACCATAAATAATACACTTGATTTTAGTCTGGAATAAGTCAGACCAGCCAATAGGTACTGCACAACCTATCCACTTAAGCAGCGCATACACACACCATAGGCTAAATGTAGTGATACAGAATAACCAAAAGAAAATAATCAATTTTCAATAACAACCCTAGCTGAGCGCGTGAGTCAAATATCCGGGTTGAATAATCTAATGTAATAAAACGGTACAAACTTTTAAAACTTATTTTTTTGGGTTTATTTGTTTTGAGCTGGATACTTATTTATTTTTGACAGTAATTTAAAGCCCCTACCCTAAGGAATAACTAGTATTGTATTTCAGGACATCACCTCAAAATTAATATTTATTTATTTTATTTGTTTACAGTCTCATACATATACCATTTACCAAAGTGCAAAAGACAGGAATGTCTCTTTCTGGAGTAAGAAGAATCCACATTTCTTTTTGGTCCATATTTTTTGACATCCTGAGATTCATGAGACAGAAGTGGTCAATCAACTTACGTATCTCTGCATGTTATGAGACTGGTTTCTACTGCAATTGGAACATTTGGGACTTCTTGGTCGCATCTTGTTCCAACAGGACGGGGCACCAGCATATTTCACAATATGTGTAAAAGAATACCTCAATGATGTGTTCAGAGGATCATAACTTTGCCAGTACCTCTGTAATGGCCACCCCAAAGTCCAGATTTGACACCCTGTGATAATGCGTTATGGGGGTACATTAATCAGATAGTTGCCAAAACGTGGTATGTGACAATTGAAGAACTTAAACAAGCTGTTCGAAATCTATTTGCTACCATTACACCAGCCATTTTATGGAGGATTTCACATCATTCCTGGAGAATAATAATTCTGTGCCATGAACACGGGGGTGTGCACACGGATCCTCTGGAGTAAATGGTGGCCACCTATCGTATTTATCTTACACATGCTGTTAACATAATATTTTGCAGGTTTGTCTCCAATTCCGAAGGGGGTAATGGGACTTTTGGTACATACACCTTGTATATTTATGAAACAACCAAACATGTCTTACATAGAGTGATTTTTCAAAAAATGAATCGAAAAGTATGAAGAAACCACAAATAGACTACAATGATTTACAGCCAGGTTAACACAAGGGTGGGCTTTGTAAATTACTGACCAGAAAAAAGTGTTGTGAAGTGATATATCAATAGGTGGTTAGCACTGCAACTGTGAGCCAACAAATATTCATGAACAAAAACCATTTAAATTATCTCAACTTTAATTACCCAATAATAAGAATTTCAGATGCATTAAAATGAGTAATTGCCAAAAAAAAATCACTCTAATATTTTACACCAGACTGCCTAGATACAGCTGTCATCATTTTATAAGATAGTGATGGTAATAAAAATAATAAGCCTATTGATATTTTATTATCACTAAGTTTGTACAAACAACAGGCAGTTTGTGGGTTTGAAACAGAAATTGAAGATATTTCAAAATCAATTATAGCTCCTTTACGTTTCTTCTGAAGTGGAATGCCATTGTTACCAATGATTAAAATAGACTTAAACACAATCATCCACCATTTTTGTAAATCTTACAAGACATATCAGTAACACTTAAAAGGTAGCTTACTTTGTAGCCAGCTGACATAAAATGGTTACAGAAATAAGGCAATGTGCAAAACCATGGGCAAAAAGAGAGTACTGTCTCTTGATAACATCTGAGTATGTAGCTTATGTCAACCGTTACATGAACACATTATCCAGAGAAAAATCTGATTACCAGCCGATTTTAAAGTACTAATTTTTTAATACAAACTTCTAAAAAGTATATACACATAATGTTAAAATCACTGTAGCCCACTGAAGTCCACTTCAGTTGCGAGAAAGTTAAAATCACTGTGGTGCACAGCAATCCATTTCAGTTGCGAGAAACTCATACTTAACTATCAAATAATGATAAAATAGCATGATAAGAGTCTGATGTAAAAATTATTACATGAACCTATCCATATTAGCAAAATACACAATAGGTGCATTCAGCAGGCAAAGTGCTGCTGCAGCACATTATGCTTTGTGCCATTCAATCGGATCACTCTGAGGCAGCACTCGTGCAAAAATTGAAGTGAAAAAAATATTTGCTACATCCCTGCTGCTACTGGAAATGAGATATTCACACAATATGATGAAGAAGACTCATGAAATGACGAATTGTCTACATTGTTACCAACTCATTTAATTATTGATCTATTTATTAATTTGGACAGTTTAGTCACTTCTGAATACTAAACAAAATATTCACTTTCTACATCCCAAAACCATGTAGCAGAAACTCAACAAACAAACATCCCACTTAAATATATTACTGTTGCTAGCAGCAGTGTATGCAGCAGAACCCGCAGCACTGTGTCAGCTATTGGCCACAAGTGTTTTACCAACCAAAAAATACTGAAAGATAGCATTCAACCCACATGGTAAATAAGGTAAGTAATTAAGTTTAACTACTTTACAAGAAATGTTCACAGTAAATCATTTTTTAGGCTAATGATGCAGGCAAATACGCTAGATCCGTGACTAAAAATAAAGTTTTTAAAACTCTTTGGTTTAAAATAATTCCCATAGGTATACTTGTATTTTTGAAAAATGATTTTGATAAATAACTGCTCATTAAAGGCATATCACTTCATATCATAACCAGTTATAAAAACCAAGTGAGGTTACTTCACGTTGAGAAGCTAAACTAGTTATCCAAAATTATGGCTATTACAATAAAAGCAGAGAGCATGAGCATTTGTCCAACAATGCATAAAAATCAATCCTCAACATTTTTGTAACAATGCCTTCATATCACACTGTGTATTTCAACAAGTTAACTATTTCTTCTCATCAGTGGACATTATTGATTCCCTAATTTCACAAGAGCTGATATTACATATTGACATGCTCCCTAGTGGTCCAGAAAACATACACAGATACTACCAGAGTAAGTCAGAACATTAAGGTATCAACAATGAATAGTATTCAGTTACACTACCAGTATGACACAGAAGATTAAAATTTTCATTCTCCACTGAACAGAAGGTTAATTTCAACAGCAGCATCCGAGTATTGTAGATTATGGCTCACCTCGCTCAGCTCGTTGATGCAGATATTCACAGGAAGACCAGTCAGCAACAATTTGCAGTTGTTATTGGCCTTCACTACTGCCAGCCTCTGATTAAGACGGATTTCATACTCGTTCAACTCAACTGTAGCCCTTTCCATGTACTCCGGACTAGTGTACTTAACAAATCCGTAGCCCCGATTCTGACCCGAGAAGTCCATCATCAGCCGCATTTCGTACACCGGACCTGCCTTCTGCATCACCGGCAGTAGTTCGTCTTCGAAACAGTTTTTTGGAATTTTCCCCACAAATACTTCACAGTCTGTGGGTGGTATAGGCTCTGCCCAGTTGGCTACGGAACTTATTCGTTGCCCGTTTCTCTGTAAAATATCAAAATTGTACTGCTTCATGACATTCAAAATTCGTTCGCCAATGTTTGACTCCATTGTAAATATTTTATTTCAAAGTGGAATAATTTCGCAAAAATGTTACCGAAGATCTAATACAACTAAAGTAAGAGAAAGGCAAGAAGGCTATATCATCTGCAAATTGCAACCGCGAATACGTATTTAACGAAAACGTAATTTTGATTGGCAATTTATGACCTAGAAGAATTGTTTAAATCTGAAGCGCTACCAATTAATAGGCTTCCCGCCTAATTTTTGGCGGTAAGCTCCAATACTATTTATACAGAGAAAAATATTTTGTCATCCAAGTAAGTTACTACAGAAAATATTTAAAAATAACTTAGTTTATCACAAAATATGTTAAAACATTATACCAATATACGACAGGAGGTAATTCATGCAAGTCACTATGAGCAAAGAGAATTCAATATGACTGCATCCATAATAGCCACAACCTACCAAATGATCTTCGTAAAATAATTTTAAAAAAAAAACAGAGGATAGACTAAAAATTACAACTAATTATGGTTTTTGAGTTTGTCGTTGACACGAACGTACTGCCCTAATAACTATCAAAAACAAAACGATTGTATTAGTTACGTTTTATATAATATATTATTTTGTACAGTAAATAGGTTTGTTTATAAAATAAATTCGTAAATTCAATATAAATGGTTGAATTTGCATTACCATCATTTCATTCAACTGGTGTAGCTACACCAGCAAAGAAAACTGCAACAAATCTTACATTCAAACGGATATTATTTCTTACTTGTTGACAGCATTTCATTCAACTTGTGTAGCTACACCAGTGTAATTTGGTGCAGCAAAATTTAAACCTACTCCGGAGGAGGTGTAACATGTGTAGTGTAATAAAATGCGCGCGAAATTTGTGTGGCCAATAGTTGTCCAGTGTAAACTCAAGGTGGTTTCAAATCTTTACGATAACAGTAGATGAGCATTGGAAAAAGTAATGAGGAATTGTTGAATATTAGACTCTGCTATATTTATTGTTAATCCTGGCTATACAGGGAGTCGCTGTTATTGTCCAAGGCCATGCTGTTGTTTAGTCTAGTCTATGATGGTGGTCTCATGTTGGTCTGTTCTAGTGATGTCTTTTTATGTCCAAATACATCTGTTATACTCCACTCCAGTTTATCATTTAACTTGCGGTTTTTTCTACAGATTATGGGCCCAGAACGCTTCCACTGCAAGTGAATGTAGCATTTACAGTGAACAGCGTGCATGTTTTTTTTAGTGACTCCAGTCCTAACCTGTCTCGTTAACGGCCTCGTGCTCTTCAGTCCGTCCGTTTTAATTATCGTCCGCGACAAATATGGAAGCTCACTCCCGAACAAATATAGACAAGTTGGAAGGCCAAGCCAACTGGAGAGATTGGAAATTCCAAATTATTATATTGCTCAGAAGTAGTGGTCTTATGGATGCGCTAGAAGGGAACCTGCAATATCCCGAAGAACCGAACACACAGTCAACAGCAACGAAGTATTCGGATTATACGACCAAGAAGCAAATTCTAGACAGAATAGAATTTGGAGCTCAGCAAGTCATCGTCAATAATATGACTTCGGCAGTGAGACAACTCGTCAATATGTGTGATACTAGCAAGGAGATGTGGACCAAGCTCCTGAGTATCTACGAACAGCGAACTGAACAGCGGCAAGACAGATTGTTTAATGCTTTTTCAGTATAAAATCAATAGACTCTGACAGTGTGGCAAAGCATATTGCTCGTCTCGAGAAATTGTGGATGGAACTCTGTGATGAAACGTGGAAGGAAGACAAAGTAAGGCTTCCAGAATCCTTGTTCATAAATCGTATTTTTAATACACTTCCTTCTCAATATTTCGAATTTGTCAATGCCTGGGAATAGATGCCGAACCAACAGCGAACAGTGAGAAACCTGACTGAAAGACTATGTACAGTCGAGTTGAGACTTAAGGAAAGGGATTCAACTCAAAATTCAGCGCTACTTGTGAAGTTCAAGACAACACTGTCATCATCAGGAACGAAGAAACCTGAGAGTAAGAAGATATCGGTGATTTGTTTGAATTGCAAAAAGGAGGTACATTTTAAGTCCAATTGTCCCAGTTTAAATCACAGTGAACGGTTTAAATCCGCAAAACATCCGCACGCCCTATCGGCTACTGATGAAACTAACGCTAGTGATATCAGTGATAACAATATTTACAAGTGGGTCATTGAATCAGGGGCCAGCACTCACATGACAAAGTTTGGCGATCATCTCGTAAACTTTGATGCTACCTTCAAGACTAAGGTAAATTTAGCTAATGAGGCAACCGTTGAAAGTATTGGCAAGGGAGATGTGCGGGTAAATATGCCAACGGGCGAGTACGTAATCACCGACGCACTCAGAGTACCCAGACTTGCAGCAAATTTGCTTTCTGTTAGCATGATGACTGAAAAGGGTTTCGTCATTGTTTTCAAAAAGAACTGCTGCAAGATCTTCAGAGAGGAAGAAGTAAAGGTGAGTGGTTCTCCACACAGTGTTGCACCTCGTAAATTAGGTACTTATGTGATGGAAGCGAAACCAATAAAGAAGGAAACCGCTCGTTTCACAACTGATCAAGACACCTGGCACAGACGGTTGGGACATTTAAACTTAAATGGACTCAAAAAACTGAAAGAAATGTCTGGTGGCGTAGTTTTTCCAGAAAGTGATTTCAAGAAATATGAAATTTGTTTGCAGGGGAAACAGACGCACAAACCCGCAACAAGGAAAAAGAACAAACGAAAGAGGGCCGCAGAAAAGTTGGAACTTATACACACAGACATGTGTGGGCCCATGAATGAACCAACAATGAGTGGTGCCCGGTATTTACTCATGTTTACTGATGATTTCAGCAGAAAGACGTTTGGTTACTTACTCAAAGCAAAAAGTGAAACCTTGGACAAGTTTTGTGAGTTTAAAACGTTTGTCGAGAACCAGACTGGTCTTAAAATAAAGAAGATCCGTACTGACGATGGCACTGAATATACATCTCATCAGTTCTAGAACACTTTAAGAAGGTCGGGGATTGAGTACCAAAAAAACCTTGCCTTACACACCAGAACAGGTGGAGTCTCGGAGCGAATTAATCGCACTATGGTCGA
Organism: Clitarchus hookeri; assembly: GCA_002778355.1. Taxonomy (NCBI): domain Eukaryota; kingdom Metazoa; phylum Arthropoda; class Insecta; order Phasmatodea; family Phasmatidae; genus Clitarchus; species Clitarchus hookeri. The sequence goes on from NQII01000691.1 coordinate 461,224, forward strand.
GAAGGCATGTTTCATGCTCTTGGATTCCGGACTTCAAAATAAATTCTGGGGCGAAGCAGTCATGATGGCAATCTACATGAAAAATCGATCACCGACTGCAGTGGTTGTTGGAGCAACTCCTGAAGAGGCTTGGACTGGGTCAAGAGTTGACCTGACACACCTCAGAACCTTTGGGTTAAAGGCTTATGCACCTACTCCCAAGCATAACAGAAAAAATGGGAGGCCAGAGCTCAGGAGTACATCATGGTTGGCTATCCAGAGGGAACAAAGGGTTATCGTCTCAATGACCCGAGAAGACCTGGAAGGGTAACTATTTCTACAGATGTAGAGTTTATGGAATCTGACATTCCAAAAGGCGGATCAAGGGGCCCAGCATCTGCTGATGATAAAACACACAACATTGAGAAACCTCCTGTACTACCAGTGGAGGGTGTTATAGTGGGTGATGAGTCCTTGCCCTCATCTGAGTCCTCGGACTTCTATGGATTTGAGGACCTTCCCCCAGCTGACAGCAGAGTGGGCAACTCCTTGGACAGCATTGAGGATAACAACGCAGAGGTTGTTCATACGCCAGAGAATGCTGAGAGAGGACTCCAGGACAACTTTCAACGAAGGTATCCAGAGCGACAGCGCAAACCGAAGATATATCCTGATCATGTTTCTTATTTATGTGTCAGTGAGCCACCTTCATATGGTGAAGCTATGCGGTGCAGTGAAAGTGTTGAGTGGAAGTGTGCTATGCAAAGTGAATATAGTGCTTTGATAAAGAATAATACTTGGGTTTTGGTGGATAAACCAAATAATTGTAATATTGTAGAATGTAGATGGGTTTACAAAATCAAACCAGCACAAGGCTTTAAAAGTTATAAAGCCAGACTTGTGGCGAAAGGATTTACACAGCAATATGGGGTTGATTTTCTGGAGACCTATTCTCGTGTTATTTCCAGAGATTCTCTGAGACTGCTTCTAGCTCTTTCAGTGAATCTAGGTCTGAGTATCGAACATTTAGATGTTGATACAGCATTTTTGCATGGTGAACTCAATGAAACAGTTTATATGAATCAACCTGAGGGTTTCATTGACAGAAATAGCAAAAATAAAGTTTGTTTATTAAAGAAAGCTATTTATGGTCTTAAACAGTCGGCCAGAGTTTGGTTTAAAAAGGTTGAAGAAGTATTGTTAAAACTTGGTTTTATCAAGTCAAAGTTTGATGCATGTGTATTTTACAAGGGTAATGGCAGATCTGTTACAATTATAGCTTTGTATGTTGATGATTTCATAGTTTTTTCCAACAATAATATGGAAAAATGTAAGCTCAAGGAAAATCTCAACAGTAAATTTAGTATCAAGGACTTGGGTGAAATAAAATATTGTCTGGGAATGAATTTCGAGAGAAGTGAAAATGGATTAAAAGTTAATCAGTCTCAATTTATTGCAGAAATATTAAAAAGGTTTGAAATGGAAGATGTCAAGATTGTGAGCACTCCATTAGTGTAAGTTCAGTGATGTGGATAGTGAATGGGAACTTCCTAGTGCTCCATATCAATCACTTATTGGTTGCTTAATGTATTTGGCAGTTACTAACAGGCCTGATATAGCTTATACGGCTAGTTATTTAAGTCAGTTCAATACAAGGTACCGGATGGAGCATTGGAAGTCTGCCAAAAAGGTACTGAGGTACTTAAAGGGTACCATAAACCTAGGTTTATGTTTTACCAAAGATGACAAGAAAAATCATTGGGTATTGACGTGCGCCAGGTACGTCCCTTGTCGAAGGGAGACTTTGGGCGCTCGGTGTCCCTAGAGTTGTGAATGTGCCGGGCGCCAGCTCAAGGTTGAGCAATGAGATAGGGCCGTGGTTTCTCACACTAGGGACTGGTGGTAACACACCGTCAGATACTATGAAATTGCGAGCTGTATGGCCGCTGCGCACGCCTGAATTAATGAACGCACTCACGTTTTATCTGAAATATGATTATTTTATTGAACACGTCGAACAAACATGTGGTGACCGCGTGGTCATACAATGTAACTCCCTACTGGATTATAATTAATTAAGACGCGTGACGCTGCTCTCTCCTCGGTGTGATGTAACACAAAAATACTAGTTATTTCGTAGATGATGTGATGATACGATTGCTGACTGAGGTTGCAGCCTGAGGGGCTGGCACCGAAGTTCTTGTGAAGCGAGAGACTTACCACGTCCGGCCGCGTTGAAATGATGGAGCCGACTACACTGAGAGCTGCGCCGGCTCGCGCTACCTAAGCGCGGCCGAAGCCAAGCGGTGAAAAGGTGAAACATAAATGCGACTTAAAAATGATAATGAGATGTAAAAATGATATACTTTATATTAACATAATCAAACATAATAACCCTATACAATTTACATAATAAAACACAATTACCCTTGCACAAATACACAATAAATCAGGGTTATATTAATATTAAATATAAGTATTGCAGCAGCCACTGTGTTGCCAATTTAATAATGTCACATGTCCCTGGCTGGCTATGTATGTGATGACTGTCTTGACACACGATAAATATGGTATACAAAAATACTGAATAAATACATATAACCCTAAATAACTGTACTGATGCGCTCCGATCAATAAATAATAATGATTAGGTTGTTAAGCTCTGAATAATTACTGACACTGGTTAAATTAATGACACTGGTGCACTATCACACATGGACAAATTCACTTGATAGACACTGAATACACTATCACTCTTGCACACATGCCGGCTGGTGTGGTGCATCGGGAGTGGAGGACACTACGGCGGCAGTCACAGTGGGCACAAAGGTACCACTGAACTCCTGGTTGACATCAGTATGCTGACACCGATTGGGCACACAACCCTGTTGATCGAAGGTCATATAGTGGTTGTATTTTTTAACTGGCGAATGGTCCCGTGTCATGGGAAGCAAAGGAGCAAGGGTATGTTGCTCTCAGTTGAACTGAGGCTGAGTATATTGCTATCAGCCATGCTGTTAAAGGTGCCAAGTTCCTTAAAGGTAGGTGTTGACAACCCTGTTTTGTTATACAATGACAACCAAAGTTCTCAGAAACTAGTGTATAACCCCATGTCTCACAACCGGACGAGGCATATTGATGTGAAATACCATTATATTAGAGAGAATGCTGACGCAAATCATTTGAATGTTGAATATCTGCCTTCTGATAGAATGATTGCGGATATTCTAACTAAAGCCCTACCTCCTGTTAAGCATGATTTTTGTGTCAAGGGCATTAATATGCGTTAAGTTTTTATTTTTTTTTATTTTGCATTGTCTTTTCCTTTGTACTTATGGTTAAGTATGTATGTATCCCTGGATTAAGGGGGAGTGTTGAATATTAGCCTCTGCTATATTTATTGTTCATCCTGGCTATACAGAGAGTGGCTGTTATTGTCCAAGGCCATGCTTTTGTTTAGTCTAGTCTATGATAAAGCTCTCATAGCATGTCGGTCTGTTCTAGTGATGTCTTTTTATATCCAAATACATCTGTTATACTCCACTCCAGTTTATCATTTATCTTCCGGTTTTTTCTACAGGAATAAATGTTTATTCCAATTAACAGTATGTGTCAAAACTGGACATTGAGATATTTCCACCTGGTAGTACGAAATATAACTTCAACAGTCCACAGCTGCAGCACATGCATGAACGAAATGCGCAGTGAATTGTTAGCAAATAGAAATACTTTTAAAGTAAATGGCTCGCTTGTGTGGTGAGAAACACATATCTAGACTTTAACTACAATCTTTGACCATTCCTGGTATTTCTGTAGGTGAATGTTTAAATTCGAAATAGCAAGAAACTGATATAATTTGGTCATTGTCAATTTCGGAGTTGGAACAAAACGCTATAACACAAATATAAAATATGTTAAATAAAAATGGAGTAAATATTCACACACACATTACTGCAAATGTTCAATTAACAAAATTCGTACCAATAAAAGTACAAATTTTCAAACACAGCACTATATATCTACAGGAAAGTAAACAGCATTGTTTATTTCAATAAGGCTGGTATACTTAAACCGGAACATAAATCTGGTGTTGCTGCACTACACAACCCTGGCTACACCGTTTATTGTTTAATGAAACTAAGCTAATAGCACATGGTTTGTTTGTTTTATTGCACCCATAAGATCTTTTTTCAATACATAGCTGTAAAAAGATATTGGACAAGACGAATAAGTCACATTACAGCACACAAAGTTTATACACTGGATGGACACACACGCATGCACACACACTTACATACTGTCAATAGATGTTACTTAAGAGGCAACATTACCTGCTATATTGGTCATTTTGTTTTTTTTTCATGTTATAACAATTCCAATACATAAATTAAGTTGCAAGTTTGTTAATTGTAATTTATTATTTAATATTTTGTTTTGAACCAAATTTTATTGTAATGTTTACATTTTCATGTAATTTAGAGAATAGCCCCAATAAATTATTTTTTGTTTGTGTCATTGTAATTTAAATAGTATTTGTATCACGATCACTTCTTCTCAAACCCTCGAAATTGAGATACACCCAAATATCCAATCTCTCTCCAGGACACCGTGGTCCACCTGTCAGTGGACTACAAACTGTCTCACGCCGCACCAATGGAGCAGGGCAGGGTAACGAAACGGTTCAGTGATTGTGTTGTAGAGATACTAGTAATTAAAGTTTAATTTTTTGTTAGTTTATTTTTGAGCTCGATTATGGTTTCAAATTTCTAAAAGTAAATATTTATAGAACCACCCTAATAATTAGCTAGAAAGATACTTTCAGGACATTGCATCAAAATTAATTTTATTTGTTTTGGATTCTGTATTTATTTATTTTGAAATTCGTACTACTTAATTTCTATGTTCGGATGGACTTGTGTTATCTATGAAAGTATATTTAAATTCCATTTTCTTTTTGCATGAAGTAAGTATTATGTTATCACCACCATAGATTAGAGATGAGGTAGACCGATGATCTCGCTGGGGGCGCAAAACCAATCGACATATCCCAACATTGCACTAAATTTCAGTTTGGATTTTAGGCTAGAAAACAAATTTGTAAACAAGTGCTTCGAGATGTACTCGTACTTCTTCTACCCAATTTGTAATGCAGATAGATTAAATTCAAAATGGTAAAATTATTTTATTAAAAAATATGGCTTGTCATTTAAAACTAAAGGTACAAACACTTTCATTAGAGTTGACCATTTGGCTTTGAAAGTTGTGTATGATTGGGGTAGGTCTTTGGGTATATGTGCAGAAGACAAATAAGAGGTCTACCTCATCTTTAGTCTATGATCACCCCAGCCTTGCCAGTGAGGAATGAATTTCAGACTGTTTAATTTTAAGGAAGTTTCATATCAGGAAGTGAGTTTATCTGAGATATCAACCTTGTGGTAGCAGTCTTGTGTTAACTCGGGACTCTCTAATCAAGAGTCATGTAGTGCAGTCCTTCAAATTATTGCTCTCGATAAAATTTTAGATTAATTTAGTGATGGCTGCCCATCATAAGCTAGGAAGATGTACAGAGAGGCATCTCAGTGTTAAAAAAAAAAAAGTGGGGCAGGAAAAGAAGAGGCCCAAATTGCTTGCTTTTAGCTATTTTAGTGCTGAATTTAAGTTGCGGCCATCTCCAATTCGAACATGGCAGATAAGTATAAGTTTCATTGAGTAAAGAACATCTCAAGGCTACGTAATAAGGAATGCTTTCCGTGTGCTTAATTTTGGATGTTTATTTAGAAAAACATATGCTGCAATTTTTTTTAAACTTTGCATTCTGGAAGGATTAATTGTAAGCGAGTGTGTTTTTCATCATTACTTTCCCAGTTTCTATAAAGTACACCATTTTTCAGTACAAGGGCTTCCATTCTGCCCAATAAGTTAGAATGCTATACAGACTAGCTATATCTTTCCATTTTTGTCAATAGCCAGCTTCTTTTCATTTTTGTAATGGCTGCAAAGTGGGATCATTCTTATGATATTTCCTATTACAATCATCACTCTAGGTAGGTAACCCACCGTAAGATAGATAACCTTAAATTCTTGTACACTGTACTTTCAGCGATTCCCCACTTTTTCTTCGTGGCATTCACAATGACGACATAATGGCCTCCTAGACAGTGCATCTGCAATGCTGTGAAGGTGTCCAAATCCTTGCTGTATTTCAAAATCATGTTCTTGAAGTTTCTGTATCCACCAGGCTAATTAAACTTCGGAGTTCTTAAATTTAGTAGCCAGTGTAATCAAGAATTATTAGTTATCAGAAGAAAATTTCTGCTGAAAAGAGATAGAGGGGTGAGTCTGAAATTGCCTTCACCATTGACTGAAGCTCTCTCCGTGTAACACACTAACTTCTCTCAGGCTTGTGCAATACCATCCTGAGTAAGAGATTACACATCTCCAATGCCTACATCACTAGCATCAGTATCCAAATGAATGTACCCCCACTTTTCTGGAATCCCAGGTCTGGAGCAGATATTAAAATTACATTTAACTTACTAAAAACAACTTCACACTCTGTGGTCCAATGAAAATTCCTTTTTTGCCTCAGTCAGTTCATGTAGTGAGTAGGCGATCGTGGCGAACCCAAGCACATATCGACTCTAAAAAGAACATAATCCCAGAAAACTCTGTATTTCAGTTTTGTCAGTTGGCATCGCCCAATTTCTTTTTTTTTTTTTTTTATTTNGTTTGTTTTGATTCCAAGGGCAGATACTACACGTCCCAAGAAATTTATTTACTTTTCGAACAGGTGACACATCTTAGGAACTAGAATCAAGCTGATTTTGGCCACTTTCTGGGGTACAAAGTCTAAACATGATAGTGTTGTTCAAATGTCCTTCCTGTCATAACAATATCATCTAGGTAATCCTGGCATATATCTAAAGGAATAATTTTCTCCATCAAGCCTTCTAAGTTGGCAGGAGCATTAGATAGTCCAAAAAAAGCATACATTTGAAATAGCAGGTTTCTTTCCCTTGGACACAAAATGCAATCTTCTCTTGGTCCTCTGGGACCACATTATAATACAAATATCCACTTTGTATGTACACAGTGGAAAACCATTGCGAACCTGCTAAGCTGTTAAATGTGTCATCGGTCCTTGGAATTGGGTAAGAGTCTTTCTTTAATGCATTATTAAGCTCGTAATAATCTACACAAAACCTCAGAGAGCCATCTGTCTTCTTAACAAGTACAATGGGTGACAAACACCGACTAACTGATGGTTAAAACACATCTTACTCACTCATTTCCTTCAAAATTCCCTCAACTCCCTAATGCGAAGTTAGTGGTGGTTGCCTTGATGGCTGCTCGATGGGCCAGGTATCTCCTGTATCAATGTGGTGGCAGGTAATGTTAGTTCTTCCAAGTTCATTTTGTCCACATGAGAAGGCACCCCTATTCCTCTGCAGTAATTCAGACAGCCTTCTCCTCATTCCAGTAAAGATTTTCTCATGTTCTTACTCACCCAGTACTTATGGTAAAGGACATTCTATTTGATTTACTCTAGAATCTTCTAGAACATTTGGAAGTACCTGTGTGGCCTTCTTGCAAACACCTATCATGGCACCCTGCTTAAGGCGAATGAAACTACCGGACAAATGTATCTTTCTATCTGTAAAACTGTCAGAATTAGAAAAAACCAAATTACTTGCTACAATGACTTTACCTGGCTTGATTCCAACACTCTCTGCTGACTCAATTAGACCCAAATACTTGACAAATTTTCCTTGACATTTGCCTGTAAAGACAATTTTGCTAGAAGTGGTGTAATGTACTAAAACACCTCTTGATAGCGCTAGTATAGCAGAGTTGTGTGAAACTCTTGATAGCGCGAGTGTCGCAGAGTTGTGTAAAACCTCTGTGATGACTTGATGTTCAACTGGATCTTGCTTGTATCAACAGTGTGTTATGAAATGTGTTATGGTTGTCTAAGTTATGTAAATTCCAGATATAAGATAACAATATATATTCTATGTGATACCAATTGTAGTGTTCGTGTATCATTTAATCTCCAAGACACAACAAGTGGGCAGCACTGTGGGCTGACCACAGACAACTGGACAGCTAATTGGGGAGGAAAAAGCATGATGTGTTGATATCACCAAATCTGTACTGCCTACCTATATCACACCAAGTCGAGTTTCAATACAGCAACCCAGCCCAAGTAGTACATCAAACACCAACATTATTCATTCTCTATTTCTGCTATGTAATCATCGTGCTCTATGCTAAGTTTCACGATCATTTTTCTCTGGCGTGTGTCTCGCATGTTACTGTAGTCATATAGACACATTCCATATTGCCGTTGGGCGATCGCTGGGGGGAAATGCCCGAGGATATCTGGTCTTACTGCTGTCTACGATCATATGCCAAGGAACATCATTTACGCTCCCCTCCACCAGTATTGTAGCCCAATCCTCTTTCACTGACCGAACATGTAAGAACATTGAGGCTCTCCTTCTAGCAGTCACCAACTTTCGTCCCCCAAGATCGGATTTTTTAGGCTTTCAGATTGTGCTTTATTCTCACCTACATTTGGCTGCCTCTTTTCCTGCTTCTGCTGCAGCTGTTGTGGACAGTAGGCTCTCAGGTACCCTGGTTGTCCACATTTCAACACCCAGGCCATTTAGGTTGGCTCGGCGAATCTCTGTAACACGGACCTTGGAAGCGACATCAATCATAAATGTCTCCATCTTCTTCAGTGTCTTCTTGATGTTGTCGTCGTCGTCGTCTATTTTCAGCATCACTGCCCTTACCTGACATTGGCTTGTGGAAGCATGTTGCTGACTCCACCTCCAGTGCTTAGGCCAGGGCATCCTGAATGGTGTGTAGTGCAGCCAGACGCACTGCTTGCTAAACCTCTGTCTCGGCGATGACATCGATGAAAGAACCAGCTGCGATGATGTCGTGCACCTCTTCGGGGCAGAGATAGGTGGGAAAACCGCACCATGTCTTGCCAAAACTCCTGCATTAACTCTTTTGGTCGCTGGGTGCGGCTTCACAGTTGGGAATGGTGGGCATGTTGAAGGTATTGGTCGCCAAAACTTAGCTATAAGGCCGTCACCAGTGTTGGGTACTCCAATCGATGTCGCTCTGGCAGATATTGTAGTAAGCTCAGTATGGGCCTCTCAGAACAGCTGCGAGGTTGTACGTACACTGTAAGCGGACTTGCCATTCAGGATTGCGACTATTTCAAACTGGTGTTGGTACTGCCGTCAAGAATCTAGCCATCGTAAGGGATGGGATTAATTGATACTGCCTCCCCACTACTGACTGCGTGACACCAATGCCGCATAGCTGTTGACTGTCCTCTGAGTTACCTTTGTTGGTTACGATTTGCGCTGCTTCCCCACTTTTCTCATCTGCAGATGTGTCAGTACTGGAACACCGCTGATGAAGAAATTTTTGCCATTCTTTCTTTGTTGCACTCATTTTGCTCCAGATGCTAATCATCCTTACACTATCACTGTCGACACTGTCCACTACTATTTCAGTTACACTGTTTACTTCTTCATTTACATTGTCAATCTCCTTGTCCACACAGTCAACTCTTTCATTCTCTAACTCGCTAATGCTGTCTTTATTCCTGTAAAAATCTCATTTACTGTGTCTATTTTCCTATCTACGTGATCTATTTTCTTGTCTACATTTTCATTTACTCTACTTACAGTTTCATTCTAACTCTCTTTTACACTGCTAATTTTGCTATCAAGGCTATTGACACTTGCGCTCACTTGGCTATCTAATCCCTCAGTTAATGCTCGCAGTGCTTCCAGTTCCGTAGACATTTTTCTAGTTAACATTTATTGTGATGCTTGTATAAAACAGCATTAAACATTTTTGTCTACAGCTATTAAAATTAATTAATTCGTTAGAATATCACTGATTACATGCCTATTGTCTAGCTTTATTTACATTTGATCAATAAATTATTGCCTCCATCCCACTACTGACACCAGTTTCACAAGATGCCAGAGGGGCATATCCGATTTCGTGCGGGATGCAGGTCGTAATAAATATGAAAGAACTAAATTTGATTTTAATTTATTTATTCAGCTATTTACAGCATTAATCTGTCTATCTCCACTATTACTCTTTTTATTACTGAGTGAGCACAATATTTAATGTCTATCTCAAATATAATAAAAGTTATTCTCATGTCTGTATTTGGTTATAGTCAATTAACTCACACTTATAATTAACACATGTTCAGTCTGTCTGTTGCCATTATTTCAAATGTATTTCACTCGCGGATCCTGTCCAATATTCTAGCCTGTCTGTCGAACTCTTCACTGCAATGATCTTGCATTCAGTGTATCCACCCCTGTACATGTGGTAGGGGCGAAGTGCGAATATGTAGAATCTGCAGGGGAAAAAATATTATATTGTTCAATTGTGCTGTGATGCAAATAGTAGGGAAATGTTAATTGGCTTTGTTTCACCTGTNACATGTGGTAGGGGCGAAGGGCGAATATGTAGAATCTGCAGGGAAAAAATATTATATTGTTCAATTGTGCTGTGATGCAAATAGTAGGGAAATGTTAATTGGCTTTGTTTCACCTGTCATCGAGCGTGGCTACCCTACACCCCGGCTCGAGAGAAGAGGACTCATCCATGACAAGCTACATTGTTAACACTCCGAGACTCTGGAAACCTAGGAATGATATTTCTACAAAATATATTTTAATTATTGTTGTGTTCACATGCATAGCAATCCAGCAAACATTGGACTTGTTAAGACACTCCTGATCCAATTAATAAATATGATGCTAACTTGTATTTTTTGTAAGTGCTATTTGTTTGTCTAATTCATGAAAAAGGATTTGTATGTATTTTTGTCAAGAATCAGTAATGTGTGTAAGTGTCTTGTCTTTTTCAAATGCATTCTGTTTTTTGCAACCTTGCCACGAACCCGTCCGTCCTCCAAGCACGTCTGCGCCTTGTTAGTTAGTATGACATAAAGCTTGTTAGGGACGAGTCTATGTCCCTGCCGTTTCCAGACCTGTAACTCTTTAACATATCCGCTACTTTACATAATCTTTAATAATCTTTTAGCCGGAACTTAGTGTCGTTCCTTTTCTGTCCAGAGAAAGTTCCGCCCCCAACCCGCCGACTCTCGCACCAGGGACTTAACTGCCTTTAATTGCATTTGTGTTATGTAGGGATGGGTCAGTTCGGTACTTCGGTTCCAATTTATACCAGTTCTTAAGGTTTGAATCTGAACTGGTTTTATGTTAACAACAACTACCCGGTTCTCGTTTTTACACAGCAATAAATTTACTTCAATAATCTGTCCTTACAAAAATAACTACCTCCTGAATAGCACTCCCTTTTCCCCAAAAATAAAGGGAAAAAAATTCTGGGGTGCCTGCCATACATAAAAAAAAATTAAGGAATGGTAGTCGTAAACTGTCCTCTCCCATCTCTGTCTTTATCACTCAGCCCGCTCCTGTAAGCAACACTGCTAGCCGATCGATACATTTATTCATGCCTTCTTTGTTTCCGTGTAAGGCAGAGAATAGCCTAGTCAAGGTGGCTGGCGAAGGGAAGAAACAATGTTTTTTTTTTAGATGTGTGGCATTCCAACTCAGCAAAAAAAAAAAAACCAGCAGGTCACTGCATAAAAGAAGCAAAAAAAAAAATAAGTGGGCCACCCTGTCATTACATAAAAGAAGTAAAAGGAAAAAGGCAGCAGGTCACCCACTGGAGGTGTTGACATTCTTTTAATGACCATAGGTTAAAGTCATGCCACCATGTTTTGGCCTTTAGCACTGCGAGTTATTTAGTTAAGGAATTTTCCAAACATATCACAATCACCGCCTATTAATGTAAAAAAAAAGAAAAATGAATAATTTTTTACATATTTACTAAGCTTAAATTAATTTAATACAAGTTTATCTGTACATATTAAATCTTATCTTCTCACTTTGTTATTGTTCTATACTTCAATAGGTTAAATAAAACATTTAGTGAACTTTACCTGCATTGGTTGAATGAAGTTGCAAGCAAAATGCAAGTATTCAAAATGGAACCGAATACTGCAACCGATATTGAAATTGTAGAATCGGTACCGGAACCGGAACCGATATTTTTTGTTATTCGACCCATCCCTAGTGTAATACCATGAGCCTTAATTGTTTCTGTATAGGCTGATGACATGCCGTAACTGTCAGACAGAAGTGCCTCAGACTAGGATTTTGTTTATCACGAGTAAATATAACATAATGAACTTTTATGTTTTTATTTCATGACCAATCGCTTTATGACTGTATTAATGGCCTCTTTTGTAAAACCTGATCACGTAACATACCACAATCACCACAATCGTAATGTCATGACGGAGTACAGTGTTACTGAGCGTGTAAAATGGCCTGCCAAACAGCCTCATCCTGCTTTACTGGCATCCTGAAAGGACCAAAACCCACAGTAGGTAGGAATTAGGTTGCTCAAGCAATTTCACCAAGAACACTGCTACAGGAGAATCGAAGGGCAGTCATGAGGTCTGATGACCCACTCTCTCCCTGTTCTCATGCTATCCAGTAGCTGGCACCCATTTGGAATTCTCCTTAACATAACAAAAAACCTACTGCACATAAGTACAATCAACTTTTTCTTTCTCCTGAGACTATAACATCCCATCAAGTGTCGCCAACTGGTATAGCGAATTTTTCCAAATTTACCTACTTTATATTCCGATACAACATTTCTGACATCAAATTTCCGATACCACATTCCTGACATCAAATATCGCACTTCTGTGGCTAAAATTCCTTTAATTATTCCTGACTGTTTACATAAATTTCATTCCCATCATTTTATGCCTAACCTAAGTGTAACCCTCCCCTTGTAGCTACAAGGACAACTTTATTTGTAAAGTTTTCTTTTACAAACTCTACATATTATTTGGTTTAAACCTCAAAATTCTGTTTTTTTCCTGTACCCCAAATTCAAATTTACATGCAAGACAGGGAGGTGGCAGCTAGCAGTGTGTGTATAGGTGATGGACATCGCCCCACCATCTGCTCGGGGATTTTACACCTCAGATATATGGTATAGGGGATGCTTCAGTGGGATACACAGTCCGATGGCTCCAGCAAAGATAAACTGGGTGCACCATGACTCTACTTCGCCAACTGCGATGTCACCGCGGGTTGACAGACTGGCATACATCCAACAGTATAATGGAATGTCTGTGTTCTAAGTATGTGTGTCTACTATCAGACTTTGATCCCTTTAACCTTGTGCAATTTTAAATCAGTAAATGTCAATGCGACAACCCTGTAGAAGCACGACGACTACAGGGGACATTGCAAACATAAATAGGGAACTGTGTGCCGAGGTGTTGACGCGGGCAGAAGGGACGATTTGTATGATCATTGCATAAGACCTGAAAAGGTCTGGGATATCGTCGACCCTGTTACAGATGCAGCTTACTGCAAGTCTGACGGGAGAATAAACATTGCAATGACACCAAACAAATTTAGGCAAGCATTTAGAAAATGCAGTAATGTTCGTAGATGCGATGAACTTAGCTAAACCACCAATGCTTGCCCTTAGTGTCAAGTGTGTGACACAGTAGGAACTTGCCACACTGAACTCATAAAATTTCTTCTCGTGTGTGCATTGGAAGACAGCTCAACCTGCCATATTCAATGTTGCCAACATCAGTCCACCAGAACCATATCAACAAAACCACTGTAGTAGGACCAACTCTGAACTAACATGCTGTGACAGCTGTCGTCTAAGAGTCCATCGCCAGTGCATCACCAAGAGTGAGAGCTCTATCCTGGGTAGGAGTGCTTCATGTTCCAACAATGCATGCCGCAACTTAACTTGCCACCACTGTAATGCACATTCCAGGGTGCATGCAGCCAAGCCTCACTGTACTCCCAATTTCTGGCACATATTTCACCTCTACTCAGCATGGCCACTTGACTCACAGCGCCCTGCCTACTGATACATTAACAACAACACAGCCATGTGCTTCCTGTACAGTGGTACCTGCTTCCATCCAGCTAGCTTCCAATCGTTGCCAAACTTTGCACGCCTACCCACTGAAAATCATGTAGTCTTCCTGCACGACTACACCAGTAGATTGCAGTGTTACAGTGTCGAGGAAGAGGACTGGCCAAATTGCATTGGTGACCGACTGAGTGGTGTTGCAAGATAATAGCAGTGTGGAATAGCAAATTATGGAAATGTGGGGAGAACTCGGCCGATACTTTTAATGAGATTTTCTGGGCATCTTCACTTTCCTTCATGCATGCTGCTGTGTAATACTCGAACCACGAAAACCAGATGAATTTCTCTCCATTTTTGCTAGACTGAATATATATTCGGTGCGGATTCATCACCCTCATATGTATACCAAGAAAGTGTTCAAAGTTGTGGCAGTTACAATGCGGCCAGAATTTCGTGGTGCATCAGCATCACTAATTGACTGCTTGATTGATGACTTCATGCAGCCACATGTCATTCTCGAACAAACATCCATGAAAACACCCGTACAGATGTGCCATGACCAAGTGACATTAAACTTTACCTTTGACCTTAACCCCAAGACCATGACCTTAAACCAAATAAATCACAAAATTCTGCATATGATTAAAAAAATTAAAAACTTCCATTAATTTATAAAATTTATATAATTTTTTTAATTCTTTAAAAATTTACATTTCTGGAGGTTCCCCCTGCATCACATCCAGAAAACGACTAACCCCCTACAATCATTCGCATTGTTTTAACATTTATCTCCCCCCAACCACCCCTCTCCCGAACAACAACAACAATGCTTGTAAGCAGCCATATTGCTTTTTTTTTTTTTCATTTGTTTGTCATTGGTTTTCATTTCCAACACCTAAGTAGTGCTAATGCAATGATTACTGAGTTCATTTTTTTTTTTCGTTTATCATTTGTTTCCATTGTTGCTGTTTGTCTCGCGCTTTTACACAGCTTGTCAATTTGGATTTAATATATTTACTTTTTCCTCTCCTGGGTGATTCTAGTGTATTAAATATGGATTTAACCCCCAGGTGGCACACATATTCGCTTTAATTTTCAATATATAGGTATCACTAGTGTATCCATATTTTTTTACATTTTTTAAAATATAGGTGGTGCTGTCTGCGCCTGGCATATTGGTTGCTATTTCCATACCTAAGTAATGCTAAATTTTTCATTTAGCCACCAGGTGAGCTTCCAAAACAAACATCCTCTCGTGCTCTGTCATATCATGTTCACAATTTTTTATTTCATTTTTTTTACCTTATTTTCATTCTCTATCATTCCTTCTTATTTTGGTCACCACGATACAGTCACCTGTGCTCCACCAACCGTCTTACATTGTATTAATACTCTGCCATCTGCCATTATACCTCGATTTAGTAGCCTGCTGATTACTCGGTCCCCTCGAACCACCATCTTGGGTTACACTATTTCTGAAATCTTTGATTATGCCATATGGTCTTGACCTTTAACCATTGAAATCCATTTAGTTCGTAATTTGTGTTAACTAGAAAAATTACTGTGTCAATTTAGAGCAATGCCATTTATGTAGAAGATTATATTGGATCTCTCTTCGCCATTTACAACACTGAAGCAAGTCTGGTCAGGCTCGACTCGACCTTCGCCCTCCCCTCTTTGAAATTTTCAGGGTAAAAATTATACCATTTCAACAGCATGTTTCATGTCTGTTGCATCCAACCTGCTTAAAATGTATTATGATTGCAATCCATTTTTAGTTTCTATGCAGATAATTACAACATGATACCTTTATTGCCATATTTTTGATTGCGCACACCCAGTAATGGGCCTACACAATAAATATTTAAGTACTAATGTTTAAATCATTATATTTTATTATGTCATCTAATTTATTTTTTATTGTGCTCACTTAGAGTACCATCATGTAGTAATATATATATAAAACCAAGCCTATCATATTCTCTATATCTTTGAAGTAGCTGTGCTAGGGCAAGTTACAACACCAGCAAGATATAAAACATTTTTTCATTGTAATCATATATATATTTACATACTTCAGACTACAAATATAAAACAGAATCCTTATATTCTCCTTGCAGCAGCGTGCTCACTTTTCACATAGTGTGTATAATCTGCTTTTACACAGCTCAAGACAGTCTATGCTATCAGGCTTCTAAACTAGAGCCCTTAACCATATAGTGTTCCTCTTCATGACAAAGTTTGTAAGTACACTCCATCCAGACATTATATTTTATGTGACCTTCTTCGACTCCTTCTGTTAATTGATTTATTATCCTTCTTTTATAGTGGTCAAAGTACGTACAATGTGTGTTTTGTACATACAACATTATTCCCTATCACATAATATTTTAAAGTTCTCTTAAATGCTGATTATTTAAGGTAGAATAGATTCCATGTGATTTCGTCAGCAGTTAGTACAGGATGTTTCTTAGCTGTAGGATCTCTACCTTTACAGTTCTTGCTACGTCTCTTTAGCTTATCACCTCGCTTGAACAGGTGTTTGCACTTGACACAACATTTCATAGCACATAAGGGTCCCTTAGTAGTACTTTCATACTTCCTTTCACCTTGGATATAGGCAAATACCATGTCACAGCAACAGCGATGAAGCCTTGACAAAATCATCGATGACGGCACTGCTATAGGTGGCCCACGTGAAGAAGTTGATGATGCTGTCGGCATCATGCCTGAAGAAGTCGAAGGCACTGTTGTAATTGCTGTAATTTCTCCATCCGAAGAAGTCGATAACATTCCCGAAGCAGTCGATTGCAGCACTGCTTTAGGTTCTGTTGTTGAACATACAACCTTTGTCTCTATAATATTTTATGATTATTTTCACAAGATGAGACGATCAATCGTTATTGTAAGCTCCTGTCAAACTAAGCCTCTCAGTTACTCCCCCACACCTCTCAACCAACTGCTTATGATATACTGACGTAGCCGAGGTTACCCAGGGCTGGTTGTGTGTTGAATTGCCCCGGTTCCTTAACCCAGTGGAGAGTTAATGATGAGGGTCGTTCGGTCGGCGGCCCAGGGGGTCCTGGATATCTCTGTCAGTTTGTTGATGATGTCGTCACGTACTTACTGTTGTGCTATTTGTACCTGATAACAAGACTGTGGCCGTCTCGTACGCCTGAAATATGCTATGAAATTGTGGGTGATGCTACAAAGGGTGTAGTACCCTGCAATTATTTGACACAGTAAACTTGGTAAAGCGGTTTATTCACTGCTCTGACTACAGATGAATAATACATGAAAATGGACCCAGCACTAATGGCCTGCCGGTGACCCTAGAGTGAAATGAATGTGTTAAAATGTTTATATGCTATTGCATTAAGCTCTCTGGTGAGTTGGGGGGCACCTCTCTGCGCGGAACTTAAAATAAATAAAAGAAATGTTCCGGTTTATTAAGTTAATATTGTAGTGAAGTAATTACAGCCTAAATAATGTAACTGGCATGTAACAGGCATTTAGACATCACACACAGGAGTCATTCACTAACTCCTCCGGATGGAATCGTGTCATTATGTCATTCTGGCCGACCGGAATAACAAATCATGAACAGATCCATGCTCCACTGCCTTACTCCCTTGTGTTCTCTAAATCATTCTATTTTCATGCCCTTTTTATATGAATTGGAAGGATATTTTGTGTTAATATAAAAGTTCACAAAGAAAAACTCGCTTACAAAATATAAAATTTCAAATCAAACTAATGTATTTACTATAACAACTCAGCGAGAATACAGCATAACTATCTCATGTAATTAATGCCGACTACCGGTGAAGGCCTTAAGAGCTGCAAGTAATCCATCGTTGAATATGGGGCGGCACATACAGGATAGTGATGTAACTGTAAATTCGTATTTTTCGTCAGTATGTGAATTGACAAACACTATAAGTAATAACCACATGGATAAAATGTATTATTATCCATTCCGTTATATATAGTGACTATAGAGATAATTATTATAAATTTCAAAATTTGACATACAGTTTTGGGACACGTTTGCAGAATTTCGTATTACTTCGGCTGAGTTGTGTATATAGAAGGGCGATAGATTAATACAAATTTGGAGCAGAGTTGATTTCATGCAAGTAAAATACATAATTTTTCCTTAAAACCTGGTCACCGGGTCATCAAACAAGCACGAGTCGAAACATATTATATGCTCTGGCTATCTACACCTCAGTTTGCTGTTCGTTGTTGTAAAAACATTTTCTTAATATAAAAAAAAATTGTTTAGGCTGTTTTACTTGTATATTAGATTATTAGCTCTGTATCATAATGTTTTTATGTTAGAGTTAAAAAAGTTTTCAATATTGATTTCTTGAATGCTGCTCGTTTTCAAATGTCTTTATTTTGATTCTGTTGCATTTGAGTGTCACGTACATTATGTTAAAATTATTCTTATAATGGTTACATAGTATACAATGTTCTTTCAAATTGATTTCAGTGTTGTGCTGCCAGAACATGCTGGAGCATCTCGCTGGTACTGATTTTGATGTTTAAAAAGAAAGATATGGATAAACATTCTCCCTTTTATTCTATACAAATACAGATATCCAGATGGTCAGAGTAAGAACGTGTTTAGATTGCCAGAATTGTTTTAAATAAAAGGTTAAGTGGCTCGATTTTGTAAACAAAAATGATAACGTATTTTGTAATTTCGTAGTTAGTTTGTTAGTACGTAGAGAACCTTTTAGATAATACGGAAGTAGCAAATGGCTGCATATTAATTTAACCTGTGAAATATACAGTTAAATACATTATTATACATAATTTGTAATAAATAACTGGGCTTTATCATAATTTTGACTGATTGAAATCATTGGGAGCCTTTTAATTCCGCTATCACTTTAGCTCCTAAAAAGGATGGAACCATTCAACAATGTGAAAGACGCGCTCAACAGCCTTGGCCGTGAAACAATTCTGACGTCTCTAGGCTTCCGCAGCTGTTACAGGCAAATACCAGTAAAACAAGAAGATCGGCATAAATCAGCATTCACCTCTCCAGATGGATGTCACTTTCAGTTCGGGGCCATGCATTTGGCCTGAAAACTTCTCCAGCTACATTCCAGGCAATAATGGTGCAGGTGTTCGATGGCTATATAGGTGAGTTTACGATGGCTTATGTCGATGATGTAGTGATATGGTCAGAGTCGTGGGACGACAATGTGCATCATTTATCACTTTCATCTTGCTACCTGTAAACAGTTACGCACATTTTCGGCTCAGTGAACTGGTTACGTGAATAAATACAGAATTTTGAAATATTAACAGCTTCACTTACTAACATTATTTCACCATTACAGAAATTTAGATGGACTAACGAGCATTCAGAAAGTTTTGAAAACCCCTAAAGCCAGTTTCCGCAACTGTTCTGCTCTTTCACACCACGATTTTACCCATCATTTGTACCTGCAAACAATTGCGAGAGAGCGCAGGCTCGGTCCAATGTTATTTCAGCTAAGTGATTAAGGCAATAAATGCATTATCAACTACAGTAATGCCAAATTCAGCCCAGTGGACTGTCATAATAACGTAAACAAGCACAAGTGCTTAGATGTAGTTTGGTCTGTCAAATGATACAGGCAGTTCATGGAATACCAGCACTTTCCTCTGATCACAGACAATGTGTGTCTATTCTGGCTGCCTAATACCAAGGAAGTTCGCAGCAAGCTTACACGCTGGGCCCTATTTTGGCAGTATTTTGACTTCGAAGTACAACATGTGCCAGGGTCAGAAAATTTTAATTATCGATTGCGCCTTTCAGCACTTGGGTAAAGCCTGTGTGTTTTCGGTATTAGTTCTAAATAATAACTTTCACCAATGTTTGCTGGATATACTTCACAGTTAAAGTAATGTATAAACATAGTTTTTTGTTATTTAATTTGTAAAGTAAATATTGTCTATTGAAATATTTACATTTTAGGTAGCTCTGATAGAAACATATTTAATAGTTACGGTTAAAAATATCAGCGCAAATTACGGTGCAAAGGCCCTAATAACATGGTGTTTTTTTTTTCGACCAAAGAATAAATTAGAATGTGCGGAGTGGAACTTTTTCTCCCCCCCCCCCCCCTNCGGCCCTCCAACCACGCCCCCGCGATCATCCAAAACCCTTTTGCATCCTCTTGCGGGTATTTTCGCGCCACTAGTAGTACCAGGATAATTATACATCTTTTCAATTTTTCAACTTATTACAGCAAAAAAAAATTTTGAAATTAAAATTTAAAACTGAACAGAAATTTTAATTTTTGAATGGTATTTAGATGTGATGGTGGGACGATTACAAATCCAACGTTGACAGAAGTGGTGACTAGCAACATGACATGGCATGTTTCTTATTCGGAACGAAGTCTTAATTTTTTTTCCTTCGAAAAAGACTTAAAAATACCACATCAAGTTTGTACATATTGTGTTTTTTAAACCTACTTAGGCAAGTTACAATGTTCTGATACATGTGTGCTTCCATGGGAGGAATAAATATAGCGTAACGTGTGTTGTGACCGCTGAATGTGAAAGAGTTTTGTTACCTATACATAATGCTACTCCGTACAAAAAAATAAGTGACACAATTTGCATGCTTTTACTGACTTTTCGTTGGATTTGTTGCACCTTCGTTTTAAGAAATACTCCAATTGAGAGTGTCTCTTTAACGAAAAAACCCAACATCTGTATGAAAATTACTCGGTGTTTGACTATGTGATCATCATTGCCGAACAATGCTTTACATAGTAGTTGTACTTGTGAAATACAATTTAGAACATATGTAATAGGTACAGCTTTTTTATTTTGATTAGCTGTAGTGGTGGAGTACGAAAGAAAAATTAAAAATGTACGTGTTCAGTGTAATTCTGTATGCGCAAATTACATACAGTGATGTAGATGTTGAAAAACACTATAAAGCAAAATAAAATTAAACATTACCTTTACCAACAGGAAACCATTGCAAACTTTTAATGAACTACAAATCAAGTGAAGCCAGATTATTAATTACACATATAAAACAAATGGAATAATTTTAAATGATGTTTATTAATAAATGATAAGTGCATTAAATAATACTAACAAAAACGAAAACATGGTGATGTGAAATACCTGGATCCAAGATGCGGCCATGAGTTAAACAGATTTTAAAAATACCATACTTCTTACAGAGATTGCTTAAAGGGGTCGGAGTAAAACATTATTTTTATAATAACTGGAAACTAGATTTTTAATGCAAAAAATTTAAAATCTTAAGAAACAAGAAGTTATTCAAAATAATTGTCCTTCCAAAACAGAGTTTCTTAAAAAAAAAAAAAAAAAAAAAAAAAAAAAAAAATTTNGCTAAAGTAGTCTATTATACAAAAATGGATCTTTGGGTTACAGTGAGAAAGCCTCTAGCAGAGAACTGTAAAG
The DNA here is from genome assembly GCA_002778355.1 of Clitarchus hookeri. Lineage (NCBI taxonomy): Eukaryota > Metazoa > Arthropoda > Insecta > Phasmatodea > Phasmatidae > Clitarchus > Clitarchus hookeri. The sequence continues at coordinate 482,656 of NQII01000691.1, forward strand.
AACATGAAGAAAATGTAATTGCACTTTAAAAATGGGCAATATTTAATGATTAGTAGCACCCTCTGGCAAAAAAAACTTATGGTGTCATACCCAACACCGACATATTTGAACCAGCGCTAACAGGCATCAAACGGCATCAAATTTTACATCTGAAAAATAATGAGCGAGCCGGCCTTCCATCATCTTCTATGCGTGTGCCTGTTTGTCCTGGAAGGACGATTTGGTGGAGTGGGGGAGGGGGGTGGCTCCTATAATTAAAACTACTTTCTGAGGACAATTAACTTAGCCTTCTCTACGAATGTACTGGAGATTTTAAAGATTAAAATTCCAGCTAATATAGCAATGTACGCCAAAATCAAAGGAGCCCACCAGAAGCCACATTTTCGGCATGAAATAAAGAAACTGACTAGCACAACCAAACTAAAAAACTACTTCTGGTAGTAACAAGACTACCTGAAAACTAACCAAACGAAAAAAAAAACATAACTCAAAATAAACTACTACAAATAAAAAACAATTATTAACCATAAATGAAAGGAAATTTAAAAATCCAATAATTACTAAAATTCATTGCAATCTCAAAATATAATTTAAATATTAATATTATAATTAAAGGTTTAAAGTGTAATTAAATAAGCTAATCCATGAAGAACAGATGGGTAGTTCAAATACAATATATGTTTTTGTACTTTGAAAATCCAAAAATGAGCTTCATCTAACATAAGAAAAAGAAAAGAAACAAGACACATGGTTGCTGAAAGAGGAAGAAAGAAAAAAACAAGAGGTTTATAGGTTAACCAATAAATACACAACAAAGTTCTTGAACCTGAAATAAGTAAATATAATAAGCAAATACTCGTAATAAAAGAAATTACATGACAATGTTTTAGTTTTACATAAATGCAGATACATTTAATGGAATTACCCACCTTTTTTCTGTGCAAAAGAAAACAGCTATCACTTTAAACACGACGAAAATTTAAATGTACGGCCTATAATCGCTGTTGCTGCCTGGGTTGTTCGTCGAAAATGTGTGTGCGTGTGTTGTTTTAAAAAGTTCAAGTTGCAAAACATTCAGTTTGGCGCACATTCTATCACGAGCAGCACTTGTGTTGTCAGTGTCAACGATAATCTCACAGATTCGCAGTAAACGCGAGTACTTTCGTCGCACACCTGTCTTGTAGTCTTTCGGTTACGATGACATCATTCAGGTGAAATTTGTAGTTCATATGCAGCTATGAGTGTGCGTATTAGAGGCACATATAAGGTAGAGTCTGTTTCATATAAGTTGGCGAGATTTTGACAGTTCGACGAAAGTAGCGCCAATATTTACTTTTCGTTTATGTATCCTTTCGCCATCAGCTGAAGCGCCAAGTGGCTGCTGTATATTTATTTTATTAACATGCTGTCAGCTAATACACTTTCCATTGTAATGCTAAACAAATTTTAAGGAATTTATATACTCACATCTGTCTAAAAAATTTGTGGCATTTAAAAGTAAAAACAGAAAACCTTGCAAAAATTGAAATATTTGTTACCTAATTTTTTATCTATCACAGACAGCGAATCTGGGTTAACATTTGAGAGACGGTAATTGAAGTTCTTATCACACTTAGGATGTTACAGCTAATATGTTAAGACTGGAAATAAACCCAATACCGGAAACTTGCTTGACAACACACTGTTCATTCGCCAACAAACAACTTAGCAACGACTTTTGCAAAGCAGTTATTCTGCTATTACTGATACTTAACAGCGTGAGTTAGAAATATATGGCGTGGAATTCTGTAAGAATTATTCAAAACTATTCATGCGCATCACATTTTCTTCGTTTTATTAATACAGAATAGTAACAACACGAAAACAACAAAAATTTGGGTATGCGGGAGAACTGGTTGTAGTTCGGGATCTGGCTCACAGATAGCGTGGAAATGCATGTTATAACATATGGAGTGGCAGGGTTTGTTGTGAACGAGCTCGACTGGTAGCAGCACTGTGACCTCGTTCTTGATTCCGTCTTTGTAAAAGTTCACTTTTCTCCTTTTATTGACTCAGAACGACAAGAGTTTGAAATATATTTCGTCAAATTATTGGAAAAAATTATTCAACTATATGCTTTGATATTTTTGTAGGCTTTTGGAATTAATATAAAGTATGTACAGAAGGTGTAGAGAGTGGGGGTACGGCATATAAATAACTTCCAATGTTTGAAGTTGCATTTCAATTGAATACAAACTGTTTTAATGTATGTTTCATTTTGATCACATCACATGTAAATTTCTACTTTAGCACGAAGTTTTGTTTATAACACTAATAACAGCTGGTTTGTGAATATGTAAAATAAAACGTATTAATTAATCTAGGAACTCTTTCTTATCCACGTATTTTCTGCTTGTTTGATGTGCGTCGGCAGTGCAGTCATAATAGCCAACGTAATATTAATTTTCATTCGTTCATGCATCAGCCGATACAGGATTTTGTAAATGGCACGTTGTTTGTTACGTATTCGTCAAGTGCCACTCACTGACTGTCAAAATCTCGCCAACTTATATGAGACAGACAATAGCATCTCTGCTCACACAAGTCTACAGGTATACAACAAAGCATCTATGTATTCATTTGTCACACTTGTGTTAATTGCACTACGTAACACAACTATTAACATAGATGCCTCGCTGTGGTATGAATTTGGGAATAAATACTACCTGATTGAGAGAACACTTTTATTATAAGAAGAATGAACTACACTACAGAAAGACACGACGACTATTCACTCTTTACAAAGTATGACGGTAGAGTGCAACACCTCCCAGTAACCAGCTAATAGGGAGAAACTTACAGAATTGCGCCACAATATACTCTTCAATACCCAAATCAATTTTATAAGAACAATAACTCTGAAACTGTATATACTTGTCAAGAACACAATATGTAAAAAGTCTTACTTAAAAATAACAATTAGAACTTAATTAAGCATACAGAATAAGAAAAATACAAAAAAAAAAATAGCATAAATACAAATTCAAACTTTAGATAAGGCCAAACTTCTGGCAAAAATATTTAGATTTTTGAAAAGGTAAGCCCTTGGTCATCAAATCTGCGACCTGTTCGCTTGAAGAAACGTACTTAATCTTAACAACTCCTTCAGCCACAAGATTCTTTATGAAATTATACTTTACACTCACATGTTTTGACCTTTTGGTCTCTGCATTGTTGGCCATTTTAATAGCTGACTGACAGTCTTCAAAAAGTAAAATTGGACCCAACTACTGATTACAGATTCCCTCAATTAGTTTCTTAAGAAAGAGACATTCGGTCAAACATACTGTCATTGCTACATACTCTGACTCAGATGATGACAGAGACACAACCGATTGTTTCTTGGTTTTCCATCCTACAACGCATCATTCATCTTCACTATAAATCCAGAAATGCTTTTATGATCGTTAATATCAGATTCATAATCTGCATCAGCAAATGAGGTTAGTTCTAATTTTGAATTAGTTGAACTCTTGGTAAATTTCAAAGTATTAGTTGTACTCAAGTACCTTAGAACTCTCTTTAGCTCCATAAAATGTGCATAGGTATAATTATGTTGAAATTGGCTGAAAAATGCCACAGAATAAAATAAGTCAGGTCGTGTGCCTAACATAATGTAAATTAGACACCCTAATAATTCAAGATAAGGAATATGATGGTTTAATTTTTTTTTATCTATTGGTAATTGCAACCCAGCCTGAATTGGAATATTACTACTCTTGCATTCTGTCATATTGAATGATATTAAAACTTTTTTAACATTTGTTGAGAAATAATAATACAATTTATTAGATTTTTCAATATCTATTCCAAGAAATTTTAATTTATCCTTATTTTCCATTTCATTCATTTAGAATTTGTCTTGCAAAGAATTTTTTATTCTAGCAATTTCTTTATCACTTTTTAAGATTAAAATATAAGTAAAAACGTTGAATCTTTAATGTATAAATATGGGTCTACTTTACTCCTGATAAACACTATCTCAATTAAGGTTATATCTAAACATTTGTTCCATAATTTAGGAGACACTCCCAAAGCATACAATCATTTATGCAACAAGCAAACAAAATTATTAGGTACATTTTCTAAACATTTTAGTGGTTTCATATACACTTTTTCCTCAAGATTACAGTTTACAAATGCAAACTTAACAACCATCACAAGGATTTGTAAATCAAATTCAACTGAAAAAACTAGAAAAACTCTGAGTGTTACCATATGTACTACAGGAGGATACACATCCTCATCAACCGAAGTTTCTTGTTGAAACCCACGTGCAACTAACCTAGCTTTCTTTACATCTATACCATCAACTGTCATCTGGGTAAACACCCACTTGGAGTCTATAACATTCACATTAGGTGGACCTGGTACAAGTTCCCAAGTCTTGTTCCTAGCTTGTTTCTCTAGTTCTTCGGTAATCGCCTCTTCCCCCCTTCCCTTGGCTTCAACTGCTTCTTCAAATTATGTAGGATTTTCCCAGTTAAGGATCCTACTGATAGGGCAACCATCACGGTCATGTCAAAGTCTTCAAACTTCGAAAACAATCGAGGTTCCCTCTTTCATCTTCTTTGTTCTGATGTCGGTTGAGTCACTGGTGAGGTTCTCGTGTGATTCCCGTCCCCGTTGGACAATTTGGTTTCTTCAGCTTCATCTTCGCTTGGAGCACCAATTATCTCCTCCTGTATACATTTTGAAGTTTCATTGAATGTGACTGAGGTAGCAGTAACAACTTTTCCAAGCTCAGCATCCCATAAACGATAACCATTGGTAAAATACCCTATCATAACAAGAGGCTTACTGCGTTCACTTAATTTTCCGGTACGATCCACCTTTGGTATATGTGCATACGCGATAGAACCGAAAACTCGCATTTTTTTCCAGCTCAACTGGATACCCGTACCATAACTCTGCTGGTCTCTGCTTGTTGGACAATGCAGAGGTAGGAAAACGATTAATAATGTACACAGTCATTCGGATAGCTTCACTCCACATTGTTTTGTCAAGGCCTGAGTCCAAAATCAAACATCTTGCAATATTCAATAATGTTTTATTCATTCTTTCACAAATTCCGGACTTCTCAGGCAGGATTCCTGGCTATATTTGGCTCGAGATGAATCCCCTTCCGCTTGCAAAACTCTCTTAACTCAGAAGAACTATACTCACCTCCTCGTCAGATCTAAATCGGGAAATTTTGCAACCGAACTTCGCTGTCACCATGGCTTCATATTCAACAAATCTGTTGAAAACGTCCCCTTTATTTTTCAGCATGTATACACACATGAAATCGCGTTGCTTTCTTGAAGCCCGGTATCGGGTTGAATGAAGAGCGAGTCATCTCTCCTCTAAGGCATACATCACATATTGTGTTTGTTGGGTATACTAAAGAATGCCCCATTCTTCGATGAAGTACGTCACTAGTCACAGTCAGATTTGCAGAATGATTCATTCTTGGGTAAAATTTTATTGTATACAAATTTCAAATTTTCCCACCTTGAATGTAGGTAACACCATTCTTCCTTAATTTTACTTTCCCAAACTCGTAAATCACAGTATATCCTTCATTTTATATTTTGGGTAAAGAAATTAAATTGCACTGCAAGTCACCGCACAATAAAAGTCTTTCAATTTGATGGGTTTATCATCATATGACATTAACAATGTGCCACGCTTCATTGCCTTTAATTTATTATCTTTCTTGGCAACATTTATTAAAACATTCACATTTTCTACATCCGTTAGTAAACAAGCAGAGTCCGACCCAATCAAATAATATGTATATGAAAAATCTGCCAAAAACATAACACTACTGCCTTTGTTTACATTAACATTATCATAGCTTACTGATACCATAGCTTCTTCTTTTTTTCACTGTTGATAAGAACGCTATTTCTTCCCTATCATCGCCATCATGAACACAAAAACAATTATTTTTGTTCCCATTATCACGACCACCACTGTTATAATTATTTTTCCCTCAATTCTGGTTCGGTCCTCGATTTGGGCAGTCAACTTTCTTGTGCCCGCGGACTCCGCACGCATTACACTTGAAAGGAAAGTCTGTAGGGGGTTTTGATATATTTGGTTTGTTGTAGTGCTGAAAATTACACCATTTACCTCGTCCCTTAGAGCCTGACACATAAAATGCTACACCTCCCTGCGTTCCCCCGTTTGCCCTTTTTCTCTCAACTGTCACATTTCTTCTTGGATCAATTTATTTTTTACAAACTAGATTGTCACCGCTTCAGATGTTTGCGAAAATAGGATGTCAATCGATGTGATATCACTTCTTCGTCATCGTAGGTAGCGCCCGTTGAATGTATCTCTTGCACTTTTCTTACAAAGCTTTCCAAGAAATCGGCGAGACTACCTCTCTTTAATCGCATTTCCCCCTGTTCTTGTTTAAAATCCACTCTTGCTGACAAACCTTGTCTCGTATATGTAGTTTTCAGGGCTGAAAACATATCCCTCGCTGAAGTTTTCGTTTTAATGGCTCCCATCACACTGTCTGTACCAGCTTGCATGATAATGTCCCGCGCCTTCAAGTCCATTTTCTTGAAATTATTTTCGGAAGTTTTACTGTTCCTTTCACTTAAAGCTTCCAAGCATTGTTCTCTTTCCAAACGGATTTTCAATCTAAACTCCCACTCAGAAAAACCAGTACTGTCGAATTGTTTTAGGCATGGAGGTACGCTGTTTACCGCCTCCATGCTTTCTACGAGAACATCCCGCTTCACACAAGAAATTCCGGCCTTAGACGTTTTCTCTGCCTTAATTAACAACATTTTTCCAAATTCTGTACCTGGGCCCATAACCTTTTAACGTAGATATCTCGCTGTGGTATGAATTTGGGAATAAATACTACCTGATTGGGAGAACACTTTTATTATAAGAACAATGAACTACACTTCATAAAGACACGACTACTACCCACTCTTTACAAAGTATGACGGTAGAGTGCAGCAACATAACCAACCAATAGGGAGAGACTTACACAATTGCGCCACAATACACACTTATTAACTAGTATAGCTAGTTTATTGCCTACTTATTCAGTTGCTTTAATTTACTTAATTTTCCTATTTGGTTGCCTGAACAAATGTTTATCTGAGACTGGTAACAATGTCACATACTTAAACATATCACGGGAAAAAAGTATCTTGGACATTATTTGTAAATTATAAAAATATAAAAGTCTTTATTCGCTTCTGCAAATATAATTTATATAATTTACTACTCAGCAATGAGTTATGCCACATTATTCCTCGTATTATTCAAATATTATAAAGTTAAATGCGAATTCAAAATTTAATTTGTTCCGTAATACTCCCAACCACCTTCTTAATATTTGTATTAACTCCTACAAGGCAGGCACATTGAGAATGATAAGTGAAGTATTTTGTATATTCACAGTGTCTTAAAGTGCATTAGATCTCCTATCTTATTCATTAAAGTGTCACATGCAACTGTGTAAGGCTCGTACACATGATTTATTAAATTACATAGCACATGTTAGTGTCAGAAACTTACTACTGTTCGAAACTGAAAAACATGAATAAAAATAAAAATTTGCAAGCAGTATATAAACTTTGTAATTAAATCCTCAAAACTTCAGTTGGCGTTGCACTTAACCACTCAGTTCATTTGACATAACACTGAAAATGTATTGGTTTGGCGATGTCAACGATTGCAGAGATAAACAGCTCATTTTACGAATGAAGGTGCTACCTATTCTCGAGTACAATCAACACATTTAGTGATGTAAAATATAAATACGAACAGGGAAACAGTTTCTTCACTATCGCCCTAAACTTCACCGGCTTTCTCTGACGCTCATAGATGCCAATATACATATATTTCGATTACATTTCATTTTATTCATAGTAAATAGATTGATTCACTATAAACCTGAAATAGGTGAGTTATCTGTACTGAAGGAGTCGCCCCTTCTACATTACTATAGGGGATTCCCCCAGCTAAAAACAAAACTTACTGAGGAGTAGTGCGCTGAAGAACCGAAAAAAAAAAAAAGAAAAACAAGCACACCTGCCTAATATCGTGCAGGACCCCCGCGAGCACGCAGAAGTGCCGCAAGACGATGTGGCATGGACTCGACTAATGTCTGAAGGTATGCAGGAGGCATTTCACACCATGAATCCTGCATGGTAGTCCTCAAATCCATAGGAGTGCGAGGCGGTGTAGTTCTCTTCTTAACAGCACATTGCAAGGCATCCCAGATATGCTCAATAATGTTCATGTCTGGTGATTTAGGTGGCCAATGGAAGTGTCTAAAGTCAGAAGAGTGTCCCTGGAGCCACTCGGTAGCAACAATCGATGTGTAGGGTGTCGCATTGTCCTGCTGGAATTGTCCACGTCCATCGGAATGTTCAATGGACATGATTGGGTGCAGATGATCGAACAGGATGCTTACATATCTGTCTCCAGTCAGAGTCGTATCTAAACGTATCAGGGGTCACATTTCACGCCAACTGCACACGCTCCATACCATAATACAGCCTCCACCAGCTTGGAACAGTCCCCTGTTGACATGTAGGGTCCATGGATTCATTATGTCTTCTCCATACTCGTACACGTCCATCCGCCCGATACAATTGGAAACGAGACTCATCAGACCAGGCAATGTGTTTCCAGTCATCAACAGTCCAATGGCGGTGTTAGCAGGCCCAGGAGAGGCGTAAAGCTTTGTGTCGTGTAGTCAAAAACGGTACACGAGTGGGCCTTCGGCTCCGAAAGCCCATATCAATGATGGTCCATTGAATAGTTCGCACGCTGGCACTTGCTGATGCCCCAGCATTGAAATCTGCGCCAATTTGAGATAGGGTTGCACGTCTGTCCCCTTTACTGATTCTCGAGAGACGTCGTTTGTCCCGTTCTTTCACGATATTTTTCTGACTGCAGCAATGTCAAAGATTTTATGTTTTACCGTATTCCCAATATTCACGGTACACTCGTGAAATGGTAGTACGCGAAAATAAAAATTTTATCCCTACCTCGGAGATGCTATGTCCAATGTCTCGTTTTGGCTATACACTATTGTAGCATAGTTTATGATGCAAAAAACTAGAAATACACAAACAAACACACAATACCGAACAGTTATCAACAGGTACCTGAACACACAGGAGTCTGCAGATGGAAACATTTATTTGCATTAAGACCATTATGACAGTCTTTTTTGTTGTGTCATTCACAAGTTTTTGTTTCGTTTATTTGTCACTTACTGACTGAATTCTTTGTATGGAGTTCTCAGTGTTCTTCACGTAGGCAACTATTTTTGGTTGGTTTTGCATCTGTGTGTACGTATGTGTAATTGTGGTTTCCTGCAACATGTGCGCTGCTGCAAAGGCACATACCTAACACAATTAATAATTTAATAAATAGTTGATGTGTTCCACGTTATGTCTCCCTCAGACCGTTTGTCCTGTCGCTCACCACCACACCTATTAGAGTTATAAATTGAAATTTCGTCGGTTATCAGGGCTGGTTTGATGTTGGATTTTTGCCCTGCGCCATAACTCAGGGGTGAGCTAATGAATTGAGGGTCGTTCGGTCGCATACTTACAGATGCACTCTTTGTATAGGATGGCGAGGCTGTCGGGCCGTCTAGTACTCCTGAACTATATTACTAAACGCTAGTGACGTTAATAAGGTTGCCCTACATGATTTAACACTATTTTATTGGTTGAGATGATTATCCATCGTCCATTCACAGATTAATAAATGCATGAATGATATGAATAATGGCCTCAACCCTTACACAGCGAAAAACACGTGGCTTTATGATGCAAATGCGATTGTGTTTCAGTTGCTCTACCCTCAGTAATTAAAACAAATAAAATAAATGTTCCAGTTAATTAATTAAATACTACTGTAGTGGAAATGATTTCAGCCTAACATACCAGTACTGAGGGTCTTGTGGAGCGAGAGACTTAAACTTCGTGTCTCGTTCAGGTGCTACGATGAACTGGGACGAATGGAGTCGGCTTCCAACACAAGTGGCGCGAACGCGAAGCCAAGTGGTGAAATGATGAAACACAAAAATTACACTGAAGATGATTATGTGATGAATAGCTATATGAATTAAATTAAACACAAAAAAACATAATGATTTACATATACGCACTTATAAAAGCTGTTACATTATTTCCTAAACATTTGTATTGCACTTTTGAGGATTTTATGTTTGTTGACGTTTATGTACACTAATGAACTACACTTTGTAGAACTTTTACTCTGGGCCACAAGCTATTTGGTGTGGTGCAGCCGGTGCGGTAGAATCTACTGCAGCGGTCATAGTTGGCACAAAGGAGCACATGAACGTGTTTTTCACGTCAATCTTCACCATTTGCCCGTAAGAGTGCAGCACACTTTATCGCGATTTAAATTGCTGTGCCGTGTAAAATCATAACGAGTGCATAATAAAATAATAAAATGTTTAATAATTTTTTGCCACACAATGCTGTACGACAAGGAATAAGTAGTTAAGTATTACCACACAATGCTTAAACAATATGACATAACAAACATGTGTGATTCGATGTGTGATACCATGATGGTGAGAGTGTTGGAGTGTTGATAGGAGAATTCGCCTTGCCAAATCTCGACGATGTAATGATCTGTTCGGAAATGTGGGAGGACCACATCTATCATCTATCACTCATGCTTAAGCTCCTTGCAATCAATGGCCTGACACGTGCGTACAGGAAGTGTCACCTCGATGATGCGAGTATACAATTTCTAGGCCACCTCGTGGACAAGCATGGAAGCCACCTGACCGACGAACAACTTCAACTAATTGACAGTTACCCAGTGCCAACCACTCATAAACAACTTCGCAAATTCTTTGGCTTAGCCAACTGGCTAAGAGAGAACATCGCCGATTTCACCATAGTCACCACAACTCTCACAGAACTCATGTCACTAAAGTTGAATTCAAGTGGTCGCTAGTACAGCAGAAGAGTTTCAACAAATTTAAGCGCAGCTTTCTAGAATGCTCTGTATTGGAACATCATGACACCACCCGTCACATGTACATCCAAACTGTTGATGGGAGACGACGGCACTCACCACATCATCAACTAAGGCAGTTTGGTCCAGTCAAAAGGCGGTAAGTCGTGAATGAGCATGAGTGGCTGGCCAGCATGAGGAACTTCAAAAGGTACCGGAAGTTGCTTGAATATATTTACTTTACTCTGAGCCTGGACAACCGAATCTTTGTGTGCTGAGGCAAACTCACAAGCTGGGCGCTCCTCTTACAATCATACGAATTCGAGGTACGGCATGTCGCAGGTTAGGACAATCAGCTGGCAGACCTACTGTCAATTTAACCTGGTGAATCAGTTATGTGGGACGAAGAGGAGTGGGAAGCCATTCAGCCCCCTTTCCACATCCAATTTCATGTAACAATTTCAGACCAGATTGAAAGCAATAACATTTCCATGTTAACCGCTATTCCTACCTTGTAAGAATTATGTGAAAATATAGTGCGAGAACAGTTGAAATGCCCAATAACTCTTAAATTGAAAAACATGTGCACTACTCAGACAGTTGACCATTGTCTTGGGGTGAATGACTCTGTAGAAACATGTGCAAACATCACCAGTGATGTGTGGCGCATTTACGTGCCTGCCACATCACCAGAGTCAGTAATGCAATACGCATATTCCGGTGACATGTCAGGACATCCCGGTGCAGTACAAACCCGTAGGAATATTCTTAAGTTTTTTTACTGGCCCGGCATCACCATACATGTATGTAATTTTGTGCATGCGTGCATTAAACTTAACTTTTTCGAAAGCTTCTGCACTGACGGACAATACCCAGGGAACCAACTGAACCGTATGAGATAGTGGCACTTGCTCTAATGGGACCTTAATCCTGTAACCTCAAGAACAAGATATTTCTGTTGGTCGTCACCGACTTATTCTCAAACTGTGTTGAGGCATGCCACATTTCAAGTGCGTGGGCTCGAACAGTGGTAAAAGTACACGAGACAGAGTTTTACACTCCAAAAGTATTACTTCCGAGTCCTGCCGAATGTTATTGGAACACAATTCACGGGCAGTATTTGGCTTGAATTTTGCATGTGATAGAGCGTGCAACATCAAATGACAGTGGTGTATAATCTACGTGAAAATCCTACGAAATGCCACAACCTGGATTTGAAAAACAGTTGCATTTCCTCTTGACATTTACCCACCGCCCTGTTCACGCTATGCTCACGAACAAAACAACACCTGCCCAGCTGCTCCAAGGCCATGACGTTCGTCTCCTGGGAGAGTTCTCCAGTGAAGTGAGGGAACATGCCACAAGTACAGCAGACGAGGAGGAGGTGAGAGAGGAGATGCGAGCGCATTATTCACGAAGCATGGGAAAATCAATGCTGCTACACAGTAGAATGGTTGCCTGCCTCTGCAACTACAACTAGGCAAAGATCCAGAGTCAACGAGCAACAAAGGGTTTTGTGCCAGCTTCGCAGCGACTTGGAGCAGCCTTCACCAAATCATATGTGCACTAGGTTACATGTGCTACTTAGTGCGAATGAGCAGAAGATTGAACCCCACCGATCACCGCAACGTATTGCACCTTGTAGGCACCCGTTTCACACAACCCTCCAACGCATCTGCATTGGTAAACCATTGCAGCATTGTACGACACATACTCCAAGCAGATACGTTCGATATCACAGTGCCTAAAGGGTCTCCAGCCAACGGTGCCACTACAGCCGCAAGATCCTCATCCACAACAGCAGCAACTGCATCTTCCGCAACTGACAAATACCTTGCATTGCCCGACATCCAGGATGTCGTGTAAGACGCATCACCTGGGTCACCTGCTGATGGCCTTGACCCCCAGATGTCTCCATGCCATTCAAAAGCTCACCGGCCTTCGAGCCAAGCACGTCAACATAACGTAATGGGGACGCCCAGCCTCTTGTCTCGTGCTGCTAACGACACTGTCGCCGCCCGCATAGCATCACCAGCAGTAGCAGTAACAAATATGACGAGACGTGTTCCAAGTACGACTCTTCGCTGATCCAAGTGGTCTTGCTGCATATGGTGTGCTACATGCATTGCTTGCAGTTGCACCTCTGCGGCCAATGTAACCGCCATGGCCCCAGCATCATCACGGGGTTACCGCCCCCAACCGGCACAGCAGCAGCAAGGCAGGTACCATCTCTGGCAGCATTAAACCATCAAGCCACCAACATCCTGCTGCAAGTGACGATGTCGGCATCACCGGAATTTATGGACGAACGAATTGACCCAAGGGAAGGGGATTTGACATGTCCCACTTGATGTATCTCCATGTCAGTTCGTCCAGTCACCCGGCACTTCACCTGTCAAGGCTACAACTTCACCATTCGCCTAAATGAATGCAGCTCACCAAAAACGCATTCGAAAAGTGCTGTGTCCTATAAAATCATAACAAGTGCATAATAAAAATTATGAAAGTGTTTAGTATAATAATTTTTCACCATGCAATACCCAGAGATTGCTGAGTGTTGAATTTCCCAGCACCATAACCCAGTGGAGTGTTAATGATTAGGGTTGTTCGATCGACAGCCCGAGTGACCATGGAGTCCTCAATGTCAGTTACTTACTGTTACAGTGTCAGTCACATACGTACTGTTGCTCTATTTATACCATATGATGAGACTGTAGGCCATTTCGTACGCCTGAAATATGCTAGGAAATAGTGGATGATGCTACAAAGGGTGTAGTACCCTACAATTAATAGACACACGTTTAACTTTGTAAAGCGGTTTATTCACTGTTCTTGACTACAGGTGAATAATGCAAGAAAACGGACCCAGCACTTACGGCCTGCTGGTGACCTTAGCGTGAAATAAATGTGGTAAAATGTTGATGCGCGATTGCGTTAAGCTCTCTTGTGAGATGGCTGGTGCCTCTCCCCTTGGTACTGTAAAAAGTTAAAATAAATATTCCAGTTAATTAATGTTAATATTGCAGTGAAATGATTACAGCCTAAATAATGTAACCGAGGGGGTCTGTAGGGCAGGCGACCAACGCCACATGTTCTGGTCTGAGTGCTGAGACGAACTGGCCTTCTGAATTCAGTTTCCATCACGAGTGGACAAGAGCCGAAGTCAAATGGCGAATAAAGTAACAAATTCTGTCATACAATTGCAATGGTGAAAAATTGTATAAATTAAATGAGACACATTGGTGACAGCCCCGTTTATGAACAAATGTCTGTTAAGTTTGGAGTTGACGGGGAATGTCACCACTATAAATGTCATGTTACAAGGATGGAAGTCTTTATAGGCAATCTCCCATTTTGAAAATATAATTGCCTTATATAAATAAACATTAATACATTATTACGTTTTCTCATAAAAAGGGTTTGTATTTCACTGGCTACAGTGTTGCGAGGTAGCTGTCTCCTGAAGGGATGTGCATGTCCAACAAAGTAAAGGGGCGTGGNTGGGAATGTCACCACTATAAATGTCATGTTACAAGGATGGAAGTCTTTATAGGCAATCTCCCATTTTGAAAATATAATTGCCTTATATAAATAAACATTAATACATTATTACGTTTTCTCATAAAAAGGGTTTTTATTTCACTGGCTACAGTGTTGCGAGGTAGCTGTCTCCTGAAGGGATGTGCATGTCCAACAAAGTAAAGGGGCGTGGAATGCCATGCTCGATTGCTGTCAATACAATAAAACTCACCCCTTACTAAATCTGAGAATGAGGTGATGGTGTTTAATGTGTTTGGGAAAATGCTGCACACTACCGGTGACACTCTAGGGTATTTATCACTTCAGTTTTGGCCTACAAGCGAGTTCAATGCCACGTCACGTCGTATGTAGTGGCGCGAGCTGCTACGACACAATGACCAATTGCCAGTGCTCCCAACGACTGTGATTTTGGGATAAACACCATTTCGGACCGCCTACCCATTTATTAAAAGAGTTACCTCTTGTAATAAATGAGTAGGGCGGTCTCTTGAGTAGTGTAATTCTTGTCGGCAAGAAGGTGCAAGTTAAATTCTTGTCTATCTGCACTATGCACTCTTGGCCTAATGTGGTTGGTGCGGGTTGGTGTAGCTGGTGTAGTTGTTGTGAATGCAGCATTCAGAGTGTGCATAAGGATCTGGTGGACGCATGGTTCACGTTAAAGTCTATATCACCTACCCACTGGTGTACCACACTCCTGAGCAAGTCTGTTTTTTTTTTTGCATGCGAGATGGCCACACAACAAACTCATATGTTAATTAGTGGTATGCGAGGGGGCTTACACCCTTGTAGGTAGGCATAGGTAGAACTTCACTACTTTACGGATGCCACCTAGCTGGCAATGCCTCAGATATTGTGCAGGTGGGGTGCACCCCTAGTACATCGCATCTAGGCAGGAGTCGTGGAGGTGTAACTCACATGTTCAGGCCTACTCCTCCCAGCAGAGGGCTCGTCACAGCTGCGCAGTACGAATGGGTTAAGGGAGGACGGATGCACCAACCAACAACTCTCGTTCAGCAGTAGTCATTTATCATATTTGCTTTTTCCACTTTTCAGCCTGCCTATTAGAACGCTTTTGCACCATGTAAACCCTCTCGCATCGATATTGTAGATATTTTGCGGACAAAATATAAAACTTTTCTTTTACATATCGCAAGTTACTGTAGAATACAGACACATTAGTTTTGTTGAAACACAAAACCATGTTCAAATATTTCTGCTCTGGATTTCGTAAGGCTAGGTTATTATGCTTTCAGAACTCGTTGAGCTAGTCTTCACATGACATTTTTGTCGTTTCCTATTAGGCCTGTGTTGTTAGCCACTGCAAACTCATATGCAAGGCGCCCTGCTGAAATCTTTTATAAAACCATAATGTATGTTTGAACTTGTCTTAATGTAGGTTATCAACACGAGCTCTCCATCCCTGGTAAAAACTTGCAATGTAAATTATGTGGACGAAAATTCACTTTTGCCCTATCTTCTGTACTTGGCGACTTAGCATCTGACTGTGCTACGAAGAATCCCAGTTTGTTTTGCAGCCTGAAGATCAGACAGCTGTCCATTTACTTCACATTTTACATCATTATGGTGCTCTGCTACAGACTGCTCACTGAATTGAAAGTAGGAAAACAAACCACATACGACTATGATTTCATATAGTTTAGTAATAAATGTAGAATTAATCGGAAACAATAAATATTGTAAACTACTAAGAATTAAGAATATTAACCTGCAGTATCATAAATTTACTTTTCTGTTCATACTTTTGAATGTATAATATTACTACAGACATACATCCAGATACACACAGTAGAGCCAACCATGTAGTGAACACAGTGACAAAATAATTCCCCGATTAATTGTGGTGGTTCAGTTAACCCTAATCTTTCCTATTGTTTGTTTAGAAGTCTATTTGCCGAATATTCCTGAAATAAGTAAGATAATTTAGTCTTAAAAAAGGTTTATACTACTCACACCATGCTATTTTGGTTGAAATCTTTATATTAAAGTAGTGTAATGCTGGATTTGCAGTACCACGACCATGCGACACCACAGCCCCCACGTAAATATTTCAACAGCCAATCAGAAGCTAGGTCACCCCGACAAAAGTATATTCTATTTCTACTTTTGTCGGACTCGCGGGGCAGTATAGAGAAATAACATAAATACCTTACAAAACAAAATATCGTGTAGATGTCACTGCTGCGGGAAACTTTACTCTAAAAATGTTACAGGATACACTGATTGTGTAGAAGAAAACTGCCAGGTTGGTGATGTGACTGGAAATAAATAATGATGGAGCTTTAGACTGTTTTTAAAACAAAATATTGTGATTTATGTATATGCATTCCAACAAGAAAGTATAGCACACTACTGGCTACTCTAAGATTGCCGACAGCTACGATACGCTTGTCGGAGTATTGTAAACACTGATTGTATATAAGAGTGGCAGATATTTTCGGATGGACATGTCGTGCCCGATTGTCGGAGCGTGTTCGTCGTGGTATTGTAAATCCAACATAGAGTTCATTACTCTCTCCAGACTTAACAAACATGTACCGTCCTTACGGTCATATCCCTTTTTACATACCTCAATGTGGGTAATCCAATAATTATATTTTGAGGATGAATACTGACACTGTACACACTGCTTTAAACAATTTCTCTCTCTTGAAGCTTTATAAGAATAATATGTGGTGAAATACATTAATTGTAGTGTATATATATACAAGTAAACAAATGAATGACTCGTTCCTTCTGTATACTTTGGCCTACATATATATATATGAATTATTTAATATTGCCGGAGTAAACGCTAGGTGTTGATGAAAAAAAAAAAAAAAAAAAAAAAAAAAANCTATTTATTTGATGTGATAACAATACCACATGTGTGAAGAGAAAACATTTCTTAATGGTATACCGAATTCGTGGAGATGGCAAAAGTGTAAATTGTGATCAATCTCTCATTTAGTCAATCAAAACGTTGATGACGTTTGTGCCTGAATAAACTTTTCGAGAATGAAGCAATGTTAATCGTATAATTTTACACATAAGCACAATTGTGTTGTATGTAAAGTGGATGTAATAGTGTAGTAATACTATGGCATGTTCCAGCCATAGCAATATACAAGATGTCTGGTGATCCCACGGTGAATAAGTTTTTGCCGGCACTAACGTAAGACGAAACACGGAGCAGTAAAAATATTGTTGCCAGGATGCAACACGACGCTTTGCAACGCATGCCACGTGTGGTACCAACTTAGCGCAGTATGAATGTTTGAAAATGATGCTTTGTATATTTTCAGCAACGAAAGGACATTTTCATGGTGTAAATAAAGGATTTCTAGACTTATGTTCATTATTATATCTTTGAAAGTGAATATGCATGTTTATTTTCTTTCAGGTTATTGAAATATTGTAAGTATGAAACATCTGGAGATGGGGGGGTGTGTTGAATGATAAGTGCGTATGTCCATGAATAAATATCTCTTTCACAGGCACACAATATACGATTTTGAACATTGAATATTAAATAATGGATGTAATGTTATTACTTATAATTATTTTTTGTATATGTATATCTTGTTTTATTTGTTTAGGTTAAGGCCGTCGTAATTTTGCCTGGGTAACAAGTTTATTCCATCCTTGGGTAGGCATCTACATCTCATCTGTAGACAGTGTAATTTTATTATTTTAAGTATTTATTTCATGATCGATTGTTTTGGAATGTGTTTTGTAATTGTGTGACTTAAGGCATGTTTTACTGAAGCTACGACACACTAATGACACTGAGTTAAGGAAATACATAGCATTGTCGGTTACTACAAACACTGTATAATCTGTGCATAACGAAATAACAAATTTCTCCTGACTTTATGGTACGTAATGGAAAAAATAAAAAAAATTTGCTGAAACGGTTTTTGACAAGGACGTGTACATATCCATATCCAGAGGTACTCCAGGGCATCGAGCCCATTACGTCCAAATTAACGCTTTCCCAAGGATAAAATTCTACAAGTTGGCATATTACCCTTCTAGTTTTTGATCTTTCGGTGTTCCATGCTGGCAGCATCGCAACACTTTACCCAATTTTCCAAATTGTTGCCCACTCCTGGCCACGTAAAATATTCTAACACACAAAATTGTTTTATCCCATCCTGCGTGTCCCCTGTAAAAGGGTTAATCATGATATTTAAAAACCACTGCCCTTAGTTATACAGGTTAAAAAAACTCAGAATATGCCTTTTTTGTCCATTCTCCTGGAAATGCTTTATAACCCACGTTAACAGGAATTTAAATATTAGATTTCAGACAATCTTTGTACATTCCGTGTCATAATTTTGGTGTTCTTTTATATTAGTAAAAGCACTGGGAAACTTTTGCAACATGTTTAATTACAAAACATCTATACCAGCGGAAACTGAATTTAACTGACTAAGCACAGGGACCCCATTTTCCACTGCCTCAAACCCATCTTCGCAATATGTGCGCGATAGTGAGATGGTTTGTTGAACGGGCCCCATTGCACCAAAGGTAAGTCATTGCCCACGACCCCCGCGTAGAAACAGCAATCAAAGGTGAGGTGAACATAGGCGAAAACCTAGTGTGCATAGGCCTTCACAATATAAAAAAAATTTAAGACACTAACGAAAGTGCAGTTAACGTATTTGTGTGAGAAACACATTTTTATGCACATAACAAGCCCTGATGACCAGTTTTTTTAAAAATATTTTATTACTGGGCATCAGCAAACATTATGAAAGGTTTTACAATTAAATGTAATGGAGATTTTCTTTTTCTTTTCAAACTTTCAACAGCATAATTATTAAATTAATTTATCATGCAAGTTATGAATAAATACAAATTTAAAACCATCATAATTTAAATAATTTAAGACCAGTGCAAATTTATTTTGAATATACTGTAAAATATTTTTACAAAACCCTCAATTCTTTTATTTATGGTGCCAATACAGGAGAAATTAAAATAATTCATGTACATCTTGTGAAAATGAACAAGTGTAAGTTTGTTGAAAGGGATTTAGTCTTGTTATGTGTATTGGTAGGCAAGGGGACTTAAATATTTGCAAGAGTAATGTTTAATGTGGAACAGTTTAATTTTCATACATTTTTAAGTATTAAATTAATGAATAAGATTGTATTGTTTTCCTTGCAAATGGCAAAGACTAGTACCCTACTACACCTTAGGTTCTGCGCAAACTTTTTTTTCTCTCTAACCAGGTATGTTCTCCACAAGTGCCAGTGAATGTTTTGTCTATCAAGGTTGATTGGGGAGAGAGGAGGAATATTATTGATATGTAACAGGGACCTCACAGCAGGACACAAAGACAAAGTCAGATTATTAAACAGAATTTTGTGTCACTTTATGTTATTTAGTTTGTAACTCACCATCAGTATTCCCATTTATTATTATTACTTCCCAAACAGAAGAATAAAATATAAAAAAACCAACTGAAACAAATTTTAATTCAGTGTGCAGCAATGAAAGAATGCCAAGAAAAAATTACACAGCAGCATCTTTGCAGTAGTTACTGATGAGAATATGCAAAATGTGGGAGATTTTGAATTAAGTTGAGAAAGCTTTATCTCCTACTAAAACAGTTATGGGTCATATTGTGTAAGTGCAAAAGTATTTTCGAAATGTTCATCAAGCACATGGGTGGGTTCTGGAGAAAGATTGTGTGATGCCACAGTTGCCAAATGAAACACGATGGAACTCTCACCGTGACTGTGTAAAACCATTTTAGAAAGATTATCAAAGGTACAGGGAAATTGCACTTTAACATGCTCAAGACTGAGTACTGAGTATCCAGTTTTAAATTATTGACCCTAGACAACTTTTGATGTAATTTCCTTGTTTCTGCTGATATTTATAAACGTTCCTTCACTGAGGCTAGGATCTGTTCCTTATAAATTGAAGGTATCCTACCTTCAAGTTTTGCATCCCGGATTAGTGCGGGCAAAACTTAACTAGCAACAGTTTCTGACTGCTCGTTAATACTAACTTATCAGTACAAGTTTGCCAATAATTTTGTTCCTATTCATTACAGCAATCATTCCCGCCAGGGTCATGATGTGCCTGTGACCTTCACCCTGTAAACTGGCATTACAGTAATAATTTCCACCGGTATCGTAAAGATACCATGGACTTTTGCAGCGTTGGCAGAAATTATGAAGTTCATTTCCATCTGGAATACTACTGTCCCGTCTTTGTATGTGCGCCCTTTACAGAAACCTAGGTCACGGCTCTTGCTACCCAAATGTGCAGTTTTGCAGCGAACGCACTGTTTCGGTACATTGATTTGTACTGCTCCTGAACTGTGTATACATTCAAATTGCCAATGGGCGCAGTTTCGTTGTGATTTTGAGTTTGTGTGGGTAGTTCGGCTTCAACTGACCTGCATTTACTCGTACACTGGCTGTGGAGGATTCTGTTTGACATCTTCGTGTACAAATGCAGCGCTATATTGCATATCGGTTGGAGGTGATGACTCACAGTGCCTGACCTGGTTTTGTGAACAATGAGGTGGAATCAACCTGAACTCTTCTTCATGCAAGCAACTAACAGGCAGTGTTTCGTATTGTAAAGGAGTGAATTGGTTTTCTACTCCACACTGGGACAGTTACTTTCCCTTTATTGATTTAATCCTCTGTGCAAGTGATTTTATCTAGAAAATGGGTCACTTTGTGTGGGTTTACACATTTCCTCCCTCACACTAGATTGAACTTGTTGGAGAGTTTTGTCCTGTTGAGCAAGACATGTGAGAATTAAGACAGGATATAAAATATGAACAAAAATGATTAATTTTCCCCATCATTTGGGCTAAATCTGTGGTGCTTGTATGGTTTGCTGTACTGGGCGTACGGTAATCAGCTGTTACAGGAGGACTAAAAATATCTCTCGTCCCGCTACATTCAATTGCCCCTCCAGGTATTTCAGTATTTTTCTGTGGAGTTTAAACTGTCTGACTTACATCAATGTTTACACCAATATGTCATGAATGATAAAGACTCACCACATCATTTTTTTAACGCCCCACGATTGGGCTGCCACTTTCTGTAGTCGTGGAGCACAAAAGTAAAATTTAAAGTGTATGTGTTCAGTGTAATTCTGTACGTGCAAATTACATACACTGATGTTGAAGTAGACAAACACAATAAAGCAAAAGAAAAAGTTTACCTTTAACAACAGGAAACCACTGCAAACTTGTAATGAACTACAAATCAAATGAAGCCTGATTATTATCTACATGTATAAAACTAATGTAATTATTTTCAATTATGTTTATTAATAAATGATAACTGTATTAACTTATAATAATAAACTAAAACGTGCTGATGTGAAAAACCTGGATCCAAGATGCGGCCATGAGCAAGACTTAAAATACACCACCCAATTACAAGATTGCATAAAGGAGTACTATCAGAGTGGGGAGAGGTTACTAAATTAATATTTTTTATAAAAAAGAAACATCAGGTTTCTACTGTAAAAATTCAGAATCTTGAGAAATAAAAAGTTGTTCAAAATAATTGTCCTTCCAAAATAAAAATGATACAAAAACCCTTGGCCCTGCCGGTTACAGTTGTTTATTATGCAAAAATGGAACTCTGGGTCACTGTGAGAAATCCTCTAGCACAGAACTGTCCAGAACACTAAGTAAATGTAATTGCACCTAAGAAATGGGAAATATATGATTCTTAGTAGNACCAGATTGTGTTATACCCAACTTGGACGTCATGGCGCCAAAGTCTAAAGGTGTCAAACAATGTCAAGTTTTACACCTCAAAAATAATGAGTAGGCCAGCCCTTCTTCCTTTTCTCAATGTGATGGGGCCTCCTATAATTAAAACTACTATCTGGGCGCAATAAACCTAGGCACCAGCAATTTTAAAGATTCCTGGTGAATATAGCCACATCCGCCACAATCAAATGAGCCCACCAGAAGCCACGCTTCCGGCATGAAATAAAAAAGACCATCTAATGCAACAAAACGAAAAAAGAAAAACATAACTCAAACTAAACTACCACAAATAATTATTAACCAAAAATAAAATAAAAATTACAATTCAAATAATTATTAAAATTAATTACAATCTGAAACTATTATTTAAATATTAATACAAGGNACAATCTGAAACTATTATTTAAATATTAATACAAGGGTTATTCGGAAAAAAGGTCCGATTTCTTATAAAACATAAACCATCACAAATTTTTTCAAAAACTTTTTTTTTTTAAATTCCTTACATGTTTCTCTATTTTTCTACATAGTTTCCATATTTATTTAAACATTTGTCATAACGTTCTACAAGTTTTGTATGCCTAAGTCATAGACGTCTGCCGCCTGTGAGTATAACCGTCTGTAACTGCCCCCATTCAGAAATTCCAATGCTAAAGTTGAAATTGTGAATCGCCGGTCTTCACGAATCTTTTCGCCCACAGCTTTGACCAAATCTTCTGTGATCACTGATGGTCGGCCTGATCGCGGTTCATCATGAACATTTTCCCACCCGTCCTTGAAAGCTCTCACCCACTTACGCACTTTGCTGTCACTCATCGCATTGGGACCATACACTTGACTTATTTGTCGATGAACTTCCGCTGCTAAATCGTTCCTTGCTGTCAAAAACCGAATCACTGACCGTATTTCACAGTCGGCAGGCTGATCAATTGTTTTAAACATTTTCAACTGACACTGTAAACGGCACACTGCAACAATACCAATGTAAATGGCGTCGTTTGACAAGCAAGGCATGCCGGGAGTCGGTGCGGCGCGTATGCGCGTTACATGTTTGCACGATAATTGTTCGTTACAATGTTCGGACCTTACTTTCCGAATAACCCTCATATTATAATTTAAGGTTAAAGAGCAATTAAATAAGCTAGGCCCATAAAAGGGTTGGGTGGGTTACATAAAGTATATGTTTCGGTACTTTAACAATCCAAAAATGAGCTTATTGAATAGAAAGTAAAAAAAAAAACAATGTCAGCTAAAAAATAAAGTAAACAAAAATATTTTATAAACTTTGTATGCCACATCCATTAGTGTTTCATTTACATTGGACAGGAGGTATACATACAATCAATCTGTATGTTTGTGTGCAACTTGAATGATGTGTCGGGGGTCTTCTTAATTCTCTAAACACACATCTTACAAAACACTAACTGTGTCTAGTGGGTCTTCTGTTCTGACTTCACCTGCAAAGAGTCTTCCCTGTGTGTATCCTCAGTTTCAGATTCAGTGATTTTTGAGTATTAATTTTTTGTGAATCTGGTTCTTGTGTCACGGTCTCAATTGTGTTTTCTGTAAGCCGAGTAACTTTCTAAAACTACCAAAGAAAAATTTAAAGGATTAAATCGTAAAGAACATATATTACCACACGGAATTCCTGGCTAGTTTATATTTTAATCATTTTTAAGTATGCCTGATAGAACTTAAAGGAATATAAATACTGTTAACTATTTCAAAAGAATGGATGAGCAAATTATTTAACACATGTTACATTGGCGTACATTATACTACAAAAGAACATGATCAAATATCAATAGCAAATCTGTTGCCAAAACTATTCAACATAAAATAAAACATGCATGTAATCAACACATAATTAACATCTACTATAAATGAAAGGAAGACTTACATGGTGCGATGCTGAAATTTAAATAATAGTTAAAATTAAATTATACTCTCAATTAACTGGGGTAATGGTGGGAGAAGAAACCAGGTTAATCTAAATCACAGTTAACCCAAAACTTGGTCTAAAAGCCCTTTAGGCCTTGTACCATAAAAAATGTGAAAATCACGCCAAATTTCAGGCTGTATTTAATCTCATCCCAGGTATTAGGTGTTTCTCAAACTACCATATCTATATTTTCAGCTTATGTGTACAGTTCTTACAGTTTAAAAATAAAGTGCTAACACAGCTATCGTGACGTCAGAATAATAAAAGGTATGTTAGGTACACAAAATAAAAGAAACAATACGATAAGCAAGTTATTTTTTATAATACTTTTTTAGTTTCTAAACACTATATTTGAGGCCTCAATATAGTGATTATAAGCGAGGTGGAATGCGGAAATACAGGTTTGCCGGCTGGCAACGTGGCTTTCTGCCCGCCTTCAGCTGTTTGAAAAGTCATACAGTGTCTGGTAGAGAGTAGCGTGCTAGCTTTAGGCCTACTGTCACCATACTGCTAGTTATCTTAAATTTATAAACCAAATTTTTTTATGAATACTGAAACGTGGTTTAGAATCCGGATATATTTGTAACCTTCTTTCTCAACGCAACATTACGTTTCATTTCTAAATAATGTAGTTAATTTATCAGACATCAAGCATAGCGCGCGACAACACAGTACGCTCACTGCAGTCGCCGTCATTAAAATTGTGTTATTCTTGTGAATGTAATACCTATTCCATATTTTAATTTCCTGGTTTGAATCTTAGCAATCGCAAACATAAACACAGATGATAATAATAATACGTAAATCAATAAAACGTTTAAACAAATAAAATTAAACATGTGATGTACGCCTACAGTCGCTTTGAAGATCATGACTGTGCGATATGAGACACGTTCTTACCTTTGTAATTTTACCCCTCTTATTTCAGGTTACACAAAACAATGGGAATTTAAGTAGTAATCAAGTAGCATACCGGTATCTATTAGTGGTAGATTGTTCGACTGCGCTTTCACAAAGTTGCCTTCCATTTTAGTGCTGAGTGTTTGTAACGTGCCGGAGCAGGCCACCGGCGTATGACTAGTGACGTCAAACCAATGAGAGAGCGTTCTGCATTCACGTGACAGCGGCTGTGAAAGTTACTGTTTTAATGCTAAAATAACTTTGTCAAAACCAATTTTTATGCAAAAAAAATGGTGAATTATTTTCACACACATATGCAAATGTGTTCGTATCATTTTCAACAATATTGGCAAAATTTGCATGTTCCCCATTAACGATGTCTGTAAGAACATAAGTAGATGTAAACATGGTTAAATTTTATACATAAATGAAAAGGGTTTTTATATTTGATGATTATAATGTGCTTGGCTGGGCTACACGCAACAGAATGTAATAAATAGGTGGGCAGTGTATGTGGTAAAAACAGGAAATAGCACCACAACTTAATTCTTTCACTTTCAACAAGAAATAAATCCAAATTCATGTGTACTCAAACATTTCCAAAGATCATGAAAAATGTGAAATAAGTTGCATTACCCAAAACACTTCCAATAAGAAAAACAGGTAAGTATTATCTAGAAACTTTACCTTTAATCTCCAGGAAGCTGTTAAAACCGAACATAAGACAAGAAACAAACAACTACACCTCATATTCAGTAAAATTTATGCACACAGGACAGAATTTCAATATCAACAAAATGTCATTCATGAATTAAATTTTAATGATAGTGTTTTTATTGGAAAATCAATAGAAAAGTCATTCTGTGATAAATTTTCTAAGTAGAAGATGTGGGTATAAAGACATTGAATAAAATAATTTTCTTTGCTTCCACCAGATAGTACAGAATGTGAACCAAATCTGTCATTGGGTAGGCTTAAAGAAATTTTGGCATCTCTCATATCTATCGGTGAAGGGTTACTTCTGAATTCAATATCAAATTGGTTAGTTCAATTTGCTCAAATGCACGGCTAGGATTTGGAGAGCTACAGTTCATTATATGTAGGACCACCGGTCTGTTCATAAAGAAAAAATAATTAGCACAAAATTTCTTTATTCAAGTTGAAATAATTTTTAGTCCAAAAGTTCTACGAAGTTTAAACTGATGGAAATTCAAATAGCGTTACCAAAATTTGTAACATGTTACGGTCCTTTAAGGCAGCATCCTTGGGTAGTTCGAAGGATATGATGAAAGCAATATAAGAATTAGTATAACTGGCACTTTTGGCCTCTTCTGATATTGCCTGCATACATTTAAGAGACTTCTGCCTATCTTTATGATGAGGCAGTCTCAAAATTAAAATTCTAAACTCTGAGCCCCATATAAAAATGACAGCTCGCCATGAATGAAAATTTGAGTCTCCCTTACTCTAACAGAGAGTACAAAAAGATTCTTTTACAACAATCAGAAAACTGCCCCCTAGAAATTAACACTTCTTGACACTCGCATCAAAATCACAAAACAAAATATTCACATACACACATATGGTTAAGAATTTCTCCTAACCCAGTACACTTTAATTATAAAACTACAAAGAGAAAATAAAATATCAGCTTAACATCAAATTCCATGCCAATGTAAATTTAAAATTTACAATGAGAAAAATACCATAAATATTACAAGTCACACACATTAGACATTGGTGGAGTAAAAATAAAACAAAACAAACATACTGGGGTTACTGCTTAAGTAAACTTGAGCACTGTCGTGTATAAAGTCATAAATAATTTAAAAAATTGTGAGAAAGAAAGAGATTTTAAAAGAATAAAATATGTAGGTTTATTTCGGGTGTGTGTGATGCAAAGCAAAAATATCTAGACGCCAATCAAAAGCGGTAACCATTTGTATGTTAAATAGCATGAGAAAATTCTTTAACCTTTGAAAAATGTAATGAAATAATGTAGAAAATCTGTCTTAAATTCAGATAAGTGATCAAAGTGAATTCTTAACTACATAAAAAGCAATTCTTAGTGAAAATTCCAATATGTTCAGAACATACATAACATAAAACACATCAAACCTGTAGACAAGGACAAAATTTTCATAGGATTTGTATGAAAAACACTCTCAAAATAAAGACAATAGCAAATAAGACAAATAAAACCACTTTTTACAACTACAAAAACACATGACTCAATTCTGTGAAAAAAATGAAGTTTTATTTATCAGAAGAAATTACATGAAAATTGTAATTTCTGATGAAATAATCATTAATCAGTTCAGAAATTTTAGTGCAAATCTTTTAAATTTCAGATGCTGTCGTCAAAAGAAAATTATTTGTGAGATATCAGAGTTTTAAATCACACCACTAACACATAACAAGCAAAATAGCAATTTACGTAAGTAATATCTTTCGACTGGCTCAAAATAATTTCAGCAAAACCAATCTTGCTAGAAAAGTTTGTTATGCTCGACTGTAGAACATGAAAATCTAATCCACTGGCTTCACGTTAACATTCTTTAAATAAACCACACTCTTCATTAAAATTCTGAGAAATTTAGTCTAAAAATAACTTGAAAAGGTCTGACTGAAAATTATATTGAAGCAAAATTGTTCCACAAAATTAATCCTGCGCACATGCACAACAGTTCACAGTCGAGGCTGGATCATTCCCATAAGTAAAGTTATTAAGTTTGCAGTGGAGAAAGCAGCTCACTCAATTTTGAAGCACTCAAAAATTAAATCAATGCTGTTTCGGACCTCTTCTTAAACGTGCCCTGCATATTTAATAACTAAGGCGCCTCTGAACACCTCCCTAGCTTATGGGCGGTTATCAGCAAAATTTACGACAATATTGCTGGAGCAAAAATTATGAAGAACCGCTCTACATAGCGTCTGGAGAGTGTCTCCTCTGGGGTTCTCACGATGACGCTAATCAAGATGGGAAAATCCCAGATATGAGTCACTTCCTGAGATGTAATACATACTAATCTGTCTTTAATTAGGCTAATTTTTCTGTGACAAAACTTGAGTGATAATACAGGTAATGTACTTAAAGAAAACTGCAATAAAATATTTTACACTTCCAAAGATAAGCGAGACTAATCAACATAGAAAATAAACTTAAACAGAACTGTCAAAATATGCAAGACTGTACACAAATAAAATAAATAATAATTTTGAGGTGATGTCTTAAAATACAGTGCTAGCTATTTTTTTAGGTTAGGGACTTTATATTACTGGCAAAAATAAATAAATATATAGCTCAAAATAAGTAAACATAAACAAGTAATCTTTAAAGGCTGGTAATGCTACACTGCCATGGTGCAAGGTAGGTTTTAAGTGTGCGTAACAAGGCAAAGCACACAAAAAAAAAGAAGTAAACAAACAACTCTCATACTGAAAAATTGTAAATATTTAAAAGTCACTAAAATCTTTAAAAAATAAGCTAAATAAACAAACGAAATGAAAAATTTAAAAACAAATGCGACAAAATTTAAATACTGACTCAGTTCAGATGTAAACAAATAAACATATAGGAGGATACTGTCTGACTACTGACAGCGCTCCACCAAGCTGGTGAAACATTTATACAGGTTGATAAAATGTTGCACCTAGTTTTCCCCTTCTTTCTTCACCAGTGATAAGTTCTCAGCATGCTGGACTATCACAAGGGTAAAATGTACTCAGAACGGCAGAGCATCTATGTGCGCTGTGATGGATAGATAAGAGTTCAGTTCATGCAATTTTATATATATATTTTTATTGTTAAGCAATATGTTTCAATGTTGATAAATGACTATTTACAGAAAATCAACATATTAGACCCTTGTAACGCTTGGGCAGCGCAGTTACACTGCCGATGTTACGTTGCCACTGCTAGCTCAAAGGTAGAACACGAGACTCAGTAAGATGGACGCCGATTAATTAAGAAAGAAGTTCAAGTTCCAGAGTAGTTTGTTCTATACTTTATTTATCATTGAAGTTTCACAGTTCACATACGAAGTTCCAGTATGCAGAGTACGAACGTTCACATATCACCATACAAGTGCAGAAACAGCGTCACAGTCGTTTACAAATTAATCCTTGTTATAAAAACTGGCCCGAAGAAATAATAACTGCTGCTATCTCCCACACCGGCGGAGAAGTAAAATAAAGTCTAGTTGCAGATGTGGGGGTTATCATCACACCAGACGCGTCCTAGGCGAGCATTCTATTACGGAACTGAAGGGCGACTGCCCTCGCCGCCGACTTACTTGAAGTGCCTTCCAGCCCTCAAGGGCGACTGACTTTGAAGTGAGGCTCCAGGACGACAGACACACGCGTCTTTTGTGCTGCCTGTCACCCCCCTCTTCTGAGATAAGGGCCTGGCCACGCACGCTCTCCACTCGTTATCGGTACTGCTCCGCACGTTATCGAAACTAAGATTGCGCCGTCAACATAAACAAACTTCTCGTACAACAAAAATTGTTGACGCATTCTGAAAAAAGCCAAATAATGCTGACGCTTAACAAAAACTGAAAACTACGATGCTCGAAACGTAACTGCAAATGTCCGCCCGATAAACGTAAAATAGCACACGTCTGCCGGATAAACAAACTATCACGGGAAACGAGCCACCACGGCTTTAAACTTGAAACCAATAAAAATATTACGAAGCTTTCTAAAGCTAAAGAAAAACAAACGAAATTGAAACACGTGTCCCGAAACTTAAGAATACTGCGTCATTACACCCTGTAATCAAATACGTACAATACAACACTACCACTTTATCATGAATAAATTAAAGACATGTCGTATTTGCAACAACAGAATCCCAGAAGACACTAAAAAAGCTTTCAACAAGAAATCATCAATAAATAAATAAATTAACGTCCTGGTATCCTGTTTTACTTGGAATAACCACAACTGTAAGTATACCTATGCCATCCATATAAACATGGTTAGAAGTGTTTTATTGTGTCACAAGTGTATGTAGGGTATTAACCAGTGTGACTGTTAGGTTTTTAATTAATTTCAATGAGTGCTGTAGTATCTGCGATTGTTGACACAGTTATCTTTTTTCAAGGACATACTGTAATCATAAGTGCTTGCTAACCCTTATCAAAATTCTGCTCTCTGAAGTCTTGAAATACAGCAACGGCAGCAGTCATCAAACTTATTAGCCAGCAAAAATAAGTCTGCTGGAGTTACACTCAGGCGACAGAATAACGTCAAGAGCGTTGCACATAGAATGTCTTCTGCATAATTATGTGAGCAATTGAGGCGAAGCGTAGATACGGAGAGACAAATACACAATGCATAACATAATACACTAGACATGACTTAACACTTTAGGCCGTACATACACATTTGTTTCTCAACTCTTCTCACTCGCAGGACTTTACAACAGCGTATTAAGCAACTTGACTTAACTTGATGCATAATTAATTCCAGTACAAGCCATCGATGAGCACTGTAGGCTATTGTTACAGACATTTTCAATTCAATTTTCAATTCCGGTGTTAACTGTGTATTCAAGCTGGGCTTAAGATATGGTTTTAGCTGAGTGATATTGTACTTTCCTACCGATGTTCCATCATGGCTAGACAACTTTGAATTATTATTGTCACTCGGAACGGCACTTGAAACAAATGAAACAGCTTATTTGTGAAGTGCTCCCAAAATGTACTAACAGGATTTGTTCTTCGTAGAACCAAATCATTTAGCGCAAAAGTGTGTTTCGTACTTGCTTTGTGGTGTTTCTTGTTGCTCTCGGCTGCTGTGTAAAGCATTTCTGAACTAATTTAAACATTTTTTGGCGAAAATTCTCTGGGTCTTCCGTGGTTGTAGGTATGTCAACTCTTGGCAGAATGTCGTAACATATCTCAAATGAACGCTGACTAGTGAGGACCTAAGGTGTGAAACCGGTTGAGAAATGCACAGTGTGATTAATTACAAATTCTATTAGAACAATCTTGTCTCGCCAGCTATGCTGATTACTGTGGCAATACAATCATAGCATTGTTCCCAATGTTTTCATGCTTCATTCAACTGGGTTACTTTAAGGATGGCGTACGGAGATAGTAGTAGGTACTATGCTGTCTTTGGCTGTTCTGTCATAACTCTCCAGTGAACTGACTGCCCTTATCTGACAGAATGCATATAGGTTTACCTACTTCCAATACGTAAAGATTTAATTTCACCAGCAAAGTTTTTGCATTGGCCTGCACAAATGGATACAACTTTTTATATTTCGAAAACAAGTCCAGTATGAGAAAAACATATTTTACCCAAGCCTTAAATTGTGGTAGAGGACCAAATATCTCGGAGGACACTAACTGAAACTGTTCTTGTGGCAAGATTGCTTGAAGTTCGCCTTGCAGATTTTCAGCTGGCTGCTTCACCTTCTGACAAAGTCACAGGATGCGATGATCTCTCGGATGGTCCTTAACACATTAGGCCAATACATCTGGTGTTTTGCAGTGCCATACAGTTTACTTGCCCCTACATGACCAAGTACTTCATAAATAACTTGCTTATTAAGGCTGGCTGGAATCACAGGCTTCCAACACTGTTCAAAATTATCTGCATTACCACCGTGGTAGAACAAATTATTTCAGTCAGACAAAAGAGATTGTGAAACTTATCTTCAGGTGGCAGTGTTTCTAGTTTAACCTTGACTTTCTGGCAGAACTCATCTTGATGCTTAGCTAGTTGTTTCAAAAGTTCATCCTGCTGCTTGTTGGACTGCATGAGATGAATTAATACTGGCCACCACGAACTCTAGGAGGCTCTAACAAGTTAGGTTTAGCACCAGGAATGCAGCTCAGATAGAATGCCACCTCATTTTCAGTACCCTTAAAATACTGCACCTCAATATTGTATTCCTGCAACAACAGTAACCAAGAGAATTAAANAGATAGAATGCCACCTCATTTTCAGTACCCTTAAAATACTGCACCTCAATATTGTATTCCTGCAACAACAGTAACCGAGTTATATGGTCTCCAAACACCCTTCCAGTTTTCAGGCAGGTCAGTACTTGGTGATCAGTCAATAGTCTAATCTTTTCTCCTAGAAGCAAATCTCTAAACTTCTGCAGCACCCATATAGCAGTTCATGCTTCTCGTTCTGAGACAGTGTAGTTTTTCTCTGCATTATTCAACGTCCTGCTTGCCATAGCGATGATCTTCCTACGTCTTTGTCGACATGGAATAGTTTAGCACCCAACGCATACGCAGAAGCATCTGTGCATAGTAAGTACTCGCGTCCTTGAAAAGGGTGATACACTACATGTTCAGTCAGAAAGAGAGCCTTAAGTTGATCAAATAAAGTTGAACTAAATAAACCACAATTGATAGCATTTTAGGTAATAACATGGCCTTCACTTGCCGAAGATAATGTTCTGTTGCATGTTCTGCGATATATTCGAAGATTATGTGTTAGAGGATAGCTTTGGCAGTGAAATGGAGAAGCGATTGCCATTTATAAATAATTTAAGTACTGAAATTTATACAAAAAGAACATACACATTTACACACTTTGACACTTAATTTGTCTTTGCTTTGAAAATTGGCTTTCATACATGTTTTATACCCTGCTCAAAAAATACTATGAGAGTACGTCGTCGGGCCGACTTTTGTCACTGCAACACGAATGTGACATCTCGCTATAGCGATTGCAAATGAAAGTAGCAGGGCTGGGTCAATTCCCGCGACAGCGGAGCAGTGTCGCTGCGACCACACCAAACGCTCTAAAGTGCTCCATATCGCCATCTGTCACCGGAGCACAATAGTTCGTTGCTGCTCGCCGAGCGGGCCACGGCGGCGACCAGCGACACGTGACATGAGCAGTGCCAGTAGCTCTGTTGGGAATAAATAAGATGTGAATTTGAAACAAGTATTTCCCATCACTTTGTCTTGTCAAACCACTATACCAAATAAAGTACAATTTCTGGAATCAAGTAATATAGGGCATAATTACCATGCTATGGCCTGCTATTGCAATAGACACCAACTTTTTTTTTTATTGTGTTGCTGGCTGATTATATTAAGCGAAATGGACATGAGAAAATTATAGAACTATGCACAAAATTAACAATGAAATGTTCTGTTATGCTAATTATTGAGAATAGTGGCTTTTCTGAAGGAAACATAGTACACCCACAAAAGTAACATAAATGGATTCTGCACAGTTTACCTTTTTAATATTGAGGAGGGTGTAATGGTAAATAAGTAGAACATACTAAATAAAATAGTTAAAATACGAGTTCAGCCCCTTTGTTTACGTCAGACACCATGTTGAATAGCCATGTAATGCTGTCGGCGCAGACGTGAAATGTGTTTAGTTGATGTTTAGATGCAGTGCGGTTCGTGAGTTACGATGTCCAAATCCGACCGTATGAAGGCTTGTGATTTAAGAATGGAGGGCGCACGAGTGCTTCTGTGCATTAGTCGCCTATGTGGCGGGTGTTACTTGGACGTTTTAGTAGATCATGGTGTTCTGTCGAGTGAGGTGGGTGCAAGTCATACACAACTGTAGTTGAATTGGCCAAGAACAGTGGAATTGTATCCGCCGCCTACCTAGGTGAGTTAATTCATGTACGTCGGGTATGTTTAACTGTCACTTTAAAACTCGAAAATCCTAGATTAGAATAAAATCGTAGGTTAGATTAAAACCCTACCATCATACGTTAGATTAAAAATGTAAAATTGTGATTCATTCATTGTGGGGTTAGGTAAAGTTAGGTTAGGTGGGTACATATTACGAAAATGGGTGGACAAATGTTAAATTGACGTGTTTTTGTATTTTTTGTGATTTTACCCCACAACTTTCCTGATCTTCATAGCCCTCCCCACAATCGCATTTGTGGTGTGTATTGGTAATACGTTAATGGCCCTAGTAAATTCGTGTTCTGTGTAATTAGTATAGTGGAAATATACCACTTTCCATGATTTTTTCTTTTATTTTCAGAAAAGTCCCTATTCTCAATAATTACCCAATAATTTTTATGAAATTAATTTTTAAATTAGTAGTGTATTATGAAAAGAAATAGTGAACGTAGAGAAATTGTTAATTTACTTGGCCAATAGGGCCTGAAATTTATGACATGTCGTTGCTCGTTAAATCATTTTAGAGCAACCTGCAAAAAATAGTGCATTACATAGTTGGAAGCTACAGAACAATGTTGCTGCGACTTGGCTGTTACTTCTGTGTCGCTGGTCATGATCATAGACTGAAAATGAGGTAGACTGATTTTGCTGGTTCCGCACAACCAATCTCTGTGTCCCAAAATTAAACAGCTTGGATTTTAGGTTAGAAAACTGAAATGTAAACAAATGATTTGAGATGCATGTATACTTCCTCTAACCTATTTGTAATGCGGTTTGATTAAATTCAAATAGGAAATAGTATTTTATTCATATAATAATGCTTGTCATTTAAAAATTAAGACATAAACACACACTTTCATCAGTGTTGACCATGCGACTTTGACAGTTGTGTATGATTGGGGTAGGTCATGTTTGGTACATGCGCAGAAGACGAATAAGCGGTCTATGGTCGTGACATGTCGCAGGTACAAATTTGTGTCACTCCTCCCATCAATAATTTCAAGAAGATATTTTAAAATGTACCTTGGGTAATTTTGGTGTTTCCCAAGAACAAAAAACAGAGCCTTCTAACATAGACACACATCAAAACATAAACGACGTTGGCAAATTCATTATTTTTTAGTACTGAAAGCTAGGTTCGTTATTAAATGCACTCTATGAAGTATCATTATTTGTCCGGTTTTAGAAGCAGCTTACAAAATTAGTTACATAACTGCAATACGCACGGACACTAATACACGTCAATCACATAGCCTAGAGCGAAATTGTTGTTGCATTCGGCCATTCTAAGGAACACGATGACATTTTTTTCATCTGCGTGCATAATTTTCGCACAGACGCTTAATAAAATACTGTTCTACTAACGTAAAGCACATCTTTGTTTATCTCACGCTAAACTACAAACACTCTTGCTGCGAGGAACGAAGAGTATGAACAGCAAATAAATGCCACGTACAACTAAAACCATGAGTTAAGGCTTGGAACCATACACACACAACAGACACCACATTAGCGGAAATACACCAGTTATCGCATTTGTGTAAACATATGAAACTTTTATAAATGTAAATATTGAAATTAATCAAGGAATTTTTTTTAATAGTAAAAAATTAGAGTATATTTGCGGGTGATAAATTCAGATTGTTGTCTTATTTAAGTTATTTTGGAATTCCATTACTCAACTTTTAAGTTGGCGCACCTTCCGGTTTATAGGATAGCACGCGGATGTTGTAGAGAAGCAGTCTATGAGATTATTTTCTTGTTTGTAACTTTTGGACAATATCTTGAACATTACCAATGGCTAATAATGGTGCCCCAGACTCTTGGGAACAGGAGGCGGACAGTGGTGTGGTGGATTCTGGTGAGCAAAATGAAATGTCCAGTAGGTTTTCAACGTTGAACGTGAACGCAGCCGAATTTGTGCCTTCATTCTTGCCTCGACAAGCGGACCCGCTGCCAAGAATTGACACGCCAGAAAGTGCCGACACCCCGGCACCAATAACAAATGGCAAGTATCTACCCCGTGTCTGAATGAAGAGGCCGGCATGTGTGCTGACGATTGCCTTTAACCTACCAAATGTAGGTTAAAATAGTTGACATACTTTGACATCTACAATATGGTCTAGTCATAGGTTAAGTACCTGTTTTTTTGTTGTATATTTCAGCTGCATAACGCAAGTCATTTTTATTTTTAAAAAATGATGTATCTGCATGTGAAATGAATTGCTGCAAATCTTAATGTTGACATATTTAAATGTAGTTTGTATGAGCTTATTTTGCAGTATGTGGTTAGGCTGTTACTACTAGATGAAGAATTGACAGTATTAGTGTTGTAAGGTAAGTGAAACAAATTCAGTAAGCCTGGTTGCATGCACTACATATTGGCATTAGCTCCCAGCTACATTGCCTTCTCATGAAATGGGATGCAAGGGACCGGGATTCTCGGTGTTGGGTCAAGTTACTTCTTAACACCAATATTGCACTGCATCTGAAACTGCTTTTTGAATCCTTTAATTTTAGTGCATTCTACATTANTTACTTCTTAACACCAATATTGCACTGCATCTGAAACTGCTTTTTGAATCCTTTAATTTTAGTGCATTCTACATTATTTTCATGCTTGTATCAGTTGCATGCTGCACTAGTGTCAGCTCTAGTAAATCAGTAGGCCAAGGTCTACTACGCAATACAATTCTAAGCCCATTTATAATGTTGGGTTAAGCTGGAGTCACAGTAGCCTGATGAACACGATACGACAGACCGACACGACATATTTTATTCAGTGTTCACAATACCATAATGAAATGTGCCCGACAAGTGTGTTAGTTGGCTGTTGGAAAATCCTTAAACGGCAAGCTAACCTTTTAGTATCCATTATTTACTTTTTAAAACTCTTGATAAAGCGAATTATTATTTTGCTTTTGACAATATTTGAATTTATACAAGAGAAAAAAGTATTTAAAAACAAACTGGAATGTATTTTGGCGGCAATTTAGTTTATTATTTACTACAGTAGGAAATACGCAGGAAATTTTTTTTTATGATGTTATATTTACATTGTTAGTGCGCTTCGACGAGCCCAACAAGACAGAAAATAGAAATTGAACCTCCTTTTGTCGGGATGCCGGGGTTGCAATTTTGTCTGACTGACGTTCGAGTGACCTTGCTTTTCATTTGATACTACTCAAATTTTGTCATGTTGGGGTTGTTGTGTTGAGGTTGTCAGGGTATTGTGACTTTGGCATTACAGTTATATTTGCTACTACCTGACCCCATTGATTTTTACTGTCCCATACTGCACATTACACTGGCATTATGTGCTGTAAAGTAAATGCACCAGTAGTTGACACTTTAAGGTATTTGTTTACATAATCCAGGAATAAAATCCTTGCTAAATATGTGATATACCTTCCAACAGATAGGCCTGTTAGTGCTCAAAACTATGCCTAAAAACAAAATGTTTATGTTAATAATTATCAAGTGTTAATTTTGAAAATGTGTGTTTTTGTACCTGTAACCGACACCTCATTTTCTCATGTTTCCTAATGCTGACACTTTTTGTACCAATAGTTGACCCAGGAATACGATTTACCAAAATAAATTACACTTTCATCAGGTACTCATTGTTTAAGTTTCATGCTAATTAAAGGTCTTTTGCATATGTAAAAATATTTTAAGCTGAAATTCTTGCATGTTATGGGTTTCATACATTAAAAATAGTAACACATAAGTAACATTTAACATTGGCCAAAATGGAACAAAATCATTACAGTCTATGAGGAGACAGAATATTCTACATAATTTAAAAGT
Source organism: Clitarchus hookeri (assembly GCA_002778355.1). Classification (NCBI taxonomy): domain Eukaryota; kingdom Metazoa; phylum Arthropoda; class Insecta; order Phasmatodea; family Phasmatidae; genus Clitarchus; species Clitarchus hookeri. The sequence goes on from NQII01000691.1 coordinate 520,247, forward strand.
TTGGCAAAAAAAACTATTAGAATATATAATTATTAATTTAGTATACTAGTGCTCAGAGCTGCACTAAGAAGAAACTAAATAAGAAACTGTGTATTTGTGCAAACATTATACATAAATTATTGTGTTGCCCTATGGAAAAAAATATTTATTATTATGACAAGATTTTTCCACTGTTAAAAATAATTAATAAAATAGTATTTTAAAATTGGGTAATTATCTAGTTTAGGGGCTTTTCTGTAAAAAAAAAAAAAAA